>JBBWSL010000130.1:0-150505 GCA_038088545.1 Diaporthe humulicola
TATTTTAAAGCCCTAAAATTCCATTAAATCTTAAAGTAATTAAAATAGGGTTATTTTTATAATATAACCCTAAAATATAGATATAGATATATATGTATATTTGTATATGTAGATATATATGTATATGTATATGTAGATTTTTTTGTATATATATATGTATATGTATATGTAGTTTTTTTTGTATATGTATATGTATATGTATATGGGAAAATCTGTGTATATGTAGATGTAGATATAGATGTATATTGTATATTTTTGTAATTTCACAACTCTGGCTATAGGCCCTATACCTTTAAGAAACTAAGCAAAATTACTTCTCCCTATAGTAAAGTATAGGGCTATAAAAGTAATTTTAGTAAAGCAGACCCAGTTTCTTATATATATTACATACAAATAGGCGAGACATGTTGGTGATGCTATGATGTAGCTCAGTATAGCGGCCCAGATGACGACGCCCTACTATTTTGGGGGGGAAGTTCAGCCAACGGTGTATACCTGTTAACGTGAGATGGTGAATGAACTGAGTCGCCCACCTAATACTAACAGACAATATCCCGAAGCCAAGACCGCAGGCAGGCCAGGATATGGCAAAGACGACGAGCGGGAGCACCCTGAAACAGGGATGCCCACTTTTGACGTACTATCTATTATGGGGTGGGGTGAGGAACCCCACTCAGCCTGCCAGCATAGTTGACAAGCTTCTTCGACGGACTCAACGGCCAGATACCTCCTTTACATACAAGCGGCCTCTGTCTCCTGCATACCTCCCTGAAGCTCCAGCACAGCCTCCTTCTTCCACTTCCGGCAACGCACATTCACTACACAGACCATGGTTGGTGGCCTACCCCCCAGCGCACACATCGGCAGGCCCTGCCTTTCCCGCACGAGGCTCTGCGCCGGCCCAGCTTCTTGACTGACCGCATCGTCCGATCACAGGCCGACCAGGGGCAGCTCTCTGAGGAGCAGATCGAGAGCTTCAAGGAAGCTTTCTTGGTTTTTGTTAGTCCCACGCCCATTCCAGTTCCCCTCGGCCCTGCTACCAAAGGGGTGCTTTTTACTGACGGCTCGATCAATCTGTCCTCACTTTAGGACAAGGATGGCAACGGTCAGTCTTTGGCGGCTATCTCAGACCTGGCGGATGACACCAACAGATTCTCCGCGCATGCAAGCAACGGCCGTACTGAACGCGAGCTGACCAGATGTGTTCCACAGGTGAGATCACCAAGGATGAGCTCGGGACGATCATGCGTTCCCTCGGTTTGAACCCCACCGATGGCGAGCTCCAAGACATGGTCGACGAGGTCGATGTCGACAAGAACGGCACTATCGACTTCAAGGGTACGTAGCCTTATGCAACTACGCTCCGGGTATTTGCCTACTGACTGGTGCTATGCAGAGTTCCTGGCCCTGATGTCACACAAGGTCCAGGACGTCGACCCAGAGCAGGAGCTCCGAGAGGCGTTCAAGGTGAGCTTTTCGAAGCATAGCTACAAGTCCTGACGGGCACATGACTGACCACGAGCTCCAGGTTTTTGATCGCGATGGCACCGGCACCATCTCAAAGGACGAGCTCAGATCGGTCATGAAGTCGATCGGCGAGAGCCTCACTGAGGCCGAGATTGACGAGATGCTTCATTTTGCTGACTCAGATGGGAGCGGTACCATAGACTGTAAGTCCAACAGACACCTTACGCGAGATCAGGGGCTCACCAGGATCACAGTCAACGAGTTTGTCCAAATCATGAACCAAAAGTAAAGAGTTCGGTTTGTACTGGAGGTGAGGTCTGAGAGGTGGGATTTCCGAGCAACGACGAGTCTAGACCACCGCGGTCAGGGCCCATGCTCCTGCGTTATGCAACAGCCAGTCTAGTACAGAGACGATCCACAAAAACGATTATCTATTTACGTGCAGCAAAGTCCAAGTAATCGACAAACGGATTGGTGTCATGCAACCCGGCTTGAAGAGGGGATGGTTTTCGAGCTCCATCCTGGTGATACGGGGCCACCCTTCTGTCCTTGACCTCACGATAGCAACCCTCATGATCGTCACGTAAGCTATTCGAATGGTCCCTCCCTCTTGTTGTGGCCTCATGCAGCCCTCGCGCTTTTACCTTCGACCTCAGTACATGTTTACCTCACGATCGCATCGAACGTGATGATACCGGGTAGTACAAGACAACATACAAACGACTTAGCGACCACTGACGATCGCACATGGGTCTATCCGGGACAGTGCATAATTGGTTGAATTCTGATTTTTTTCATCGTCACTACACTAGAGCCTGAAGAAAAGGAAACCCTGCCTGAACGCCGTGCATGCTGATACATGAAGTGATTTGACTTTTTGTCTCCACGCAATACCACATTGCTCACACCGAGTAACTCGCGTACTCTTTGTTGAAGGCACGGCCGATGACCATACGCCTCACCTCGGAGGTACCAGCGCCGATCTCGTATAGTTTTGCACTGTGATGTAGGTCAATACGAGCCACTACCATCGGCAAGGAAACCCGCCCCCCCCCCCGGGGGGTGGTCAGGAAAAACGGGGTTGGGCAGGACTTACTCTCTCATTATCCTGGAAGCTGGCATCTCTTCCACGTAGCCCATACCACCAAGCACTTGTATGCAGTCCAGGCCACATTCAGTAGCCCTCTCCGCGGCGTACAGTATGGCACCTGCACAGTCCTGGGTCCTGATGATGCCCTCCTCATCGACAGCCCTTGCAGTGGCGTATGTGTAAGCCTTGCTGACCTGTAGCTTGGTGTACATGTCGGCCAGCTTGCCGTGGATGGCCTGGAACGTGCCGATGGGCTGGCCGAACTGCTTCCGCGTGTGCGCGAAGGGTAGGGCCACGTCGAGCGCCGCCTGCATCAGGCCCAAGGGCCCAGCGCTGAGGACAAGTCTCTCGAGGTCGAGGCCCTCCATCAACACGCGCACACCGCCGTTGATCTTGCCCAGCATGTTCGCCTCGGGAACGAAGACGCTGTCGAAGACCAGCTCGCCCGTGTTGCTGCCCCTCATGCCCATCTTGTCGAGCTTGCGCGCGCAGGCGAAGCCCTCTGCCCCCCTCGTCTCGACGATGAAGGCCGTAATGCCCTTGCTCCCCGCGTCAGGCTCTGTCTTGGCATACACGACGATGTAGTCCGCGTCGGGCCCGTTCGTGATCCACATCTTGGAGCCGTTGAGGACGTAGCCCCCGTCAACCTTCTTGGCCGTGGTCCGCATGGACACGACGTCCGAGCCCGCGCCGCTCTCACTCATGGCCAGCGCGCCGATCTTCTCGCCGGATATCAGGCCGGGGAGGTACCTGGCCTTCTGGTCGGGCGAGCCGTTCAGCTGCAGCTGGTTTACGCACAGCTGGCTGTGCGCCGCGTAGGACAGGCCGATGGACCCGGAGGCGCGGCTCAGCTCCTCCATGACGATGCAGTGTGCTTGGTAGCCCAGCGCCAGCCCTCCGACGTCCTCGTCTGCCGTGATACCCAGGAAGCCCGCCTCGCCCAGCTTCCCCCACATCTCCGGGGGAAAGGCGTTGCTCTGGTCAGTGGCTGCCGCCACGTCTGGGGTGATCTCGCGCCTGGTGAACTCCTGGACGCGCTCGCGTAGCTCTTCAAGGTCGGCCTGCGTGGGGGGCACGAAGCCCTGCGGGTGCTTGGAGGTCGAAGCCCATCGTCGGTATTCGGGGATTGCTGCTGTTCTGGTGCGGGCGGCTAGGGTCGATGGCGACGATGCTTTGGGGAGGGTTCGCGCGGATCGGGCCAGGCGGCCAAGTATTCTCGTGCTCGACATGTTTGCTAGGGAGTGGCAGGCTGACACAAGGTGAGAAGATCAGATCATGTCGCGCTCCATGTCAACGTAAGTCTTGTGTGTTCCAAGAATTTGGAAGGGGTCGCCGTTGTTAGCCATCGCATTGCTTCGGCCCAAGATGGCAGGCACTCCTCGGATTCCAATTGCGGTTGAGGTCGCTTAAACGCGGGCCGAGGCACCAAAGATGCGTGGAAGACCAACTCCAACGTCACACTCCAAAGCATCCAAGAATTGTCCCTCGCTTCTCCCATCCCCAGCCGCGTCTGGTCCTCGATGCTGTTGTCGCGAACGTGACCTCGCCTTCTTTGCAGAAAGGTCACCAGTCTGCAGCACCCAGCGAGCACGATGTCGTCGATCCCGAGCTCAAGATCAGGTCTGATCCCTCGATTGGCCCGCTCATTACCCCGGACTCGGCTCCAGATCCACCCTCATTCTCGCCCGGGGCTCCCATGCCAACGACGACCCGCCGTCCCCATACTCCCCACGGGGAACGGGAGCAAGCGAACCATCGCCACCTTCACGGCCCCATACCAGTCCCAAGCAATCTCCACGATCCAGTCCGCCATAGACACGAGCAGCGATGAATTCAAGGAGAACCAGCTGGCCATGGACGAGGCCATGGCCCGCCTGACCGAGCTCACGCGCAAGGTGCAGCAGGGCGGGCCGGAAAAGGCGAGGGAGAAACACCTGGCGAGGAAGAAGATGCTGCCCCGGGACAGGGTCACGGCGCTGATAGACCCGGGCACCACCTTCATGGAGCTGGGCGGACTGGCAGGCCACGAGCTGTACCCGGAGGCTGAGGTACCCGCCGGAGGCATCATCACAGGTGTCGGCGTCGTAGAGGGCGTTACATGTGTTATTGTTGCCAATGACAGCACTGTGAAGGGCGGCACCTACTATCCCATCACCGTGAAAAAGCATCTGCGGGCGCAGGCCGTCGCCCAGGAGAACAAGCTACCGTAGGCGTCCGGCCCCTCCCTTCCCATCTGGTGCTTCTGATTCAGGAAGCCCATGCAACGTTTTCCCGTGCTGGTTCTAACTTCGTGGCCTCGGGCAGTTGCATCTACCTCGTGGACTCTGGTGGCGCAAACCTGCCTCACCAGTCCGATGTCTTCCCAGACCGCGACCATTTCGGCCGCATCTTCTACAACCAAGCACGCATGTCTGCCGCCGGCATCCCGCAGATTTCCGTCGTCATGGGACCATGTACAGCAGGAGGTGCCTACGTCCCCGCCATGTCCGACGAGAGCATCATCGTACAGGAGCAGGGGCACATCTTTCTAGCAGGTCCGCCCTTGGTCAAAGCAGCCACAGGAGAGTCAGTCAGCGCAGAGGAACTGGGCGGTGGCAAGATGCACTCGAGCGTCTCAGGTGTCACCGACTACCTGGCAGTGGACGATGCGCATGCACTCGTGCTGGCGAGACGGTGCATCAGCAATCTGAACTGGCCTCAGAAGACAGGCCCACCACAACAGAAGGAAGCATTCTCCGAGCCACTCTACTCCCCGACAGAGCTCTTGGGCATAGCGTCCACAAATCTCCGGAAACCGCTTCCAATCCACGAGGTGATAGCCCGGGTGGTGGACGGATCCGCCTTTGCCGAGTTCAAGCGTGACTACGGGACGACGCTGGTGACGGGATTCGCGAACATCTACGGTCAACAGGTCGGTATCGTTGCCAACAACGGCATCCTGTTTTCCTCTTCTGCTCTGAAAGGAGCGCACTTCATCGAGCTGTGCAGCCAGCGAGGCATCCCGCTCGTCTTCCTGCAGAACATTAGCGGGTTCATGGTCGGCACTGACGCGGAGAGGGAAGGCATCGCAAAAAACGGCGCGAAGCTCGTCACCGCGGTGGCTTGCGCCGACGTGCCCAAGTTCACAGTCGTGGTCGGCGGCAGCTATGGTGCTGGAAACTACGGCATGTGCGGGAGGGCATACTCGCCAAGGTTCCTGTGGATGTGGCCCAATGCCAGGATCGGTGTAATGGGAGGTGAGCAGCTGGCAGCAGTCATGGAGACGGTGGGGAAGACCGTCGATACGGGCCTGAAGGAGAGGATCGAGAAGGAGAGTGATGCTGTCTACTCGAGCGCGAGGTTATGGGTGAGTGAGCGTCCGGCTACATACTGGGTCTCAGACTGCGAGTATCCCGACACTGACTGTATTCTCTGTGAACAGGACGATGGAGTCATCCCACCACAACATACGAGGCGATACCTAGGACTGGGTTTGCGGGCTGCCATGTCCGGCCGGAATGAAGTCAGACCTGGCGACACAAAGTTTGGTGTCTTCCGAATGTAGTTGAAGACTGGAACTCGAATTAATGAGACTTCTTGACTGCGTCTCGTTCTCATTCTATGCCCACCTCTGTATTTTCCTGCGTGAACGCTTGGTTCCTTCTCATCACGACTGAGTAGCGATGTTCACACGTTGGAAGGCTCCATTACAGCCGTCGTCAGGATACAGAACCAGCTTTGCAAACTGCCTCATCCCTGCGGTGTCTCGAATTTTCAGTGACGCTCATTCTGCTTCCCGGCATGCCTCGCTCGTTCGGACTGCAGCGATGGCAGGTGCGTCGGAGCCTCCTCCAAAAACACAGGCAACGGGCGGCGAGCAGTAGCGAGGCACCAAACCGAAAGGAACGAAGCGAGCCAGCAGGAGCCTGTGAAGAGCTCAAACGAGGTGCGTAGGAAGGGCAGAAGCTTCAAGTTCGTGTCCTGTTCACAAGTGGAAGTCAACACACCCTTCAGTCCATTATACCATAGTCTCGGGCAAGCCAATTATCGATCCTTGGAGCTTCAGCTTATCATCGATAATTATCAGTGAACATTATCAAGTATATCCACATCCACGGCACCGAGAACCTCAGACACAACCAAAACCCTACAGCTCCCCAGCTCTCTTGTCATCATGTGTACGTTCACATACCACAAGCGAGTTTGCAACATGTGCGAACATACAGATGGATACACGATCTCTACACCTGCCACCAACGCAGTCATCCCTTGCCCTTGGGCAAGGAAACACCGTTCAAGACTAGGCACATGCCGTTTTAAAAGTGAGGAGTATTCTGGCGAACGAATATGCATGGGCGGACCTTGCAAAGCGTGCAAGAAGATACAAGAGAAATCAAAGGCCAAAGTTCAGAGATGGGCCGAGCAAGAAGAGATTTGGCGACAAAAGAACCCGCTGGAGGACAGGGAAGGAGAGGACATCCCCGAAGCGGACCGCGGCTGGAGGACGCCTCCCGGCGACGACGCCCAAACCACGATCGAGCAGCCGGCTGGTTGTCCCCAACCCCATTCTGGACAAGAAACGAAAAGGGAGCCAGATTCGGTGACGCCCGTTGACACGGGAACGTCGAGTATAGATTGAAACCAGCGCCAGGCTTTGTCAGCGAGGGAGCAAGCTATTGTCTACATGTCGACGTCGGCTGTATTGCCCAAAGGATGATGAGCTATAGTGACCAGTGTCCAGGACTTCCTTCATTCGAATTGAAGTTCACAAGCGATTTATTCGTGAACGTCTGTCAGATTACAATTGCAATCAGTGGATAACTTTGACGATATCCACGCAAATCATTTGCTGGACTCCCAATGAGGTTATGTGAAGAACAATTAGCTTCAGATATGCGTCCACGGACATCCGCCTCTTGTTCTCTTCATCCCGGCAATTTCTGACCCGCGGGGCCTGACGGAATGATTACATGTGACTTCACTGGCAACTCTGCAATTGTATGACCTCCAATTCAACTAGCCAGTCTTCGCGTTGTATTCCTCCTGGCTGACCTCCTCCATCCAAGTGGTCTTTCCAAGACTGATTGCAAGATGCATCATCATGCTGCCCTCGTCCGCACCATGCCAGTGGACCGTCCCGGCTGGGCATTGCACAATATCTCCCACGCTGATGCGCTGTGGCTTCCCTTCTTTATCGCATACCCATCCACTTCCAGCCTTGACCTCCAGTATCTGCCCATTCTCGTGATGGTGCCAATATGTCCTAGCACCGGGGAGGAAGGTAACATGATTGCACATAATGCCGTCCACTGGCCCGGCGAGCTTGTCCATCCTGAAAGGCAATGATCAGCGATGGTTCTGTAAGTGGCTTAAGAAAGGTATATTGGAAGGAGGAGGGGGGATTTGAAATCAGCCTGTAGAGGCATATTGACATCATCTTTGGACCACACTGATTGAACTCACCAGACATCTCCAGTGAAGGTGTTGGCAGCTTTGACCGTGCTCTGGGCGCCGTTGCTTCCTCCGCCGGTCGAATTACGAACGATGGTACAGGGCATCTTGACGATTGAGAATAAGAGAGTGGATATGTCGCGGGATCAAAACATCGCTGGGCTCCGAACTCACACTAGCTTCTGTGAAAGTGAACGTCGGAGATATCGAATATCCGGACTTGCTGCGGGGAAGAACGCATGTACTGCTCCTCGGTTCGATGTGACCCGCGGTCTCAAAAAGTGACGACGATCTTTCGCAGTAGTGGAAAATAGCATTATGATATGGTGGCCTTCACTCGTGTGGACTGGTGTCAAATAGTCCACGGAAAAGGCGTTTCATCATGTAGAGCCATAGCACATATGATGCAACGAGTGCAGCATCGACAATGAGCATCATTGTAGCTGCATAATCCCAATCCATAGTTTTGGATGAATAATGAAAGACTCTCGAGCGATACAAACTTGAGGGGTATTTGGTACTTGGGCAAGTAAATATCTTGAGAATTAAAGGTCTGGCTATAAGTATAACATATCGTAAGGTCTTATCTTTCAAAGCTCACTGGCCCAAGATTTGATTTATACTTGGATGCGCATGCTGGCTTCAAGGTCACAATCAGCAAATGAGATGAATCAGACAGTGGAACAGAACTCTGGAATAGGTGACCGACTAAAGTCTTGGAGACTCACAATCCTGGTTTAATCACTGCATGTGTTTCATCCCGTCTGCAAAAGCTTGCCTTGCCATAAACTACCAAGGCCGCTAGTGAAGGTGAACGTTGTACTGCATCTCAAATTAGCTCCCAAAGTGCCTACTGTACGAGAATGACAACAGAGTCAGCCTCGTCATCCGAAGGAATGGATCTAAGGTGCATAAGGAAATCCGCGGAGGGAAAAAAAAGGCTGACCGTAATGGTTCATCGACATGTATTGGTCAATGCGCGGGTCCAATATGCTACAGTAGAAGATCATGCGAGGTGCAGTTTCTTCGCAAGATCTGCATACCTAGAGAGCTGACGAGAGCCAGGCTGCATTAAATAAAACAAAATATCGTTTCAATTTGCGCGATTTGTAAGGCTGCAGATATCTACTACCCGAAGCTCCAAGACTAATACTAGCTATGTGCTGGATGCCGTAAAGCTTCCCCCCTAATGTGCGAAACGGAAATCAAGTCTCTGCTGTCCTTCATCCTTGGTGTTGATCAGATACTGTTCTTGCTCTTCAGTCGTCATTGCATTCCACTTTCGATCGCGGACACGGTTCCGCCAGATGTAGAAAGCTTTGACCAGATACATCAAGACAATATTGAAACAGGTTATGCCTAGAAGAATGCTGTTACCCCTCTTGTAGAGGGGCTTATCATCATCCCTGTAGATGTTGGATGCAATAATGTTTCCAGATTGGACAAACATGTTGTACAAAGCTGCGGACACAGCTCGGGTCCGCACCGCATTGCTGTTCTTCGCGTTCCACGCCACCAAGATGGCGTGGCAGTAAGGGTATGAGAGAAGCGCGGTGAGTATTCCGTACCGGACCCACGGAGATGCAGACGCAGGTAAGACCACCAAAGATAGCATCCAGGGGAAGATCCAGATGTTGGCAAAGGAGGATACGATTGCCCTTTCTTTAAGCCGCTTCGAGACCCAAGTGACAAAGAGGAGATTCAGAGCGAACATTACCTGCGACGGAATAACGAGCAGATTGGCTTGGAACACCGAGAAGCCCAGCTGTCGCAGGATGAGGGATAGGTAGTTCTGTGGAGGGCTCGGCGGAATGTAAGTGGTGAGGCCCACGAGATAAAGTGGCCACTGCTCCCAGTCTTGGATAGCCTTCCACAGTAGCTTGAGTCCAACAGCCTGACGATTGTTCATATCACCCTTGCTTGGATCATCCCGGAGCAGGCGATTAACCAAGATCTTCTCTTCCCGCTCGTCGAACCATCCTTTGGAGCCGCGGAACCAGTTGCGAGTCTGGCAAGGGCCTGGGGGCATGAGTCCGAAAGAGAAGAGGCCAACGATCAAGGTAAGGATTCCTTCAAGCAGGAAGAGCCATTGCCATCCAGACCAGCCGTTAATTCCTCTCATCTGTAGGACGCCCGCCGCAAGCAGAGAGCCCACAACATTCACAGTACTGAGAGCAGTCCACTAATAGAAATATCCGTGTCAGTATGGCTCGCTTTGCACAAGTTTTGGCAGCATTGTGAACAAGAATGGAGAACTCACAAACCACGCCAGACGAGTCGGGAGCTCATTGGATTTGTAGAAATAGGTGAGATATAGCACGATGTCTGTCAATCCACTGCAATTAGTATTTGCTGGTTGTCAAGGATGCACATTTGTCCGGACAAATCCAACAATGCTCGATAACAAAGGCAACGGCGAAGTAATAACATTTCTAGGGCAGTTCGGAAAAGCGGGAGTGACTGACCTGGAATGAAACCCCCCATGAGCAAGCCGAGAAGAGCTTTGATAGCGTAGTAGCCTGCACGGCTTGTGAGGAAAGTTTGTGAACCTGCAACGATAGACCAGGCGACAATAATAGAAGGTATCCATCGGTCAGCACCGAGCTTTTTGCTTATAAGACCGCTCGGGAGCTCTGCCGATAGGAACGACGCAAGAAAGATGGTTTGTCCGTAGTTGAAATCATTTGTGTTCATGCCTGTGTGAAGATCAGGTTAGCCAGTGAAGGAAGAATGCAACTTGGAGTTGTAAAATGGCAACTTGCCTAATTCCTCAAGCATGTTGTCCGAAATAGCTCTATTAATATTTCTTCGATGCATATCTAAGGCACAAAACATGATCCACTTAAATCTTCAAGTCAGCATGCACCTCCAAAGTCTACTTCGCACAGCTCACCGGAACATGGCTTTGAGAGTTTGAAACCAGTTCCTAGGTAGTTGCTGGGAGGTCACTTACAGCCCATGTCATAATCCTCAGGTCGACCTTTCTGACAAGTTTCCGTTCATCTTCGGCAGTCCACGTGAATTCTGGGTCAAATCGATGCCTGTTTTCATACCCAGCTTTCTCGTAGATGTTGCGCCAGTGTTCTGCAGCAAGTGGATCGGAGAAAACATGATTCCGAGAGCTAGGGCTGTCGAGGTCATCACCGCTCTGAGAATCAGCTTCGATGGCGGGATCCGCTGTGGCCTTGATCTTTTCGGGGTCCAAAGTGGTAGAATGCTCTACTGCATCTCCGCGGTCCTTCATCGTGGGCGGCGGTCCGGGGTACTGCCGAGGTTTGGTTTTGGAGGAATGACAGGAACGACTGGTTGACTCCAATATAAGGAACGTCACACCCACGGCCTGATCGAGTGCTGTCATTCGACGGAAAACCAAGCTCTGCAGGATTTATAGCCCCATGAGATGCATGGGTTGGATCATGGCGTGGTTGTTGCAAAGAGTACCAAGCCTTGCATCATCGTGCCAAGACAAGATTATCAGTTGGATCCCGTCCTATCGGTGTCGCCATCTCGGAATGTTTGACTGGTATTGGTACTTGGCGTCGGAATGAATTTTTATGGGCAATACAAATTTACGCCCCTGATAACGGACGAGTGGAGGGTATTAAGCATGGTTCTGGTCGGTGTGGTTGTCATGATGCAGTGACGCCTCCCGATGACAGTTAGATTCTGCCGGTACTCTGCTGGTACAATGCCGTGAATGGCGGCCAGTTTCGCAAAATTTGTTTCCGATAAGAAGTCCCGAGTGGCGGCTTTCCGACTAGGGTGCGTTGAGGTTACGAGTGAGTAGATTGACACTATACCTGTTCGACAATGTGTAGAGCATGTGAAGGCTCATGGGTTGGTTGGGGCCCATCTTTCCTACGGAAATAATATGAATAATTCTAAGTGGACTTCGGTACTGCGTGACTTCGGTATTGATAAAGCATTCATCATCATTAGCTACAGCATTTCTTGATCGATCTCAGCATCGTGAAGCCCGACGGACAGACAAGCTATGTCGTGGAGGTTTGCGATGGGCGGCACGACTCGTTTCAAAACGCCACTTGCCGAACTGGGCTACTCATGTCGATGCCGTGAGACCAAAGCAAAAGGTCTCGGGCCTAGTTCAGAAGTCCTCACGAACAGCTGGTATAGCCGAACTCCAGTGAATTCTATTGCTGCTCGCCGGTAACACTGGAAGTATCTGATACGCTACGTGGGTGGAGACCAAGGAAGGCAGTGCCTGGTTCTAACCCTGCGTATGCTGCCCAAGCACAGAATAGACGAATTCTCCACATACCGGTATTGGCCTTGCCCTTGAATATGTTCATCCTGCACGAGTCAGCTGTTATCTTCAGAAGCCAGGATTCGACTACGTTCAGGGCCCCTTCTGATGACTGCTGTAACTAGCTTGTCTAATTGTTAGAAGCTTATCGTTCGCCATCGCGTTTGCACAGGCCTCCACTCTTTGTTTTGTTGTCCCGGAATTACTTCTTGACTTAAGGTATTTTATGTCAGGTCTGCGTCAACTAGTCTTCTGCATCAGTTTCCTCGTCCAGAAACTGTGCACGTGTGTACCGTGAAAGCTGTTGTTTAGAAGAATGAATTCCATGAAAATAGTAAAGTGTTTTCAATTGTAATCAATTTGGCCTATGGATTGAGAATAACGGAACAAGATGAATGGTAAATTGGGGGATACCGTTGGAGGTTGGAAAGGGTAAGTAGACAAGCAGTATCGCAGTTGTTCCTCGTTATGATTTGTTTGTGTTATTTGCTACCAAGGTAGGACAAGTGTTCCTTATTCCACGTTCCACGTATATAGTCATAATTAGCAAGATCGCACCAAATTCCCTAATGTATGACAACGAGAACACTAGCTGTATCAACCCTCTATGTATGCAGGACATAGAGGCGAGTCTGATCTCTCCACGAACGCATCACTGCCCACACAAGTGGCGCAGTAGAACGTGTTATGCGGATCATATTTCTTCTTGGTCGCCAGGTGTTCCGCATACTTGTCCCCATAGAACGCTGTCTTCCAGTCTGGGTCATTCCTGTCTCCTTCGTTCATGTAGCCCCCTGTTTCCGGTGCCAATTTCTTCAAAGCAGCTCCCTTGACGTAGGTGACATCGTCCATGACAGCAAAGCGTTCAGTATTAGAAGCACTCAAAGAAACGCCTCGACCCAAAGTGACGAAATAGTTGGAGGTGCGCCATGCAGTATGTAACCCAGAGGTTTCGTCGACCGCATCTGCGAATACCTGGCCGCCCGAGACGAGATCAACCACGTTGAAGGTGTACTCCTCCCGCTTGCCGGCGATGATATCAACAGCCTCGCGAACAGCGGTATGATTGGAGACGGCATGGCGGTTGATAAGCCTTGAAGTCAATATGGACGAGGATCCTGTGGCATCGTGCATTCCTGACTCGGCCTCATAGAATGACCAGTAGTCAGTATAAGAGGCAAATTGTTCGCTGATGGAGAGCGTGTTTTTGAAGACTTGGAGCTTGGCCCTAACGGGCGCGAAAGCGGCGTCTGCTTCAGACTGATTCATGTCGATGGTCCAAAAACCGTGTGAGTATCCAGAGGTCGCATTGCCAATGAATGGTCCAGGATAACTGCTGGTCCAGAACCCATACCCTGCGTAACCCGCGTCGCTTAGGTCAGGAAGTGACTGTAGTATGATAGTTACCGCATCGAGGAGGTCAGAATTGTTGGCAGTGTTCGATATTGGCGCCAAGTATAAATGATGAGCTGTCACCACGTCGACGTTCGGATGTGTTTTGACCGTAGTTCCGAGAACAATGCCGTATCCGGGACCACCACCCCTGATCGCGGTGAAGAGGTCTCTGTGTTCGCAGTGGTTAGCAGTGACGACCTTCCCATTGGCGAGTAAAACTCGAGCCTCAAGGATTTGGTCAGCTCCCATGCCATAATTCCGTGATGCTGGACCGTGTCCGCCGCCAGACGCCCAGCCGCCAATAGCGCCTGGTGAGATCGCGCCTCCGCCGACGACAATAACGTTGTTGGCCTTCGCATATGCATTCAAATTCTCCCACTGATATGCACCATCTATTATTATGGCACCCCCCTCCCAGTTGGACAGCTGGCAACCGTTGAAAGGGGAGTAGACCTCCTGAAATTCTAGTTTATTGCGGAAGTAGCGGAGCCAAATCTCCAAACTCCCAAAGCCGTCCGAGCGACCAAGCAGGTCATGGCCTGTGCTTGTTACAACCAATCTGATGTTCTTTTCTCTAGCGAACATCATCGTCGAATTGATCTGGTCCAGATTTGTTGCATTTACAGTGTAGTGAGGACTGATTCCAAGTGTGCATGTTGTTGGTATGTCGTTTTCGGCATAATTGACCGGCGCGCACGTAATGTTGTAGGGGTATGGTCTTCCAACTAGGATGTGTTAGTCACCTGCTACGGATCCTAAAGTGATGGGTCCTGGAACATTCCAAAACGTGAAAGACGGGGATCCGTATAAGGAGAAGAATAGTACGAACTGGGATTTGTGGTCATAAAGTCCTGATCTGTCCACATATTTGTGACGTATCCACACTGCACTGGATCGAACATGCCCCCCGGGTAGCATGATTGAGCAATGGGGGCGGACTTGACTAGGGCTCCCCCGACAGTTACATTGAAAAGGTCCCAAGACTGAACAGATGGCCAACAATCGTCTTGAGGGCCCTGAGTAAGTTGAGTCAGCTGGGAGACAAGCCGAGTGATACAGCGTCGAGGAATGGTGACTCACGCATCTGCAAGGAGAAGTGATTGAGTCCTTTGTGGCACCCAAATTCAGTTGCTGAGAAAAGACTTTGCTCAGGGAGCACGCAAGCACGTATAATATCCCACGCATGTTGCTCAAGAGCATGAATATGTACAGACCGGTCGCTGGTGGGTCACTTTGCGTAATACATGCAAGAGTAGAAAAAGTTTCGAAGGTGAAGCGGGGAGCAATGCGGCGAGACGCATCAGCACTAGATGCGACTCGGCTCAGGAACTTTACAATCCCGGCACTTTCATACCTAGGTGCCTTAGCGCAATGTGAGCCATGAGCGTCAGATCCGGCAATGGCTGTGAATTCACAAATGAGCAGGAAAGTAATTACGAGTCGCAACATACTCGCTCAATAGGCTGGGGTGAAATCAGAAAGCCTCATGGGTGTACAAGATGGTCAGGAGGCGTCGACTTTGTACTATGGCAGCTGCTCCTCAACAAGCATCAAGCACAATGCTCTTGGCTCACTGTTGCAACATTTATCGAACGACCATTGGTCTAGATGCCACGTCACGCGTGCCATGAAAACAATGAGCAGCCCACTGAGGCGGAATAGGCCGCGGCAGAAGATGTAGTAATGACAACACGAAGATAAAGCTTGGACTTCGGAATTTGGACTCTTCAAGTTGTGTGTCGTGCCGTTATCACGGGACAATCATGACATGGCAGCCCACGGGATAATGATCCAAGTACGGGGTACTGTCTATTAATCAGACTTGGCCTCAAGTGTCCATCGTCAGAAAGCAAGCATGCATGAAATTGGGACTAGCGGACTTATTCAGACACATGTCAAAAGCCTTTCGTGATTGTAGTGTTCAAAATATGCATGCCGAGTACCTGGCCGTCGGCTTCATAGGTTATCTGATAGAGGAAAAGTGTCACAGCCAAAGAAATAAATTCTGCGTAGAGCTTCCTATTATGGTCTGGATCGCTGTGAGATTTAAATTTGTGGTGCCTCGCAGTGAGGTGCAGAATGTATTAGGTGTGAATTAGGGATGAACTGTTCGGGTTCATCACTATTCAGAATTATATGCAGGGTGATAACTAACTCAGCCTTCCAGACTTTACACCTGTAGCGACTGAGAATGCTGGTATAAGAAAGCAGAACCATTTAACGGTCAGAAACACAATGACTCGTTCATCCCCAAGACGCACTCGCACTTCATTCATGTCGGACAGTCGCAAAATTCCTTCAAACACCAACAACCAGGCACTCGTCCCCAAACATTGATGGGGAAAATAAGACATGCGAAGACATCATGACCAGCCTGAAATTAGAACTAGGAGGTCTTCACATAGCCCCAGCAACAGCGGCAACGCCAAGCGCTGCCACACCGGCGACAGCCATGCCGGTGCAGCGTGGCGCCGCAGCGTTCTGCGTGCCAGTGGCCTTGGCCTCAACGCTGGTATACACGCTCTCCCAGGCATCATCGTATTGGGCCACGGCGGTCTGCAGGGACCCGGGCACGTTATCGCGGAACCAGTTGTTGGTGGTGACAGCCCCCCAGTTCCAATACGACGCTGAGAGGGACTCGACGACGCTAGAGCCTCCATCTTCCTCGGCCGCCGACCAGATAGCCTCGACGATGTCGCGGTAGTCTGAGCGCATCGCGAATGAGGTCTGAGCGCTGTAGAGGGCCGAGGCGAGTGTTGTTGCGTACTTTCCTGTCGCCCAAGTTGGTGTTGCCTCGCCCTCCCAAACCTCCGAGAGAAAAGACGCCGCGTCTGTTGATGACGGCAGGGAGGTGTCTGTTGGTGTTGTGTCGGCTGCGACTAGGCTGGCCAGGCCCATGAAAATGGCGGGGATGAAGGACTTCATTTCGTATTTTCTTCGTGTTCTTGGCTGAGCAGATTTGGTTGCTGTCCAAGGTTGTCACGGTTCACAATGAGAAAAAATGGGGAGAGGAGAACAATAGAAGGGGTCTATTTCGCAAGAGCACGAAGAAATATTTTGGATTTAATTGCGTTCCTTCGCGTCATGCCATGTTGCCGCCCAAATTCCTCAACGACCATGTGGTACCAGATTTCACGTTCTTTCATCACAGGGAGGCGAATCAGAGGAGAGGATTTCTCGTGTAGAGGGTCTGCAGGAGGCGCTAGCAGGACGTCAGCCCAATCCGGTTACCAAGTACCCCCCTTCGAGAACTTCTGCCTACGCTTAAATGATTTCGACGCATGGCTGCGGCACAGGGCCAGACCAAGCAATAGTTCGAAAAGACATTCACAACTGTAGCCAGTGATATTGTATCCTTTTGACGCTAACCAGGGGTTTCCGCAGGTCCCGCCACACCGTCTGCAGCAATGATGGAATGACTCCCACCCCGACAACAACGTCGCACTCCACCCTGGTGAGATAAGGCTGCAAGGAAGCCTGCTCAACATAGGATCTGATCAAGCAGTGGCGCTGCTTGAGTTTCTCTGCGTGCAATCCGATCGGGGAGGGCTCGGTGCCTAAAAAGAGGAGTTTGTTGCCAAGACGCCAGCTTAGCACGGAGTACAGAAGGCTGACTTAACCATCGGCATATAATCGAAATGTTTGTCTCCTGCCGGCTTTGTGGCCGTCACATTGAACGGATGATGCTGTGAAGGCCTCATCTAACTGCGAGTGATCAAGGACAAGAGCCTGAGCGAGTGTACAAAAGTAAATAGTGTGGCAGGCGACAACGTGTAGACATCAAACCAAATTTCGCATATGCGCCAAGCTGTGGCTTAATTAGATACGCATGCATGATCGCGAAGTTTGCCAAAGCTTCAGCGCGCCAAGGAAGAACTTGGGTATGGCAAGAGAGTGGGAGGACAGCTGTTTCAAACAATCTAGATCCGGACACCGTAGCCGACCTGGTCAATGCTTACCGACGACCTGGAGAAGTATACAGCCGCGCGATCTTGCGCCAATATCAGCAGCTCAAAGGAATTGCATTTGGTGCTTGAAAGTCTCGAGCTGAGCTATGAATCTATCCCAAGGTAGGGCAACATAGGTTTTGGATCCCCGGGTGGGAAAAGAACCTGCAGGCCCTAACGCTAGGGAGCTCTGCCATAGCTCGCCTGTCTAAGTCCACAACTTCGAAGTCTATGTATCATCCTGCCACATCCCAAACCGAAATTCCTATCATTACTCCGGAGGTGATGGGCAAAGATCATAATATCCATCTGCATTATTGCCCCACCACGTGGGAAACGGCTTAGAGGGCCCGCCGGCGCCGAAGACAGCAAACGACAGGATGAAGAGTACGGCGAGACTGGCGCCGTCGAAGGCGCCCGTAACCAAGTACGAGTAGTCCCTGAATATGCGCGGGCGGTAGTTGCGCAAGTAAAACTGGGTGAAGAAGCCGGCGATGACCTGGCTGAAGATAACACAGGTCTGGCTGGCGTTGTAGGGGATGTAGCCGGCGTATTGGATGAACTGCGGCAGGTTCAGCTCCGAGGTCGAGAACCCCTTGATCTTGGGGACGAACTAAGGGTAACATAGAGTTAGTAAGCGAATCACAACGCGGTAAGATGTAGCAAGTTGCATAGGCAGACTCACAAATACAAAGATGCGGTGGACGATGACAAGACCGGCGCCAATTGCCAGACCGACAGGCACCATGTAATAAAGACCACCAGAGCCATAGAGGTAGTTGGCTAAGGCCCAGGACGTGGCATTGGTGTTGTACGACTGCATTGTAGCCCCGCTCCATGAAGAGTTGCCATTGCTGTTCACGAGGAGGTCGCGATTTCCATTGACAATGCTGATCATCACAGCATAATTTATGAAACCACCAAGAATCGTGCCGTAAATTTGAGTGAGAAACATAACTCGAGGCGGGATTTTAACTATGCGACGGATCAGCTCTGCATAACGGCCACGGTTGAACTGCATAGGTACATACGGTATTCACCCATCTTCAAGTCATTGCACAGGGTGACGGCGTTGGAGATGACATTGTGTGACCCTAATGTGTATTAGTGGTCTACTTTGGGAACCTCAAAAGGATACCTCGAGAGGAAAAGCTTACAGGCGGCAAAATACATGTTGCCGATGGGACGGCCAGGTAGCATAAGACCAGCAAGCATCTTCGATAGGTTGTTGGTGGCTAATGGTGACGTTAGTCCTGCTACGGATCCTAAAGTGTTGCATTCTAGAACATTCCAAAACATGAAAGTCGGGGATCCGTTGCAAGAGAAAAGTGATACTGACCGATGCCGTTGCCGTACCGGGAGTAGAGGAGAGTGCTCTGCAGGATAAAAATTAGAGAGTGATCCCGTGAGAATTTGGTGGTAGCCCTGTGGCCGTGGTAGCTTACCAAGGGTGCAATGAACATCCCAAGCAAAAGCGAAACAATGTACGCCCACGGGGGGAGGGTGATGTTCTCCTTTATGACGACAACGAGTCCAATAATGAAGCTGATCGCAAGCACAAGAATATACCACCACCATGGTGTTTCCTTGTAGTGCTTAGCCATGTGAGTGTGATGGCGATCATCATACCTGCCAGCCTTCGCACTCTTGTACGCTCTAATGATGTCGCCACCCCAGAAAAGAAAGCAATGGGCGACAAGAGCACCGATCTGAGTTGGTGTCAGCACACGGGAACTGTGTAAACAACATCATGCGATAACTACTCACAGCAGCATTTGCCATAAACATAGCATAGGCGAATGTGCCAGTAAGTCTTGGTAAACCATTTTCAGCCAGAGCCGTCTGATTGAGCACGCCGCCGGTGAAGACTTCGGTGATGGGGTACTTTCAAAAGGTCAGCTGTGTCAGGGGTTGTAGCACTAACGCCAATTTGTCATGCTGGGTCTCGCGAGGCTTCCACGAATCCGTGGCAAATGACCCACAGCGATGTTGTCTCTGGCCAGGGAAGAGTTTTGGAATTGACGAATTCGCAAATTTCAGAAGCTGCTTACCTTCCCGCCGTCATCTGTTCTAAGTGTGGTCGACATGAACGGAAGAGATTTTGACTCCCACGCATTGGTGTAATATATACCAAGCATAGCGGAGAAGCAGACAAGGTACCCGAGCGCAGCGTGGACTTGCAGCTTGAGAGGAAGTGAGGTGTTGAAGGAGGTGATCTGTGCATGCCTGAGTCAATATCTCAGCTCAACACTACGGAGGCTAGGTTCTTACATATTGCCAGTCGAAAGACAGACTGAACAGCCCAATTCCTTCGTTATTGATAGATCCACCGAAGAGGTTTGTCAATACAGCAGCCTTGCTGCCAGTAGCTTTCATTGCGGCCAGGCACTGTGCATTCTCAAATTAGTAAAGGTTTGCAGCGAGAAATACAATATTCTTCCCAGCATCGTGGGACACTGCCAGATTTGGTTCAAGCCGGGAGCTTGAGTATCAAAACAATGCCTTACGACATCATGGATGGACTTGTGAATGGCCGGTGGCATTGGGGTCGCATACAGGAATAGAAACGCTATTCAGCCACGGAAACACTAGAATGTGTTAGCCACCTGCTACGTATCGTAAAGTAATGCGTTCTGGAACATTTCAAAACATGAAAGACGGGTATCCTTAGAAGGAGCGGTGCTTACTGTAGGCTGGGAACCATTCATACGCAAACATGCCGCAGAAACTGTACCAGAAGTAACGGAGCGGCTTCGAGTTCTTCAGATCCTGCCAATGTAGTCCCTGGAGCGTCTTGACGGTAGGCAGAGTACTCCAATAGACAGCATCGACGTGCCACACAGCGATCGGGCGCATGACACC
Organism: Diaporthe humulicola; assembly: GCA_038088545.1. NCBI lineage: Eukaryota > Fungi > Ascomycota > Sordariomycetes > Diaporthales > Diaporthaceae > Diaporthe > Diaporthe humulicola. The sequence continues at coordinate 20,456 of JBBWSL010000130.1, forward strand.
GCAGATGCCGTAACCAAAGAGACCAATAGAGATAGTGCTCAAGATAACGGTGGCAGCGCTCAAGGGCAGGTCGTAGAAGAGGTCTTGAGCGGCGAAAACCTGGACACTAGCGGAAGCGTTCGAGGCAGATGTCGCAGTGATCGCACAGACAGCATGCTCCTTAAGAGTCCACGGCCCGGGATTAATAAAACTTACGGCAGAAATCCACTTGGGACGGTCACCTTCGCCGCCTTTGGCCCTCCAGCGAGCCTCCAACTTATCTCCGCGAGGCAGGAAGGCGGCCCATGCCTTGCCGAGGAAGTAGGCGATAAGTACGATGAAGGTGCCTGAAATGGTAATTGCCGTCGGTTTGAACTGAGCATGTCTGTGTCAGCATCCAACCCAATAAAAGAAATGCCCACAGCATGCGATGGACACCCACTGTGTAAATCTGGCTCATGACGGCCTGGAAACAGGACAGACCAGATGCGAGGAGCAGGCTCCGAAACGTCAAGGCCGTATCAAAGTCATCGCGAAGGGGCAGGAGGTGACGGGCCGCGTCGGCGCCGGTGATAATTATAACCTCGTCGCTGCTGCTGTCATCGCCCTCCTTGTCGTGGTCGCCGTCTTCACCTGCAGACGGGGCAGCCTTGATCTGGTCGCCGCCGAGTGTGCCGTCGGTATCTGCGCGTGCAGTGCCAACAAAGATGTCCTTCTCGTCGGCGGCGGAGTGGGTGGGGACGGGGAAGACCTTGCCCTCGACGGGGTTTAGGCCGCCGACGATGACGGCCTGGTCGATGCCGGCGTTGGGCATGCTGCAGACAGACAAGAAAGACAAGCGATCGGCTGTTTGTCTTGGAAGTGAGCTAGACAAGCCCTCGGGACAGATGCCAATGCAGATAAGACGGGTGAGAGGGCTGAGGGTTCGTGGGAAATGGGACCGGGCGACTTGGCGGTGTTTGGCTGCTACATAAGCTTTTGGACGACGACATGTCACGGCAGATTAGGAAATTGACACCCCGGCCACTCGGAGTCAAGGTGTGAATCCGGATTGTCGGAACACGGAGTGTGAGGGCATGCCACCGTGGCGAGCAGCGGTCGTTCCCAAGCAGTGGCGTGGAAATTGAAGTGAACAGAGGCATATTTCCTGGATAGGAAGGTCGCATGGCGTGCACCTGCAGCCCTGGGGGGCCCGAGGGATCCTGGGTGCGGCAGCCTGTATCGCGTCAATTCTTCCCATTTGTTGGCTCGTTATTGAATGTTTTGGCTATCGCGTTACAGATATGCGACGGCAGTGGGTGATGCGATAACGAGCCAAAAAGCGGCCATCGCACGCCATTGCGCAGACATCGTCTAGCATCCCCGTTGGTACTAGGGGACCGGGTCTAGACAGCCCGGTCCATGGCCATCCAGCCATCACGGCGAGCAACCGAACCTCCTTCCCCTTTTGCTCAATCCTCGAACTGACTCGAAGGCCCAGACACCCGGTGTTGGTTCTGGCTCTGGCTCTAGACTGCGGGTGCAGGGCAGTCAGGCCATGTCCGGCCGAAAATTATATCCAACGTTGGCTGGCTAATTCCTTCCTGGTAATTGGGTTTTGTCTTGCGTGGTAGAAATGGAAGAGAACAGTTGGTGATGGCTTCTCCAACAGACACGGGCAATCTATTTGACCCCTCACTCACCCAATCCGGGTGGTAACGTGCCGCTCCTGCGGGATGTGGTGGGTGCTGCGTGATGATGGAGCAATGCGTGGCATGCTGCTCGAGATAAGAGAGTATGATACTGATGGTCTGGTCAAATTCAAAGATGGCTGCATGACCTTGTTGCCACATGGTTGTGGACATCTGGACGCTGGGAAGAGTTCCAGATCGCCGAGAGACGCGCGAGTCTCATCCACCCAGCCCCTGCTGCATCCCGAAGTAATTTGCAATATCTGGCTGCCAATGACACCTTGCGCATGGCTCACCCCAGCTCTTTTGCCATTGAACGCTCCACTCCCAGATCCAGAAACCACGGCCGCGAGCATCATTGGCAACAGATATCGCCTGCTGCAGGGGCAAAAAAGTATGCTCCAGCGATCCTTCAGGTGAGCCCTCTCGCGTTGCAACTTCACTGCAGCACGCCATCGCCCAACTGCAGATATTCCAGACTCTAGAACGCAGACCAGAGATCCTTCGCGTATCCCGTATTATTTCGAAACTTGACTGAACCGGTTGCGATCGTGGTCCGTCCTAAAACAAGCACGATGATGAGCACAACCGTGGAGCCTGCCCTATCGTATCCGCTCGAGCCCGATCCAATGACGCCTTTCGAAAGTATTATAAGGAATACGATGAAACCCTTCGGGAGCAACCGACAGGACACTGTCTGTGATCGTAAGCCCCACGGTGACTTTTGAACCGAATCCGTGTAAACGAGTGCCAACCCGCGGCCCACGGCTCTATAGGCCTGGAAACCCTGAGGAGCCTTCGGCTCCGGTAGGTCACAATGGTAAGGATTGCATGTCAGTGGCACCGGTGAAGCAGGGACTTAGTCATGTGCTATATTCCATTGAACAAGTATTAATTATGTTTCGCGATAGGAAACTCGCATGGCCTTTGGAACTTAGCGGGCACACATGCGGCAGAGAACTATGTGCGTCAAAGGTGAGCTCTCAGAAGCTGGAGAGACTCAAGAACCTTGACAAAGACACAAAATAAAGTGCCTAGTTCCCGTCCACCAGGGTAGCAGACATGCGACGCCGCTCGTGGGTTGGCACTTTATAACGAAAGAAGCCCCGTAGAAATTTGGTTCCAGCCGGCAGACCATTCTGGTAATGTAATACACCTGAACCATTGGCAGAAGTGAGTGAGTTCTACTACGAGATGATTATGGAGGGCCGACATTACATAAGCATTATTTAAAAGCAATGGGACATCGGACCGTTGGCAGCAACCAACATCCAGCTGACATCTGTGCCGTTTAGTCCTGGCGTCTGTGACGGGCGATTTCCTCCCCTCTTTCGTGACGAGCAAGCCTCAAAATTTTCGGAGTCTTTCCTGCCCATCTAGCGTCTTTGTGCCCTTGTTGCTTGCTACAACCCTGGCAATTCCGTCCTCAACGGCGATATGGTTGGTGCTGCAGCAGTTGCGGAATGCAACGTTGCCTACGCACATGAGCAACACCGCCAGCTCGTGTGTGTTTTCGTAGGCGCCACTGCTGGCATCGGTCGAGCTACCCTTGAGAAATTGGCTACCATGCTGCAATCCTCGACTTTCTATGTCATAGGAAGGAATAAGCAACGCCATGCCCCTTGGCTTAACCAATTATCGTCGACTTCATCCAGCAACAAGTTCGTCTTCATTGAGGCACAGGTCTCCTTGGTCTCGCACATCGATATAGCATGCAGCCAAATACTCTCAGCTGAGCGGAAGGTCAGCATACTCTGCATGAGCCCTGGTGGTATGCCCTTTGCTGGAGCCAAATGTAAGAACGAAAACAGGTTCCAAATGAAGCTTCACGTACTTACACAACTGTGCTCTAGATACAGAGGAAGGGCTCGAAACATGCTTCGCAGTCTCATACTATTCACGGCTGAGATTGGTCTCAAACTTATTGCCACTGCTGAACCAGTGTCGAGAACGCCCTGCGCATGTTTTGTCCATCCTTAACGGAACCAAAGAGACCAAAATTGATGATAAAGATCTGAATCTCGATAACCATTGGAGCATACGCGCTGTTGTCAATCATACCACCCTTTTAACAAGCCTGACATTCGATTATCTTGCACAACAAGCTCCACAGGGACACATTGTCTTCATACATGCTACTCCGGGCTTGGTCAACACCAAAACCCCTCGTACAAAGGAGCACTTGCCATCCAGAGAGAAGGTCGGACTTCTGCAATGGGCTCTCCTGTCGTTCGTACAAATAGTCTCCGGCTGGGTCATTCGCTACTTCGGTATGAACATCAATGAGTCTGGCGAAAGGCATGCTTTCCACCTTACAAGTGATAGCTTTGAGCCTGGTTCCTGGAGGATCGATAGGCACAGCAATACTGTCCCGGACAATGATGTCTTACAGGACTATCTCGGTCATGAATGGGCTGAAAAGGCGTGGAATTTCACTGTTGCAGCTTGGGACAGTGTCCTTGCTAACCACGGCCCTCTACACTGAACGTCTTGTTCGCTATCAAGTGGATTACTCGTGCGGGCAGAGTGGGCTTGGACTAATTAATCGAAATGGGAACTCACCCAGCAGGTACTTCTATACAGGACATATTTACTCTTCTGGTTTGCATAGCACAAATGAATAAGTGACCCAGATGGTTGTTGAACTCCAGGGGGAGGGGTTACCAAAGGTGAGCTCTCAGAAGCCGCACAGAACCCAGTGGCAACACTCAAGGCCACCAAAAGGGTCTTAATTCACTGCGCTGAGCTTTTTCAAGAGTGACAATCAGGAGCATGATGAAGCCAAATGTATGTGGGCCAAGGATATGAGTTGGTTTATATGGACGTTTCAGTGAGACGAGGCTAAGAAGACTGGAAGTAGACCAGTCCTTTAAACATTGGAGTAAACCCGGAACACAAGAGTTGTCAGAAAGGCACATCGTATTCCTGCTGTCATCCTCAATGGCTGATGTGAGTTAGACTCATAATTCAAGACAATGATAATGTAAGCGGTGTGGCGAATAAACACCACGCTTCCGAATGTGTGCCAGCAAACAGGCAGGCTGGGAGTAATGCATCAGGGCTGGCCACTTGCATTTGAGCGACCTTATTCCTTCAACTAGCCTCCGCATTTCAGAACGCTAGCGGCTCGCATGCCCCATGAGTCCTGGTGTCTGCAATGAGTCCAAAACCATCGACGACCCACTACTTATGAGTCGAAATGACGCTGGGCATTGCCCAGTGGGCACAGCCCGTATTAGCGGCTGTTAGTCTCCGCCCGCGGACCTCGGGTCAGCGGTAACAGGGGGCTCACGGCGTCGTAGCGTCCGCCACGGGCCGTTGAAGCCAAACGCTGAGTTGAAACGAAAATGTGGCTCAGATCCACGATCCGTTGGAATGGTAGACTCCATGAAGATAAAATGGAGACCTTTCCCACCGAGAATGGCTTCACATAATGTTCACCATCAGACCACAGTCCCAACAAACTCCGCGAGTCTTGCGCCCTGACAAGGCCTCCAATCAATGACACAACGTTACGCCATCACCCATCTCAATCAACACTCAGTAACAACATCTACGATCATGGAATCTCACCTCTACTACATGCCCAAAGGGGTGCACGCCATCCCGGCGCACGAATTGGATCTCAGATCCGACGCTGAAGTCGATGCCACCTTGCTAGACCCCTTACCACCATCATCGTCCTCGGAGAAGAACATCGTAAGCGGCTTTTGGATAATATTTTAGCCCCTTTGAGAAGAAGTATCTCCCATCTATAGCCTATAACTTAAATGACTTATCAGGCTGCTGGATTTGAGACAGGATGGCCATGCTATGGCCTCTTCCTCCCCTGTTTCTATATAAGTACTGTTTCGGTGCTTTGATAGCTGACTCCTGTTACTGCAGTGGCTCTTTTGGCACTCGGGCTACAGCACAATGCACCCGTATACCCAGCGCACAGTAAGAAACTACCACCGCCGATTTTCCCGCAAAGGCTGGACAGTCCGCGTGGTCGACCGCGTCGCAGGCTCGCCATGCGATGTGGCCAACTTCCTTGACCTCCACGACCCAGAGACCTTCCCCAAGGCCTTCCGAGAGGGTACCATGACGGGGACGTATGCCCTGCAACATACCTCGGATCTCGTGCGGTGGCCTCTTCTCCTCAAGTACGGCGGCGTCTACGTAGACGTCGGCCTGATGCCTATTGGTGACCTGGACAGGCTCTGGAACGCGACTGTGGGCGACCCGGGCTCGCGCTGGGAGATCCTCAGCAACAACGCCGGACCGCCCGACGACTACGACCTGACAAATTACCTGCTGTGCGCCCGCAGGGGCAACCCCGTATTTCAGCGCTGCCACAGGCTTCTCTTGGCGCTCTGGGCAGAGGACGGCGGCAAAACCAGCACGGAGGGCATGCACAAGAGCCCACTGCTGCGGGGCCTGCCTTTGCTGGGCCGAAGCCTATCGGACCAGGACAGCAGGGACCTGACGGATTACATCATCCAGGGTCAGGTCATGCGCATGGTATTGAGTTCTGTTGACGAGGAGGACGGATGGGACGGGCCCGAGTACGTCACAAAGCACATCTACGCGTTGGAGTACATGGTTGGCTCGCAACTCATCAACGAGATGACCGCGTGGGATGGTCACAGGGCGTTCGAGCTGATGTCCCTGAAGCTTCCCGAGCCCGGCGAGCCCGAGACCGAGGATCAGAGGCTGGCCAGAGAGATTGTTGAGGCGTGCCTGTCAAGGAGTTTCAGTTTCAAGCTGGCCCATGGGATGATCATCAAGGTGCTCGGCGAGACTCTGGGTTCGCTGTGGAGAGCGCACCCGGGCTCCGACGATATACCCAGTACTTATGCCCACTGGCTCAGGTATGGAATGCTGTATTGGTGTCAGGACGAGTTGCCAGAGCAGATAGAGTTTGTGAGGATTACGCCTGTAAAGATAGGGCCATTGTTTAGAGCAGAATAGACTACTAGGAAAATGCAATAGAGCCATGGAGAATTTTCCAGCATTTGCGTGGATTTTATCTCTGGAATTAATAACCCGTTACACCAGCAACCCGTTTGTTAGAAAAGCTATGACGTACTTTTAGACGTCTCAGAAGGCGGTAAAGACTCTTTTACATTTAGATACCTATCCAAACAACATTGCTACAGTGGTTTTGGGAATCACTGAGAGCGGCATATCTAGCTTCTGTGCGATCTCGACTTTCACCACATTAAGAGTTTGCAGGCTGTGCCATTTTTCATAACTTTGTTTGATTGCCTCGTTTGCTAATTGCATTTCTGCAGTGCTTTTGTCAAGAGTTCTTGGATATACAAAGATCTCATTCAACAAAGCTTTCAATATCGCTGGTTGGGCAGCTCTCTGGGCATGGCCTGACCATTCAGCTCAGCACTACCAGGATGGACTGTTGGGTAGTAGCTGCCGTAAGGAGCCTCGACGAAACCTTGCCCGTGCACCTCGCTTGTCTGGGGCATCTGGATATTTGAACTCGAATACTGGGCCGGTGGCACCGCGAAGCCTTGACCGTGCACCTCGCTTGTCTGGGGCATCTGAATGTCGGATCTTGAGTACTGGGCCGGTGGCGCCACGAAACCTTGTCCATGGATCTCGCTCGCCTGGGGGGTCCGTACATATGAGCTCGAATACTCGGTCGGTGAAGTCGACCCCTGGAACTTTTGAGTTGCTAATGCCGGTGCCGGATTCGGCTCAGACACCGTCCTCCTCCGCATGAAAAACCAAATCCCATAGAGTATAATAGCCGTGCCTGCGATGCAGCCGATCACGATGCCGGCAACGTCTCCGCCACCCAAGTTTATTCTGCCGCTTCCTGCTGATGATGTGGATGTCGAACTTGAAGTCGCTGAGGTCTGAGAGCTGGGCGGCGCCGTTTGAGTCGAAGTATGACTAGCCGTCAAGGCATTCGAGAGTAGTACCGGAATGTCGCAATTGTCGACGCTATAGTACGCCCATGATGTGTTGTAGCATGTGTTCATAGACCCCAGAACTGCATAGCCGGAGCAAGGCTGCTCGGTGTCATCGGCTTGGTAGATCGTTACTGGTAATGTACGGTTAGGGCCCAGTTTGACGAGCAGAGGTGCGGGTCCATTACTGGGTAACTTACTGGCACAACCGGCGTCTAGGGTCAGAAATTGAAAGCCGCTGTAGGAATCAGTAGTCGCTTTTCCCAGACTTGTACAGCTGCCTGCCGGGTAAGCATTATTGGCAGCGAGGTTTTGTACAACGTCTGTTGCTGAGCATGATGAATCACTGTATGTTGCAAAGGACGAGGCTTCTGTGCGTGCCAGAAGGTGTACACATAGGGTGAGGATTGCTACCAAGGACATCTTGCTAGCAAAAATTCTGAGGAAGTGCCCGGGTGGATTTCAGTGGAGTTTGAAGGGTTGGAGTTCCTAGCCTCAGTCAAACAAGCAAAGGGAAGCAGCAGCTCATAAACCTGAGTAGACATATCGACGTTACAAAACCAAGTGTCAATGAAAAACACCACGTTGCCGCTAGAGATCCGCTCCGAGTGCTACTGTAATATTGAGCTAAGAACCAACGTAATCCTTCGCTACCACGGCAGGCCGGCATTGTGATCCTTCACACGGGAGGTGCAAAGTCAGCCAGTCAATACGTAGTAACGGGACGTTAGCGAAGGTGGCGGGTGACGCCGAGCGCATCTTTAGCGGAGCATGGCAGACGCGCTATGAGCCATGCTGGGATATTCCGCCTAAAAGAACTATACGCGCAGGCCCCTGAATATATTATACTACCGTACCAAACCGCCAGAAAACAAGACCCACGCGTCTCGATGAGGTAAGGTGCTCGCCAGCAACGTAATTATCCTAGGCTCCAATTGCTGTGATTGCGGGCGTTGAATCCGCTCTTTGCGAAAATCGGAAACGTCGCAGACGACGCTGCGGATCATGGTTAAGGGGGTACAGTCTACAGATCGAGGCCATCTGCATTGAAATTCCCGCCTTTGACTCCATTGTGTAGCAAGTCTTCTTCAATTTCTTCCTAGTCTGATGTCTGTTGTCTAGACCGATCTTTCCGTGCAGTTCAGTAACGTCCACCTGGGGAAATATCCATTTTCCAGGGGCTCAGATGACTTACAGATCCTCAGCCTTACCCAGCTGCCTTTCCAGATCTTTATACTGAGAATAATACCTAGAGGAATCTCGCTGTCTCTTTCTATAAGGTCTTGTAGGTTTTGTCAATAATTTCATGGTCTCCTGAACCCCCCTCCGACCCCCCCGGGGGATTCAACCCGCAAGTCAGTCTTCCAACGATCCATGGAGAGACGGTCTTATAACTCCGAACGACGTGGTGTTGTAGGTCTGTTATGGCCATTTTGCCACGCAATGAAGTTGAGCCACCCCTTCTCGACGCTAAGGGCTTGTCGAGACAGTCACGGCTGCTTGCTATGCCGTCTCGTCTTCGTGACGTCACCTCTACAAATGCTCTCTTCCTTTTTCAACCTCACCCGTAAAACTTCTACCTGCGTACAAAGCTTCGAGAGTCAAACAGTATTGAACGCCAAGGAAATTGAGCAGTTATTCCAGAGGCAGCACTCATTGCATGTCATGACCATGGCACAAGTGTAACGAAGTGTCGGCTTTATTGTTCGTCATGCTCAAGAATCCACGGCTTAGATGCCACTGGCACCGTCATAATTATCCAATTACGGGGAGAACAGTGTTTTGTTACTATGGAGAGAGACATCAGTCCGCCTCCCACCAAGCGACAGAGAAAGGGTGAAGGGGACAAAGTCGATGGCTTCAGCCAGCTGGAAGCCACTGCCCGTGCAGAAATGCGTTACATCCGCATTTTCTCATGGAATATCAACGGTGTCCAATCATTCCTGCCCCCTTCGACGGCTCCAATCACATCATTCTTCAAGCCGGTTCGGAGACAGCTGGAGCGGGCTATTGATGAAGATGTACCAGGCACGGGTCCAGTGCCTGACAAGTCTTCTGTCGGGAGTCCTCTCCGAGAATTTCTGGCCAGGCACGGGTGGCCGGAGGTGCTCTTTCTTCAAGAACTCAAGATCGACCGGCAAGATCAGAAGACAACAGTCTCCTTGCTGTCAGCACTAAACACGCCCCTCGACTCGGATGACCCGGCCACGGCAAGCTCGAGATACATACTCGATGTCAATCTCCCTCGAGATAAGTTCAACGCTCGGGGCTTTGGTGGGAAGCTCTACGGCGTAGGAACTCTCTTACGTGAGGACTTTACCAGCCAGCATGGCGCCACTGTCCGCCACGCAGAATGGGACCTGGAAGGGCGCGTAAGCATCGTCGAGCTCCAGCGGCCGTCAGATCGCCGCTACGGGAGGAACACCGGGTCCGATGAACAAAGCGAGAGAGCCGCGTTACATCCCTTGGCACTCATCAATGTATATGCCGTAAATGGAACGTCTGCGCTATACCGCTCGTCGGAAAATGGTCAGACTGTGGGCACGCGTCACGACCACAAGATTTCATTCCACTCCAAGCTTCTAGATGAGTGTCTGCAGCTCGAGGAGCGCGGCTTCGATGTTGTGGTTGCGGGAGACTTGAATGTCGCACGGGGCAAACTGGACGGCCATCCCAACCTGCGAACCTGGCCGAAACAGCACTGTATAAACAGATCAGATTTCAACTCGAAGTTCTTCGGGAAAGACGATAACAATCGTGCCGATGCATACGTTGCCCACGATGACGTGACCAGTGGGGGGCCTAACTTCCAGGGCGTGGATGTCTTCCGAGCTCTCCGTGGCAAGGAGCGGAAGTATACGTACCACCCGAGGGGAGAAAACGCATGGGGCTCAAGCTGTGACCGTGTCGATCTGATCATCGCATCAAGGAGTCTCTATGAGAATGGAGGGATCGACAACACGGGCATCCTCGACTCACCGCAAGAGCGGGGGACAAGCGACCACGTCCCGCTGTGGGTAAAGGTGAAGCTGGGTGGAAGCGATGAGCCCGAGTTTAAGAGTACGGGTAGGAAATAGCACGCGATTTTCCATAAAAGATCACCTCCCGCGCAATGTAGACATAATCCACGTGTGCCAGAGCGGCCTACAAGGAGAACACAGAATAGGCGGCTGTGAGGCAGGCATGGGGCAGTCATGCATTACACCTTATTGGCCAGCCTTCGCTGGGACAAAAGCAAGGGTAATTGGGCAGACGTTGAAAGGCTAGCTGAGTAGCCAATGCATTGTTGCCAGGACTTCTAGGGGGTTGTTCAACTTGATATGGTGTCGAAGCCCAGTAAGCCCTTTCGAGGTTGATACTGCGGGCTTGAAGCTATTCATCGGCTCTTACTCTTAATGAAGGACCACTGCAAGCCGTCGAGTAACAAGCCCGCCCGATAAGCCGAGAAAGAGACAGCATAGCCAAAAAGGAAAAAAATGTACAACACCGGGTATTCGCTGGTCGTCACCGACCCAACTACTAATCCAGCCCTCAGCGGCTTGACTATGGGAGAGCGGACGGGATCCCGTATTTTACGCTGGGTATGGTCGTACATGACAAGTTACGTTTGTCGACAACTTATGTAGGTAGAATGTGACGGGCATGAGCACTGTCATCTCGAACAATAGCCGGAGTCCCGATGTGGGGTGGGCGACGTGCGATTGAAGGGCTGTTTGGATCTTGGTGTGATCACATTCCAGGAATTTGGGAGAGAGGTCCAATTCTTGCTTTGCCGATACTTTATGACGCCAAAGGATTATGGCCATCGTATCGCAGCACATTGGGAATCGGAGACGCTGATGTTAATAGAGTGAATGGCAGGCGGAGTGATTGCGCCGACCTGTTCCAAACGGAGTGGTGATGCGATTTCCAGAGCGGTGTTCACGGTCGACGCGATATGTAGAACGTATCTCTTGACAGTCATTAGTGTGGAATTTTGAGGGTGAGCTATATGCAAAGCGCTGTCGACCCTTCAGGTGCAGAAAGACAATCTGCCTCTGTGCCATTCTCCTCGCGTCTTTCCGCTGATCCACGTGGTTCCCTTCAAATGCTCTCTTAGTCCCACCACAATCTCTTCGTTCGATGCATGTTTTCTTTCTTCTTTTCGGGTGACAGATGGCCGGTCGATTAAAGTCTAGGCATAATCGTCTTTGACACGTCTGCTGCCGAGGTCATGAGAGCGATGACTTCTAGTGCTTCGACTCCTTCCGAACCGGCGGCGTGAGTAGCCTTCCCGGTTGCGCGTACCCAGGAAGAAGAGGACTGTTCCGATAAACAGGGCAGCCCACGCACCCCAGCTGAATCCGAAGGCGAAGCGGCCGATGGTGGCGGTGCGGCCGTCAGCCAGGAAGGCGTCACGGGCCTTGACGAAAGTGGCAGTCATCAGAGAAACGGCGATGGTGTAGAAGAACAGGGCTGCCAGTGACACGAGCCCGGAGATGGCTGCGCCGAGGCGGCCACAGCAGGCGAGGAAGCCCGAGAAGAAGGCGAGCACGTCGAAGAACAGCGAGATCAGGAAAAGGACCCAGCCAAAGCGCCACATGTAAAAGTAGTACTTGGAGGTTGTGTTCCCAGCGAAGCCACTGCGGTCCGTGTTAGCTGCTGCCCTGCGCTGTGCTTCGTCGGAAGGGGACAGCACTCACCCGCCCAGCCCGTCTGGGATATTCTCTGCATCATCCGCCCAAGCGTGGCCGAACGGCATGGCAGGGCTCGCTCGGGTGCAGTCGACATTGCCGGGGCTGCAGATGTGGAAGTATGTCCATTGCGAGATATCGCGCGCGCCGGTGATGCCAGATGTTTCTGCTCGTAGGAAGTAGGTATCTTGGAGGGGTGAAGTCGTTGCCACGCCGGCGAGGATGACGAAGAAGATCATTACTATGGAACCGGCGAGGAAGATAAGGGCGACGCCGCCCAGCGAGGGATCTATTCAACTGATTAGTACGGTGCCGGTATCGGTGAGACGCGAGGGCAGAGAAAACTTACGGCCGGCCATGGTTTGTCGGGCACAGAAACCGTGAAGAGTGCAGAGAGAAGTTGCTTCGGCCTCAGGATATAGAAGACCTCACCCTAAGGGACAGCAGATGGTGTCAGCTCGATGGAATGCAATCAATGCGCACAGCATGACCGGTCAATCGGGACAGGAAATGGGAGCAGAATCCCGTGGGTGGGCAGGGGCGGGCCATCGCATACCTTGGAGGTGGCCGGTGAGATGATTTGTTCCGGGGTTGAGACAAAGATCACGCAGATGTTCCACCGCTCGGGCCAGGCGACCGTCGTTATATATTATTCACTGTTGAGGTGAAGAGGAGTTTCGACGGGATCGTGCCGCAAATGGCGGATTGTTTGGAGTTGGAGTTGGAGTTGAAAGGCCGCCGAGGGTCAATGGAGAAACCTTGGAAGGGCCAATAACTCCGGACGAATATGGTCCCTTGAAACTGCTATGTGAGTCGCAGGTTCCGTCCGAACGGCAGAAGTGAGGGTGGAATTGCTTGGATGTGTTGATTGCGCGTCCCAGGATGACGGGACCAGCAGGAGTCGGCGGAGCGAGGGTCACACGGCAGTTAAACATGGCCTGGGGGGTTGCCCGTCCCCGCCATCGCACGCACGCACGGGAGCACAAGAGCTGGACGCCGTCGCTGTCGCTGTCGCGGTCGTCCCACAAGCAGCTGCGCAGGTGGATGACGAAAGGGCCCATGAAAACCGGGTTGCCGTCCAACCGTGGGGCCCAAGACAGCCCTGTCCCAGCCTGCTAAGCCTTTCAAGGCTAGCGCTCATACCTAGCTGCTGCACGGATCACATGAAGACCCTGGGCGTTGCGACCGCTCCTGGGCGTTGACGTCACCTCAGAACCACCTGGTCAGGAATGTTCTGTGGCTCCAAGTCAGTCCATACCCAAGTGCCCAGCAGCAATGCCAGCCGACCGCATGTCTGGGGGCTACTGTGTACGCGTACAGGACATACCAGGCCCATCCAATTCGCAGACCGAACTCGGCGACGCCGGAGGCGCTCTCGTTCTGCAAACCTCACGAGACGGGGATCCTGACGACACAAGCGCATTGGCTCAGCTTCAACGTATGCCAACTCAACACACCCTTCAGCCGCCCGTCGACCTTCATGCACGAGCATCGAGTGCACTGGTGAACACAGCAACGCGTCGCACGACGTCGCCTCTGTGCCTGGTCTGCAAGCTTCCCGCCCTGCACCCTGGCATCCCGATCCTGCCGGCTATTGTGGAGCCTTCCCCGGCGGGTCACTGCCGAGTCTCCATCTTCTCCACCGGTCCCATCGCCATCGACGTCCGTGCTTGTTGTTGTGGGTAACTGGATTGACAGCATACCATCATTTACACTAGTTCAACTACTTCAGGGGCAGTCTATAAAGAGGATACCACATCTTCCTGCCTTTGACCTAATCCTCCCCGAAGTGTGGTATACAACTGGGTGGTCTCACGGTCATCGATTGATGGATTCCAGAAGATATATTAACTGTCGACTGTTATACCAAGGCCTGGTTTTGTGAAAGTAGAAAGGGAGCGTTGCTGGTCTGGCCAGGGCAAATTCTGCCAACGGATCCGAGCATCTTTTGATGTGTTGCAACCTGGCTCTCAAGAGCTTTTGGGATGTCCTCGCCATCAGTATCTGATCAACCTTTGCTCTCTTGACCAAAAGCTTTGTGGCCGTAGGTAGACTACTTACTTGAGGAGTTTTGGTTGTTAACAACTGCTCTATGGAGTATCTGCGTCCCAAGTCACCAGCCACATAGATTTGGTTGGTCAGGGCGTGTAGTCAGCCAGTAAGCCGGCCAACCAGATTGGGCAATGTGAGGGGGCTTGTGCGAAAATGGGCAGCCACAGTAGGAACACAGTCCGATTCTTCACTTTGGAGAAAACTCACTGCAGTACCATTCTGGATTATTTGTACATGTGAACATCACACTTCCCTTCTGAATCGAATATCTCCATCATGAATGTGGACAACATACCTTCGTTAGAAAGCCAGCTTGAGACCAATACAGACAATCAACATTCTCCCACACTCATCACAGAGACTCATCACTCAACAATAGAACTTGGCCAATTCGATGGGCGGCTTGCAATCATTAAGAGATGTCGAAAGAAAATGATCCACGCACAGCGCCACGGTTTCGTAATGAGGTTAATGTACTGAGACTCGTTACTTCCCATGTAAATCGTCTCTTACTATACAAGAATTCTGGTTCCGGAAACGTGCTCACACTAGAGATACAGGCACATATTACACAGCTCTGGGATGAAGATACCAGTCGACTCACCCTTACACTGCGCGCTGAACCGGGGCAGAGTTTGGATAAGTACGTCGACAGCCACTGGAAATCGACACTCCCCTTGGGCGACTCTACCACACTATGGAAGCAAATATCGAGCGCACTTGCTCACTTACATACAAACTCCATCACACACGACGATGTCAAACCCGATAACATCATGTGGGACCCGGCTACCCAGCACAGCGTCTTGATCGACTTTGGCGCCGCACTGAATCACAAAGAACTGCCGACAGGCTGGTTCAACCCGTCGGGAACGCCGCCTTATGCGCCGCCTGAATTTCTCCAACGAAGGAAGGGGAATGCCAGCGATGTCTGGGCTTTGGGCGTGACAATGCTTTTCGCATTCAAGTATATCAAGTTGCCAGATGGAGAATGGATCCTGCCACACGTATTCCACGAAGACCTGGTGTTGACAAAGATGACGAGCTGGCTTGACGAGGTTGAAGGTTGGAGGAAGATATTGGTTGCGCGAGATGATGGCATGCTAGCTAATATGCTGGAGCAGGACCCGGATAAGAGAATTATTGCTGCCAAACTTGAGCTTCAGCTTAGAGCTCGGAGAAGTCACGATATCGATCAGGCCTTAGATTAGGCATGAACATCCGATAAAAACCCTTTATTTCTGTTAAATTCAGGATCTTCGGATCTGACTGCGCAAAATGAACAACAAACATAACTTTTTGCATGGAATTGCATTCCGCTCTAGGCGTATTGGGTTCTAAGCCGCTGTGAAGAGTCCGGAAATCCCAGTAAAACGGTAATTCTAGATATCGAATCATTTTATTCCTTGCAATCTCAGCTCTAATGCATCAGATATGTGCCAGAGTAAGGCCAAATCCAAATGTTGTGTGAGTGGAACCTAGGGGGTGGGCCAGTGTCTATTCCACCGGAGCTCAAGTGCGACTGGCCTGCGGCTTGAGATCATACACCCCTTGGCTTATCGAGTATTAGGAAATCGCTCCAGCTTGCTTGATATAAAGTGACTTCAGACGCTGAGTGTCTCCAAGGCTTCGCCTGCTCAGACAAGCAAGTTCCTTGCACACTGTTCCCCTTTCGTGAAGTATACTCCGATAAATGGTTGTCTCCTAAACAGCAGATAGTCACTCCGGTCAGTCTCACCACATCCTATACCGTTCGGGAAAATCCACCGTCATCGACCAATTCACGATGAGCTATCACTTGACGCTTGCCGAAACGTGGAAACATCAACTCGTTGGTCTGGTACCGGACTACGAGATTGCGGCAAGACGTCACTAGGTAGGTACAGGCCTCATCGTCGGGCCGGGAGAATAACGGTATGTCTACTTGCCGTCAAGGACGTCATTTCTTAGTAGTATACAAGATCAACCAAGATGTTGTCTCTCCAATATCTCTTAAGTTTTGAAGTAGCTGGGGATCCTCTGCAAGCTTTCCCGAGCTTGGCCCAATACTAAAAAACGGGTTTAAAACGAATAGAGTCCTTTCCTTGCTGCTAATGTTTGGAAGTTTTCAGCAAGATTATGTTTGATTGAAGACTGAAGGACTCATTTTGCGAATTGAGCCCAGTTGGCAAAGCTACCGATGAAATCACTGTCTATTGTCATGTTCCGAGCACCTTCTAATCAGTAAATGGCAATCGATGTCTAATAGTCTCTGAGTGAAACGATAAGCACACAAGAGGGCTTTGAAGCTTTACTATTCTAAGCACAAGAGCATTCAAAATGTACGTCCATAGATCTTTTACAATTTCGTATCGATCTTACTATCAGCTAACCTTTTCTCAAGGTCATAAGGCAAACACAAAGGGCACATTCAGGTTTAAGCTACAAGGCTTTCACCAGAACTGATAGCTGTGTTGTTTCCAACAAGTTTATCCATTCAGGTACAAAGGGTGGGCCAATCTCAATCTTGATTGTTATTCTGTGGGTGTTGAAAATAGGAATTGCATGCATGTGCCCAGCCTCCCCTTTCATTGACAGTGGAACGCATTTAGCACCTAGTAATAGCATGAGTGTACTAAGCCTGAGGGTGGCAGGTATTAATCATCATTTACAAGACACCCAACTTTGCTTTACACTCCCCACACTACCAAATGATAACTCGCATTTTACACATGTAATAAGACTAACTCCATTGGTGAATAATCAGCGACTGTCGCATATAACACAACGCAATTTACTCTCATCCGGGGTTCTTCAGTAGTTAAAGATGACAAACTTGGGGAGAGCCTTGTCTACAACGGCTTCCCTGGGATCATACACTGCCTTTGAAATGAGCTCCCCTGGCCTGGTCTCCTCAGCGCAGTTCTTATGGCCTCTCTTGAAAAGCATCCTTTGGCATGACCTCCTCTTCACTGGGATGACCTCCCACGTGATGTCAGATCTCAAACTGATGATGACCGTCTGTAGAAACCTCGCCCCAGCCTGAAAGTGGAGGGATTGATCTGGCTTGAGCCAGGCTTTCAACTTTGGAATGGAGTTCTCCGTACCATTGACCGCTGTTCTGTGCCGTCTGAGACTTGCTGGAAATGATCCCAATGGCTATCGGCCTGCATGAAGCCGCCCCATCACAGCTTGAACATGCAGCTGATAGGCTCTCCTGCAGGCTGCAGTATCTCCCCACTTCAACTGCAATTGACATGTACAGTAGCAGGGCGATGAGCAGAAGCAAACACCCTAGTTATAATCTGCAGACACGAAATTCAACACATGTGCGCATTCTTCTCGGCATTAGTCTTGTTGCCTCACTCTCGCCTTCTTTGCCTACCGACTATTGACTCTAAAAGTGTTACTTCTTGACAAAAGCAGAGAGCAGAAAGCTGGGCGGCACTCGGTTATTGCCTTCTTGCCTTCAAGCGATCCCGGAACTTCCAGAGAGCTCCATGCATGCACGGGAACTGCAACTCTCACACTGTCAACGTGCATGAAGCAGTGGCATGCATCAACTCCGCATTCAGGTTCAAAAGCGCATGATCGATCCCCGTGCGAGATCGGGCAAAGAAATTTCCTTCCAGTGTGGATGGTGCTTCAATCCTGCGTCCCTGTGCTGAACGGAAGTCCAGGGCCACCAACCAGTTATTGGAATGACGTCTCGAGGATGGTGGCTGCATCAGCATGCGATTCCAATGGGATGAAGCGGGCATTTGCGCCCGATCAAGGAGCGACATCCGCATATTTATGTCTTCATTTGAGGAACGGAGACTGGACAGATTCTATTATGTACTAGCTCCAAGACAAGGCAACTTGAGCTTGTGACACAGTCAGTCCAATGAATTATCTCCCTTAGTCCAGCACCTCTTGTGTCTACTCTCTACAGTTCCCCTTGAACATGCCCTAGCCAGGACACATTTGAAGCACAGCTGTTGGTGATGATGATCCGGGTCAAACAAACAAGGTATTGTGACAGAAATGAATAACAATAGTGCCATACTGATCATGCAGAGCCCAGTGGCTTCAATAATGCTTCTTGCGTAAAGCTCCGATGGTTTCCCAGACCATTCCGATCCTCGGAGGCAGTTGAAGCTTCCAGTGCTGCATCCAACGGAGGATCCCGCAGACGCACCCTACTGAATTTCCACCCTGCCGAAATATTATTACTGCGCACTGTAAGACGGCACCGTCTTGTGTCGAGTTTGAAGAGCTTACACCGAAAGTCAAACGCTAGGTGCCTTTGCCACAACCCCGCGGCATTTTTGCCCGTCACCAAGGCGCCACTTGAGTGGTTCCAAGTGGGCAGTTGTAAAATGATGATTGAAATCCTCGGGCGACTCATACATTGTCAGAGTACTGGTCCCACAGATCCCCCACTGACAACATAAAGTGCCTGTAGCCTCTTCGACGTGCACGATACGGATGTGCTTGTGGAGAGTTTCCAAGTTGTTCAGGCTCGCCTTACATCTCTTCCACTCGCACGGATATTGGACGAATGTTGGCTGTGTCCTGTCGTAGAGCTCTCGGGGCGTAGGCGAGGGCGTTTTAGGCGGCATTTCCGGGCTGGAGGGCGGCTCCGGGCTGCTTTCGAGCAGTGGCGGTATCCTATAGTTGGGCCGTTGCAAGACTCTCTTGGGTCGAGAAGACAGAACAGGTTCTGGACTTTTCTGTTGGTGTGAATCGGCTTCAAGAACCAAAGCTGAACATGAAGGTGATTGTACAACTGCTGATTCGCACGAACTCAACTCTGGACCACCCAGGCCCGCATCGGGGAGACTTGACCGTGATTTGACCCTTAGCCGTTGGATTTCGGCCGCAGATTCGGGTCGAGGTACACCAACTGAATTGATGTAGTTGCTCTGCGCGGCTATGGCAGCGGTCTCTAGCGATAAGGCTCCGAGGGGAGGAGATTGAGTGATTGACAGAATAGTATTGAGCTCAGGATTGAAGTTGCGCCAAAATTCGTCGCTTGTGCCGTCGTGCTCTGCCTTGTCCTTGGCTCGGAGGTAGCCATTCCAACCGCGGCCAAGGTGGTCCAGCGACCGCGCAATGGTGGTGTGTCTGAAATTCGCATATCTAGTTCCTTTTCCCATGGTTCTCCTGAGTTGTTTGAGTTCCTGCTCCGTCAGGCTGAAGAATGGCAGGCTGGTAGCAGCAGGAGCTGAGGCAGACGTCGCCTTTCCATGTCTTGCAGATGAAGGAAGTCTCCCAAATCCATCTCTTGAGGATCGTGATTGGAGTCTAGGAGCTTTGGAGGGTCGTGCGGCATCTGGTTCATCGCTCGTGGGAGCCTCTTGCTGAGTGACGGTGGACGTGGACCATGGAAAGTAGGGATCCTTGATACCAGTAGATGTGTGGTTCGATGAACTTTGAGTTTCCACGGTGTGCTTCAGTTGGAAACCGTAGGATTCCCTGTTTGATGATTGTACTCGTGAGATTCGCAAAGCTGTCGGTCTTCCTTTCAAGGCTGCAGGAGGTGAGGATTGACCTGGCCGCAGGGAGGGCAAGGAATTCGCCCTTGACGGAGACCAAGGCATGATGAGATGTCACTCCCCTGGGAAGAATTTTCCCACTCGACACATCTGGCGTTTGGTCTGGATTGTTTGTAGCCGTGTGTTTGTTGTGTCATCGCTGCAGTCCGAGGGGCTACAAACGGAGTTGCCTGAGGTCGGCGCACGGGCCTTTTGCTCAGTAAGTAGGTACCTAGGTAGGTAGTCGCTTCCCATTGATCACTACAAGCTGGAAGCGAAGGGCTCGACATTTTCTCGCCGTGGCTTCTGGTTTCCCTGAGACAATCTCTTGAGCAGATGCTTACAATCTTGAGAAATCAGAAGCCGTTCTACAACCTTAAGAGAAGAAGACGGCTCATACTACATTAGGCACAGAACTACATTGTTGCTATGTGATTGCCGTCGTTGTCCACGACTGGCTGCGTAATATTTATCATCAACGTTCAGTTTTCCAGAAAAAATCGACACAGTTGCCCTGTTCAGCTCGTTCGTGGCTAGGGATTCTCAGAGACGTGGTGCTGGTTTAAAGGTCAAGCCCCCCTTCCTAGGTACCTAGGTACCCTGAGAGTTGAAATCCGGGCCGGAAAGGGCGATTGATATCGCACATGCTCGGCGGCAGAACCGTAATTGTACTTCTGGAAATGCTGGTGGTGAGTCGTTCAGAGCTCAACAGTCTGGAATTATCTTACAACGAGCGTTTCCGTGGCTGAGTATGCATCGTTCCCTAGCTTGCTTTGGTAATAAAGTCGTGGCGTAAGCTGACGACACTCTTACTCCCATAGCTGATTCTATCTAACACAACTCGATCTTCTGTCAAGCCAAATCAAGTGAAGCTCAGGTTGCCTTGTCTTGTTGTGCCAGTACAAAGTGATACTTTGCCTTGTCCTTATGCGGTCTTAAAGTCCGGACACGAAATGCCCCTCATCACCGTAGCGTTCAAGTCAGCTTTAAGCTCACACCGCAGCGATGCTCAGCCCCTGCACATTACGCATCCCCGATTCAAGAGGGAATGATATTCAGACGGAGTCCGAGTAGAACCCGAATCCGATTGCAGGCCCTGTCCGTCGGACTTCTTGTCGCTTGGGGCCCTGCTGGTTATCTTTGAGGCGTCCGAAACTAGGCCACACACTTGCCCGTCAAGGTTTCAACGACTTGGATCGTCAGGTCTGTGAAGGAGGCTTCGCAGATGCCTCGTTGCCTATGTATTGGTCCGTATTTATAAGGGTCCACGAACCTTGGGGCCTGTGGAATTCTACATAGAGTCGGTTGCCTTCTTTTAGCATTGCCCCACTGGAAGTGCATGCTGAGCCTCTAACCTGACCGTAATCTGTCTGTATGGCCTGACTTGAAATACATCATCTCACTAATAGCAGAAGAACACCATCTTAGAAATGCACAGAGTTCCATGACGCGGCATTGTTCCATGATCCCTCGGTCCCCCAACCACAATATCCCATCTTAATCCCGGACTTTCACATGCCTGCGCCAAAGCGACTCGGTGTTGAGGTCAACTGGTGTGAGTTTGGTGCTGTGATGGTTTCAATGGAGGAAACAATCAATGTCAAGTAGCCCATTCACTAATTTAACAAGGGCAACAATGGTATTTTATACACAATTTGCACATGCGGTGTTTTCTATATATAGGGAATATAGCACTATGATGCCTGCCGCAACATAAAAACAACGGACCAACACATGAGTGTCTTGTTAAGAGAACAGCAAGTGCTTTCTTGCTATAGAAGTCCATTATTTTGTTACCATGTTGCTTGTCTAATCTTGAGCATATGCTTCAATGTTAATCAGCGCCATGTTAATTCACATGAGATTGCAGAATTATACAGGTTGTTGCGTTTGACTTAAACACGAATATTTGTAATTAGGTATATTGCGTCCTTGTGATCTGCCTACTCAGCAGTATATCTCACGTTGAATGGAGCCGTCTTCACAGTATCCCAATCCCCCGCGCTACTCGCATTGCCAAATACCCTCAACCCGGACACGGCAAGCTGGTACGCCCCTTCAGGCAGTACTGTCCCATCTGCTGTCCGACCTTTGAAAAAGGCGGAACGGTACTCGTGTGGTGCGTATGGGACGGGATAGCGCGGCAAGGTTCCCACGCTTTCAAAGCGGTCAAAGAAAGGCGTAGTCGGAAGACTGGTGCTGTTTCCCGCAGAAGAGAGAGCTAAGATGTCGACACGCAGTTGTACTGTGCCTACAGTCGGTTGAATAGCGACATTGGGCATTGTTGCCTGGTCGCCGCGGTCAGTGTTGATAAAGCTGTCAGGACCGGGCCGTGCGATCGTGTAGGTCCTGTTGGCTTCGGCTGGGGTGTTGAAATTCGCGAGGAACACGTTCCTTGGGTCAAGAACTGGTATTGACTTCATGCTGCCTGCGACGCCAAGGTAAGGCAGGACGAGTGACTGTTCACCAGACTCGAGGGTCACGTAGCCACTGAACACGGGCAGAAGCGTGCCGTTGAGACCCTCGGGCGGAGTAATAGTCACCGTGACATTTTCCGAGCCCCCAGCCGGGACAAGGACCTTGTCAGAGTTGAAGGCCAATTCGGCCCACGCATCAACTGCTGTATTCGAGGCAAGTAAGGCGCCGTTGGCCCCCTCCCGGAAGGTATTCATGGTCACTGCCTTCGCGTGTCCCAAAGTGAATGTGACATCGTTAGTGCCCGTGTTTTGAATGCTGAAGGAGTGGGTGCCGACAAAGTTGTCCGTGTCGTTAAGTGCAATCCCGTCTGAGCTAAGGATTATGGTCGAGTGTGCAGCATCATAGGCCTGGACCAGACCCGCGCCCTGCTGTGCGACAGAGGCAAGGAGTCCGTTGGTATTCTTGTCGCTTCCAATGGGAGCTTGCGGCTTGGCTGTGGACGAGAGGAGACTCCGAATTATCCTCGGATCACTGGACCCTCTTGCCTCCTTGATCAGAGCGTAAATGGAAGCGACGTGTGGAGCCGCCATGGAAGTGCCGGACATGATCTTGTAGGCGCCCATCACCACAGGATACAAGCCTGGAATCTGCCCACCTGGCGCGAGATACTGAGGCGACAGGGACAGTTCCCATGACGGGCCCCATGTCGTGAACTCGCTGATCTTACCACCTTTGACGTTGCTTTCCACCTCTTCGTAGTAGAAAGTTGATGAAGTGGTCTGGTTTACGGCGCTGGTGTCGTTGAGATTTGGAAGCGATACTGTGATCTTGGTTCCTTGAGCCAGCAGAGCATTCCAAGCCTCACCCCTGTAAGGAGCGACACTACCAACCCCCTTTATTCCCTCGAGATATAGGAACTGTTCATCGACCGTGCTATAAAGCGATGTCAATATGACCGTCCGGTATAGCAGCGCAGTGCCGCTGCCGTTTCGCATGGGAGACTTACGTGTTATCCCGGGCATAGTACAGAACATAACGGCCACCTTTGGCTTGGATATTGGTAGCCTGGTCGATCGGATAGCATCTAGTGACCCTTGAGTCCGGAACCTCAAGCAGAATCAATTTTGCAGATAGGTCCGGCGTGCTGTCAGGCAAAGGGCTACAGGCGTCGGTCCCAAGGTTGTGAAGATCGAGAGTCAAATTGTCTTCGGTAAAAAGCGGCTCCCCGGCCACGAAGCCGAACTCCTCGGACTCGGTCGTATTTGTAGACGCGTCGCCGACAGTGAAGGACGCGGCCGTCTCAAAGATGGGCTGCACCTGATTCTGCACTGCACCTGTTCCGCCCACGCCGGCACCCACGGCAGGAGTCAAGGCATTGAAAAAGCCTGCGTTTCCATCATTCCCCTCGGAGATAAGGACGGGAACGCCTGCCTCGACGATGCGTGCTACAGCAACGGAAATTGCTTCTTCTGCCCAGCCCGACTGACTGTATCAGGCATAATAGGTCAGTAACACTCTTTCGAGAAATGTAAATCGTCGAGCTGACAGAACAAAGACGTACTAGCCATTGGAGCAGGTGATGATGTCGGCACCATCCTCAAAAGCCTTATTGAATCCCGCGATCATCAACTCATTGGTACTACCGCCCCCACAGCCCCATACTCGGTATGCTAGGAGCTTGACGCCAGGGGCACCGCCCGAGAAACCAAGAACATTGTCTTTGGCCTGCGCAGCAACAATTCCAGCAACATGAGTGCCATGACCCATACAGTGATCATATGGGTCGGCGTCGGGCGTCGCAGGAATGCCGGTCTCCGGGTTCAGGTCGTCTCCTGAGAAGTCGTATCCGCCCTCCACCAGACACCCGGGGCCGAAGCACCCGCCCAGAGCGGGATGAGTATAGTCAACACCACTGTCGACAACGGCAACGCGCACGCCACTGCCAGTGTATCCTTCGGCTCGTAGCTTGTTGATCTGTGTCTGGATATGGGGCGCGAACGTTGTGATGTTGCTGTTCTCATCCACATCTCGAGATTGATGCCGTCGACCGACAGGACTGTACATTCGGGAAGGCTTTGCGACCTCGTTGTTGATGTAGACGGTTCGAACTGGCCAGATGTTTTTTACATTGCGCTTGGCTCTAACCTTCTCCATGAAACCATGTGCATCGTGGCTGCCGTCTGGCGCAACATCCCGAACCTGGAAAGACGCGGCGTTGAAGATGCTGGACCGAAGATCGCGGCGATGGTCTACGGAGATCTTGTCGTCGCTAGATAGGGTCTCATACAAAGAATCGGGGCCATCGGCACCATCGTCGAGCTCCACGATATATGCTCCGTGGACGACGTCTTTCGGTGGTTGATCAGCCGAGGCGGACGAGACGACAGTCCGGCTTCCGAGAAGCACTGCCCAAATAGCATGCGATACCCTCATCTTCAAAACGAAAGAGCGGCTTGATGGGATGAGAGAAAAGCAAGCGAGAGTGCACCTACATTTCAGCCGGCGCACTCAGATGCCTTTATGGATAAAGATCATTCCCGAGGTCTGTTTCTGATCTCCTGAGTTGGAGACCCATTTTCTTGCCGATCTCCGTGCCCCACAATTCGCATTATTAGAGAGAACATGCGGTTTTTCCGATCGAAGAGCGGCCTACATGGGCAAAGTGGAGGTGACATTCTCGTATCGAAAGGCTTGGCAAACTGTAGGGAAGCCAACACGAGGAAATGCAATGTGCAGTAGCATCCCCGGACAAAAGTACCGGTCTTGGTTGTATTCGCTGTGCTATATTTACTAGAATGCATGTATATGCTCGCGGGTTCTCGGAAATGATGCATACTGATTGCACGCCTTCTGGGAGTGTTCCTTTCCTTGCAGGCCGTTGGACCGAGCGGTTAGCAAGTTGGAAGTTGGAGGGTTGCTTTTCCCACCCTACTGAGAACCTTAGATTTAAGCTTAATCCGAGTTTCAAGGTCAGAGCTGCAGCACCAACGAGCAAGGACTTCCGTAAAGGGGTCTAATTTCCGTGAAATTCGAAAACTTTTGATATTATTCGGGCAGTCTGTTACACACATAATTATCTTATTCTCACACATTCTGTTCTTCTTAAGAACTCTGGGGCTTGGCTAGACTTGCGTGGCTGAAGAGCGTTGATCTTGCTTGGATCGCCTGTGGTATAGCTTGTCATAAGTCCTCAAGTGCTACTTCCCAGCTAAAGGCCTCTGCAGGAGTACTTCGTCAACGGCTTCATAATGGTAAATTGGCAATCAGATCCATCACTAATGTATTCGATTTCGCAAGGTCCTCGGAAGAGACACGGTTAGTGTAGTCTTATTTCGCACAAGTATTGTGATTAATAATATTGGCTATGCTTGTGACGTCCAGATCGTAGACTCACAGGGTACAGTAATAATGCTCAAAAGAACCTAAGTAGAAAAGTTTTGCATAAAGCTTTTGTTGTTCTGGAATAAATCATTTCCTCTATTGATTTTACAATTAGCCTGCATCTGCATAAAATAAAACTTTTGTGCTTTAGTCGAGCTCTGCGAGCTGGAGACCCTGGGGAACAAGTCATTTCGAAATGAAACTCAACAACTCTGTAGGATAGGTCTTCGAAGGGAAACGGCAGCGGTGACCAGCTTTGTCTTAGGACATTTGTGAGTCCCTAATAACAGGTTCCGAAATCTTGAAAGAAGAAGTCCATCATGTGCTGTTATTGCCGTGTCCTGTGGAAAGTGTGTACCTACATATTGCAACTCGCCTTCTCGCATGACGTAGACGATACAACATGTTATCGGGAGCCTTTAGGATAGATATGTATGCTCTTTTATAAAGGAAATCCTAGTTATCTTGTTCCGCCATCCTATTAGGCTATGGCCAATAGCCATTATCTCCACATACCAACCATTAATCCTCGTGTTGGATTGTAAAGTTATCACTGTTCACCTATAAATCTAAAACTACAGGAACATTTCAAATCCTCATTAAATGTACATCCCTAGTGATGATTATTTTAGGTTTCAGGCTCAACAGTAATTTTCGTTCACGGCTATATGACATTATTGCTCTGAAATCCAGTGATATGACATTATAGATCTAAAGATGCTAAATTTCGAGAGATTGTTTACATTCAAGAAGACTGGCTTCCGAAGTGCGGTGGTGTGACTTTACCGGGGCTACACACATACCAGCGCATCTTTTTAACCGAGGTCATCCTCAGCGCTCTATTGTACCTAGCAACCACATCGCAATTACTAAAGACGGTCACTATAGTGAATAGATTTCGATGGATTTCTGTGTAATATCAAGTGCAAACTTAAAAAGAACGATGGACAAGTACTCAGGTACTTGAATTACATATAGTACAGGTAAGGGGTGATATTAAGTTTCCTCTGAATAGCAGACTTTTCCAGTATTTCTGAT
Source organism: Diaporthe humulicola (assembly GCA_038088545.1). Taxonomy (NCBI): domain Eukaryota; kingdom Fungi; phylum Ascomycota; class Sordariomycetes; order Diaporthales; family Diaporthaceae; genus Diaporthe; species Diaporthe humulicola. Next base: position 47,077 of record JBBWSL010000130.1, read on the forward strand.
AACAAATGAGGTCTAATACTAGTTTCAAGCCTAGACTGGGCTTTCTTCTTGAACAAGGGCTGTGGGAAGAAAGCCAACACCCCAGCACGAGGCCAGATCCTAGATATCCACCCAGCTATTCCGTGCCAACATCCGTCTTGGAGGGACCTTCAGCGTATATGACCCCTAGGGATCTCAGATTGACCTAAAATTTATACTAACCCCGTCTGGGGAACCCAACCCACAAACGGCGGTGTGAAGGCCGGCGGCCTGTTCTGGGATGTGGGAGCTCAGTTCATGGTGGAGGATATCCACAATGGTATGGTTGTAGTGCATATTGACCCACTTGTAGGTGAGGCATTTTGACATTTATCTAGGTCTACAGAATTCTAGAGTTGCCCTGTTTGTGAAGGAGAACATTTACCGGCCCTGCCAGAAGACTTCGAGCTACTGCCTCGAGCCTTGGCAGCGGTTCAACTTAGACCTCTCGAACCTAAAGTCTTCAAGTCGTCGCTTGTAAAGATGCTTTGGGACTACATACTTGTTGGCGGAGGACTTTCAGGGTCCGTCTTGTCCAATCAGCTGTTTCAACAGGATCCAACCCGCAGGATCTTGCTTGTTGAAGCAGGTCTAAGTGCTTTCAATGATCCCAGCGTTCTTTACGCAAACTCAACCAACTCGACGAGTGGTATTGGAGGAATATACGACTGGAACATCACATCTGTTCCTCAAGTTCATGCCAACAACCGCACCATCAACCTGCCGCAGGGTAAAGCCCTCGGGGGAGGGACTGTTATAAACGCTGGTGAGCATTACACCCACGTATATATTTTCCCACGTATATGAGAACCCTGAGCTGACAAGGATCTCAGCAATTTGGATCCGAGGTAGTAAATCTGACTATGATCTGTGGGGAGATGCAGTCAATGATACTCGTTGGAGTTACAACGGCCTGCTGCCGTATCTTCGAGCTACGGAGCACATGTGGGACATGACTCTCAACCCGGATCAACACGGACAAGAAGGACCTTTATATATCCAATCCATAAAATCTACAAACCGAACATACCCTTCGTGGCCTTACGAGCTGGCCTCGTGGAGAGAGCTGGGATACACCGACCGGCCCGGACTCGACGGCAACATGGGCGATCCCAACGGTATCTCTATGCAGCAGGAAAATCGCAAAAATGGCAAAAGACAGATAGCGGCAGCCATCTACCCGTTAGATGGAGTGACCGTGCTGCTCGAGACCATGGTAGCCAGGTTGGTCATCGAGCGACACAGCGATGAAAAGGACGATCTCATCGCTACTGGCATCGAGCTCAACAACGGCACTGTCATATTCGCCCGCGAGGTCATCGTATCGGCAGGTGGAATTCACTCACCACAACTGCTGAAGATATCCGGTATCGGTCCGGTACGTGAGCTCCGCACCCATGGAATTGAAGTCCTCGTCGACGCGCCCGACGTCGGTGAGAACTACATTGATCATCCTTCCACCTACTTCTACTACAACTTACGCAACTCCAGCGCTGGCTGGGCAGTTGGATCGGACAACCCCATATTTAACGAGCCGCAGTTTGACTTGGGAATGAATATCCAGCTGCTCGTCTCAGGCGGTGTGCCCCGAGCCGGACTCATCGAAGCCATCACTGCCGACGACGACGGCGTAGCCCCGGATCCGGCGACTCACCCGCTCTTGAGAAGCAACCGCACTTTCACAGAATTTGCGATCCAACAGGGCGGGGCCACGGACGGCTCAAAGATGATCTTTGGCGCGTTCGCCATGATGCCAACCTCCCGCGGCACGGTCAGGCTGGCTTCAGCAAATATTAGCGACCCTCCGCTGGCGGACCCAAACTATCTCGCTACTGAGGTGGACCGATATGTTTTCCGTTCGATGGTTCGAACACAACTTGAGTTTGCCGGCGGAAACGCGACTATCTTTGGGAGGGAAATTCTTAGTGGTGAGGATCCCACCGTGTATGGATTCACTGAGCCGATGAAAGTTGGATCCAGTGACAGTTATTTGGATGAGCGCATTCGTGCTACAATCGGGTAGGTCTCTCGCTGGTACAGCCGCTCCAGCATTCCATTCTGACCCCATCCCTCACATATTCCAATTCGGTGTGCGAACAGCTGACAGATCCACTCCGATGTTAACAGAACTACGTATCATCCACATGGAACCTGCGCCATGGGCAAGGTAGTTGATACTGAATTCAAGGTAAAAGGTGTGAAGGGGCTCCGCGTCGTAGACGCTTCAGTTTACCCGGTACCCATAACTGGGCATCTACAGGCTGTAACATACGCCATGGCTCAGCAAGCCGCCGATATCATCGGAGGAGTATAGACCAATGGAAGCTTCACTAGAGAAATTGACCAGAGTTGAGATGCACCTGGTCAAATCTGTAACTAGAAGGGTGATTTTCGGGTGATCCGACAACAGTCCGATCTCTAATCATGTATTGTGATTTAATCCAAGTCTTAGACCGTGTTCAAATAATATGTTCGAGCGGTCTGGGAGCTCAAACTGACTACATTCAGCCGCTTATAAAAGCAGAAACTTGCCACTTGCATATCTATCAACTCATGTTCGCACACGATCCCTCTACACTCTGCTGACCAACTGTTTGTATGGTTAAATCTTCTTTCCATGTTCTTTTCCCTTCGATTGATCTCCATTCACCAAGACATTATGATCATTATAAATCCCGATCGCGGGCGCCTTAGGTAGCAAGTTGCATGAAAAGATTCTATCCGAAGTATCCACGCATACTCGAGCACAAAGCTTGCCACGAATGTAAAACCCTGAGTATCTCATGAATCAACTAATTAGAAATAGGACCCATTTCTACAACTCCAAGCCATTAATGGCCTATGTATGACTGAAGACCGCGTTTGGGCTATACGTGAATAGATACCCACTGTAAGGACAGGGTATGAGTTTTCGGGGGGTTTTGGAGAGTGCGGAAGGATAAGGGAGATTCGGCGAGCTTTGAAAGAAAATTGGCCACCTCAGGTTCGGCCCAACACGGCGGGATGCTTGCACAAACTCGTCTTCCGCTAATAAGACTCAAGGTCGATTGCACAAGCTGCTCTAAGTTGTCACAGAAACGTACAGAAATGTCGCCGCGTTCACGTCGTATCTCCTTAACCCTCTCTTGGCCGACAGTCGAGTGACAGTCGACGTGCACACAGAATGGGGCCCCCGATAATCAAAGCCCGGGGCTTCGACTGATGAGAACCAAGCTCTTTTCTTTACAAGTCACAGCCCTATTCCTACTTTCCCGGGTTTCTATTTAAGCAACACGCTTGGCCATCTTCCCCTTTCCATTTAACTTTTGGCTGTGCTGCAACTGGAGACCTTGACGAAAGGAACATGACCCTACTAGTAGGTGACGGAAGCCGAATGATGAGCCCACCCTAATTCGGTGTATCCAACCATGTAGGCACAACTGTGCTAGAATCGGCGTGGGTCTTGTGATAGCATAGGCTTAAGGTCTCTTCGATGATTGTCGTTGGATAGTGGCTGGAAAATGAGAGCTCGGTTGGATTCGAGAAGAAGAAAGAGTTGGAGGCGATTCCGAGAAGAGTAACAGCAACAGATGTTGGTGTAGTGCTTTTTTCGACGCCGAACGTCACGCCTGCGCTTGTGTGGTGATCTCTTGCGCTTCCTCGCGAAAATAACTAAAGCGACTGTCAATGTGCGGTCATCTATCTTAATGCGTCTAAGGCACACCCACCCCATCATTTTCGATGAAAGCTTGGACCTGCTGGGTACTGATCGAGGCAGTATTTAAATCCCTTCACTTGGTCAGTGAACGTTCCTTAGCCTAGATTTCGACTTGTACCTGGATGACCCAAGATCAGCTAGGGCTGACAGTCTGCTAGTGCTGGAACAGCTGAAGGCAGTGGAATATTTGGCTTCTTCGGCTTCTCTCCATGGAACAACGTGGACAAGATCAACATGTGGTGGTGTGAGTGGATCGTTTTCGATGACGGCTGAGCGAGCGGAGTGGCATTCTTGCTTGAGTTGATTCACTTCGAGAACCGTAAGTAGTTGTTGCGAGGAAGAAATTGGAGATGAAGAGGGCCTATGAACCATCAGAGATTGCAGTCTTATTTGAAGGGGCGCACCTGAATCTCTAAAGGGGGGGTGAGCTGCAGATCTGACCTACCCCCTCGCGTCGGGTGCGTTTGTGGCGTGCTGGTGGCTACCATTCGGCAGTCTAGGCGCCATGTTCATGTGGATCGGCATCTTGGATCTTCTATGGTAGAAAAGAAAAACGCTGGACGTCTTCAGGAGCAGCCTAGTAGATCGTCTCCTCTTGTGTCCGTCAACATCGGGCAAGACAGACTAGGAGCTTGACAAAGTCGATCAGCGGTTGGCAGTTGCTAGTAGGTGGCATCTGCGGCCTTTAACAACAGACCAGAACGTCCGAGCTCTCAGTCAAAGCCAAGATCCGGGGGTGTTGGAAGTGGGCTGTGGACTGTTAGGATGGCGCTTCGTAGGCGAGTTCGCCTTCCTGAGCCAGTCACAACAGCATTTCGCCTTAGTTCCAGCATTGCGCCTTGTTCATACGTCAGGCAACTCGGGCTAAACTCTCGTGATTTCTTTCTAGAAACTTTCTTTTCGAGATGTGACCACTAGAGCAATACACCGGCCGGTTTTCTTTCCCAACCTTGTCATGCACGTGGCAGCACCTCACAAGCTGTGTCACATCTGCTTGGTAGCGTCCGCTCCTTGATGTGATAACTAACGATTAGATTGGCGCATGCAGTGTTCTTTCAAAGGTTCCAGCGGAGGAACTGTCAAAAATCTCCACCGAAACACCCGCGCGGCCCGCCGCCATCACCCAAGTGGGTGCTCCTCACGTCCAGACTAGGCATCAACCCAAGATCTGCACCAGTCACCTTGGTCATAATTATCATGAGGGCAAGGGATGAGTTGTTTCAATCCGCCCGGTTTTATAGCATTTGTTGAGAAACGTGGAATGCAGCAGTGAGGCAGATGTGGGCTTGAAATGACCTCCCTCGAGCTATCAAAGCTGGGAATTTCATGGCGGACTGACTTCGCCACACAACCAGAAACCCTACAGAGTCCATAAATGGTCCTAAGACAGGCTGCAAGAAATAGAGCTCCTCCCTCCCTGGAGGGACGATTCGGGCGATGATCCGGGACAAGCTTGCAATGGGAGCCAGGGGTGTGAGTGGATGATGACACGCAGACGAGATCAGCGAGGCTCAAATGTTCAACCTAGAGAGGTACTTCGATTCTGTATGCCCATCAGTGATGAATAAAAGTAACAAGGATCTGCAATTATTGTGGCGGTTATTGCGGATGCGAAACGCCAGAGGTGGAACGTCATCATTGGTGAGATCCCGAGCCAAGCGGTTCTGAGGTGTCGAGATCTGCTTCATTTTCTCTTGATCATACTACAAGCCTTGACGGAAAGGCTTAAATGGATAGACGTAAAGACTAGATTTAAGTTGGGAGACTCCCCTAGGACACCAGATAACAGATTTGTCGGCGTGTTCAGGGGAGATCCGAACTAGGTATGTAGGCACGTAACTAGTCCGCACATGAGGCAGAATAGTACACTAAGAAGCAAGTATTTCAGCTGTTACCGAAGGGGAGTTGACCTCATTTGTATGCCTACCAATAGCTTGAACCGTCAACGAAGGATTAGGGCGTTTACGGGAAGGACAACAGTCCCGTTGTCTTCTCTGGCTATCGTTCCTGGAGTGAGCTTGAGACCGATCAGAGCAGAATCATCGCATTGTCGACGTCAACACCCTCGGACCCAGTACGGCCATGCGACGGCAGGCCGAAAGGTTAGTAATGAAAACCGCTAGCCACGCTCCTTTGGTCGCTCACATGTATCCGATCGACCAGGAGTTGGCGTCGGGCATCAGCAGCCTGCTTATCAGCCACAGACCACACATCTCTCCTCCCTTACCGCCAGCCTGATTTGCGCGTGGGGACTCTGGTCTACTCACCGCTTTATTGAGCCGCAAGTTTCTGGGGCACCGGTCAGCCCTCCTTGATCCTTACTTTCGTTGCCTGTCCCATCCACTTCGTCCGACCATCCAGTTGTTCTCGGCGGCATCCACGAGCGCACCGTCAACTCCCTGGCAACCACGCTCCTGGGAACTCCTGAAAAGGAAAGATATAAAATTCTCTGCATTCCATTCTCCCACACCACATGATTAGATATTCCATGAGCTGGATGGACATCAGATGTTCAAACAACTTGACTGTAAAGTACCTTGGTCACCGACAGCCTGATGCTGAAAGAAGTCTGTCTGACCCTCAATGGCACCCACTACCACAGTCAGCGATCACCTGAGCTGTCTGGTTTTGGACTCGGTATCCGATGTGCTGAATTCTGTGGCGGACGATACCACATGATCTGACTGCGGACTTGAGACGCCTGCTCGGAGTGGGGCGCTACGACAATGTTTGTGCCGAATGTTGCTTCCTCTGTGGCATACGCGTTTCCATTTGAGAAGAGAGATGATGACAGCGTTCAGATACGAAGACATACGTTTCCGCAAATCTCGAAAGCCGATCGACATGCCTCTCACAAATCCGAATTTGAAATCAGGAACGGCACCCTCGACCACGCTCTCCAGGGCCGTGGAAGTTCTCTTCACATGACATGCTCCTCGGCAAAAGAATGGTACCATGGAGTGAAGGAAATCTTTTGACCGAGTTACCTCTAGTCGTTCTCATGCGGACGAGGAATCGAGCCTGGAGTGGAAATCCAAAACAAGAGTCAAGACAAATGAGGAGGGACAAGATGTATTCGAGAAAGGGAGACAACCGCTCCCTTTTAAAAAGATGACAGCACAAGGGCGATAATAAGAACGCATGACTCGGCTAAAGGGGCCCGTCACTCGCGCAGTCGTCATGCCTCGAAGACCAAAATCTCAGCTTGCTCGAGCAGCTGAACACCAACATCGAGCCACATGCATACCCAGCCCGCCGAGAAGCCTAGTGCCACATACAAACATGGACGCCACCCATGATCTTCGCGCTGACACCACATTCATCCCATCGCTTACCGTCCCTGGACAATGCCCTATGAGCCTCCGATTCCGCGCTCGGAGGTAGAATCAGCCGTCCTGGCCGCTTGGGGCGATCTGGCACAACCAGAGCAAAACAAAGTACCAGAGCAAGACAACGGGCAGGAGACTCTACTGTTGAGAGGCCTGCAGCAAACGCTCATGCACTTGGCCACCGGACCGTGGCTCTTTGCCCCTTTTGTCTCGTTCAGCGGGCTCACGCACAGGATCAAACCTTGGAAACCAAAGCTGTGGCTCCGGCTCGGTATTGTGAGAGACATTGAAAATGCACTGCCGAAGACCACGCTACCGGTCGCGGTCACACGGGAGTTGCAGTCGATTTTGTGCAACAACAGCCAGCCAGATGGTTCTGGATCCTTGCGACGTGAATATCAAGACACGGGAATCACGCGCCATCTTCACGCCGATGCATGCATTATCATTCCGACCTATACGCCATTCAGAACTGTCTTGCACACTGCATCCTGCACCCCCACTTCTAAAAGACAAAAGTGGCACGATTCCGGCGTAGAGATGTCCTCTAGGTTGGGCAAGCAAGACCCAAAATGTGAGTGCAGTGAACGTGATCAACCCAATAGCCCAAGATGAGTTGGAGATGGCGTCGATAGCGCTGCAACTTCGGCTGTTGCACTACACCTTCCCGTGATTTCCAACCCGAGATAGGATAACGCCTTCCGAAAACAGCGCGGCTTGCATATCCAGGGCACCAACTTGCCTACGCAGAGATTGCGAGAGCAGCACTCGGGACTCATCCCTGTGGATTACTGTTTGTTCACAACCGGACGGGGTTGCATGGCTGCATGCGATCTGCAATCAACACGCTGGTCTCGCTCAGTACTCGCGGTCTGGGCCTCCCGACCCGACTGACAAAAGCCCCCGGAATCAAACAGCCGAGATGAGGGGTTCATGCACAGCAGACGCAAGATGTCTGCAAGCAAACAAGATAAACGAGCGAAGCCAGCTGAGATTGTCCACGAGCAGCTTTCTCAAAGACAGCGAGCAGGGTTTGCCGTTGATGCGGCTCAACAGCCCCGCACGAGCGTCGCTCGGCGCACGTCCTCCCGCGTCTAGCGCCCGAGAATTCTTTTCAGCGGGCCCAGGGGAGCCCTGCTGTTAGCTGCAGCGCAACAACACCCTGGCTCGAATCGACAATTGGGTACACAAGCTCTGGTCGACTTCACGTTCACCAATTGTCGATTATCACAAGTAGGGTTGCCTCGCCGCCAAAAAGTAACTACAGCCCATAGACTCTCTGAGATTAAATCGATGAATCAGCACTTCGCGAGTTTCTGGCGAGACCGAATCTGCAATAATTACCGACCAGACAGTGCTCGCAACATTTTTCGAGATTAAAGAATCTAAATGCCCAACAATTCATAACACTACCGAGTTTCTCAACAAGTCATTCACTCATTAATTAAATGAACAAATATAACAAAGGCGTATTCAGCCTCATAGAGGCTCAGGAGGTTCAACAGGTCGATAAGAACAATGGCTTGTGGAACTAAAACTCAGCCAGACCTAAGTCTAGCCATCTGAACATCTGGAATAAGTACAAGTGTTTCTATAATGTGGTTTTCAGATATCTAGGCGCTAACATATGTAGTTAATAGGGTTATAGATTCTCTAAATTTCTTGTAAGTCTACCTATCTTAAAGTTAGAGTCTCTAAGGTTTAGAATTTAAGAACACTTTTTATTAAGATATTAAATATTATAATATCACCTTCCACTCTTAATTCTACACAAATTAGGTACTATCTACAACCAACCATTGTAAATATGAGAGATTCTGGATATCGGCAACACGTGCAACACAGGAAATATGAACAAAAAGATACAAGGAACATTCTGCACTAGCGAGCTACACATCCCGAGTCATAGATATGCAAAGCTGGAAGTCAAGTCTCTATATTCTTATTGGACCGGCTTGCTTCCTACTAATGACTTAGTTTAGAGAGAACAACCATATCTTGAAAGTTATTGCTCTTGTCTTTAGAAAGGCCCCAGCCAGCTTCCAGAGATGTCGTCTGGGATAACGTTAACTTGACTCTAGTCTATTAATGAATAAACCAAGTCCCTGGTTTCTATAATTCCAACAAGTATAGACCGGTTGACTTTGCACATTGGAAAATAAGTCCACAGAGCGCGTCGTGTTGAAACTTGAAAGTAGTACTTGATTGCAAGGTTCAAAGAATAAGAAAAAATACAACGTGCGACATCTAATCACCGAGCCAAGAAGCTTCCGATAACACGTGCGAACTTAATGTCAATTGGGAAGACAATACCTGGCAGTTCCAAGTGCATGATCATCTATTAAACAACATTTGAAAATATTCTAACTACTTGCAGAATTATCAATTCTACCCCATGCAGCAAGCCACCCATGTATTTCCATCAGATCATGCTAGCATCTAGCTCAATTAGTAGCCTAAGACTCCTTTGCCTTGTCTATGTAAATTTCGAATTCCTATGTATCTTGTGGACCACAGCATGGTTATACCTCCACGCCCTGTTCGGCGAACTCGCTCCATGGCTCCGCCCCAGCGTTCAGCTTCGCGGCAAGTCGAGTCGATTTTGGAGCGAAGAAAAATCGACTTGTTTCCCGCATTGAAATTTTGCTTCTCCTCGCAGTGAATGTCACTCTGCTTGTTGGATCTTGGATCACTGATGTGCGCGGTGGACGGATCACCTTGCCTACGTGTTATCAGATGGATTGGCGGCCGAATGCTCTGATTAGTCTCGTTGAGAATTTCGCCACGGCACTTCTCATGGGAAAACTATAATGGCATATACTCTACAATTTGTGTGATATCTATTTGCCCAGGCACACTCTGATCAGAAGAGCAACACGATTGTTTGCCTCATCAGCCTCCAAAGTCGCTTCCGACAGGCCTCAGCTGGCCGCCCGGGCTGTCTTCTTGGCCCAGGCGACAACCTGCAGTAAACCTTGGTCACGATGCCTTGTGTTTGAGCTCAAATAAGCAGAGCAATATGAGTTCTTGCTCCAGTGCCCAGTCATCTGTTTTGCTAAGTACCTTAACCTCCATCTGGGACACGCATAGCCCGGCTCGACAAGGCGTCACTTAGACGGCCGTGGATGGTCCTATTCTTAGACTTGGTAGCTCGAGGAGGATTTCCTTACCAATCTAGGATCATCAATGATCATGGGTCTCAAGTGTGGAGTGCTGACTCCTGCATGAACCTGCGTCAGTGATTGGATCCTCCGAGCTTGTTGTTTACTGTGCCTCCATGTAAGCCGTGGCCAACATTCTCTTAGCCCCAGGATTGCAGCATTGGGGTCTGTTGCCTTACACCCTTTGACCCTGCATCAACCTCAGAAAAGACTACTTTGGTCCAAATCCTATGCTAGGCATAGTACCGCATGCATGGAATTTTGCCCAGAAACTGGGCTGATAATAACTCGAAACCAGTCACGCCTGCCTGGATACTACCTTCCAGCCGCAAGTACGCCCGCCCCTGAGGTGTAGTACTAGTAGCTTCAGCAAGATATTAGAATCTCTGTCGAGAAACAGGTAGGTGAATTAGTCCGCTCGTCTTAGACCAGCAAATGAGCATATGCTGTGCAAAAGGGGCGTCGGTTGCCTTCTTCCTCTTCCTTCGCTCACAAACTTGAAGATGCATCTGTTGTAGTAAGTCAGAGTCCGAAGCGCAGACGGCTGAAACAAGAAGACAAGCCCTGCGCGGCGGGAATTGAAAACCTTTCGTGGTTTTGCACACCGCTGTTGCGTCCTTTATGCTCCTGAAGTCGGTGAGCTCCTCGCACGGGTAAGCGTTACTGGAAGCCTCGAACGAAACCCGTCGAGAATGCGACGATGCCGACTTCTTCGAACCGACAGGCCCAATGACAATCTCCCAGGATTCCTCCAGCAACCAATGCATGCGACATCAGTTGAATACCAGAATCTCACCGCCGTAGTCAACTCTTGAGGGATCTCAAGTGCCGTTGAGGAGAGGACCTGCAGCAGCCGCTGAAGGGCGTGTGTGGCTCGGTCTGTCTTACCCCACATGTCGCCTCACAGCGGCTTGGTCACCCCAACCCCCGCCCGAATCTCCACACCGAGAAACGTCTTGGACCTGCGCCGCCATCAGGGCAGTCCCCCATGATGGCGTTGATCAGTGAGCCTTGGAGGCGCTAATTGGTTAAACAACCGTGGTCATAGGAGAGCCCGGTATTCCATTGTCCGAGATGAGAACCGCCGTCCCAACCCCTTATCTCGACGCCTACAGTGTTGCCCTGCCGATAATAAGAAGCAGGCATCGTCACCAACGGCATTCCAAATAGTGAGCCGCGGACGGCACAAAAATGCTGGTATGATACCACAAAACATGCGTCACCGAGCAGACCGGTCAACTACATCATGAGTTTTTGGGCAAGGGTCTGGCCAACGAGGCATCAGCGCATTCCTTCAGACCCAGGTTACAACTCCCACAGCTGTTCTCGTTCATGCAGGGCCTGTTGGGTGTTTTAGTTGCTGCATAAATGTTATCATTTGTTTCCAGCCCTTCGCCGACGCCCTTCTCGAAGCTGTCCTTCCGCGCCTCGAGACTGCCTGCGCCGCCTGGGCAAACTGCCAGTTCTTTGGACATGAGGCCTTCACGAATACACACTGTAGGCAGCCAAGGTGCCGCCTGCCAGGCTACGATCTGACCTCTCATGCCTTTGGTCGGGCGGTCTCTTGTCACTCCTCCTCCCCTTTTGAGCATTTTGTTTTTATATCAGTTTTCTTGTCAGTTTCTCATCCCACCATCACCTTGTCACAAGAGCAAAGTAGGATGCAACCATGAGGAAGGCAAAATATGCCTCACCACAACTCACAATGGTGGGATGTCCTGTTGATTGTGCACTTCCTCAGAGTTGTTTAGCACAATGTTGACAAATGAAGTGTGTAGAGTTGACGACATTCAAGTTTTCATGGCAGTTCTATTGGAGCTCTTACTCATGCCAAAGTGCTGGTGTGGTCAGCGAGATGGTGTCGGAAGTCGTTCTCCCAGGGTTGCACACCATCGAAGCCCTATTGGCGAACCATTGACGACGTGCCGCGTTCGTGCAGAATGTGGTGTGCACCGCCGACAGCCTGCAGCCGTTAGCCTCTCAACTGCTTCTTCGCTTGGGGAACCGGTACAGTCACCCGCAAGTGCAGCGTCAGCGTATCCAGGCAAAACCCTCGCCCGGCCCGCTGCACCCACGAGGCTGAAGGCAACTGTGCAGAGCTTCGATCGTCCCGGGGCAACATGTTCGGTTCCCGTGAGCGGCCTGCAAGCCATAGTGTTGAAATTGTTTCGGAGCTCGATCTAATCTCCGACATCCTAAGAGATGCGGAGACGACCGGCTCACCAGGATTTCGGTATAGTGCATGTCTCACCTGGGCAACTTGTGCTTACAAGGTGAGGCATTCTGCATGCGGTAGGCTTCACACCTGTGGGATAATGTGATCAGCTGACCGTCGTATTCATTGAAAAAGGCATAAAGGGCTGGGTCACCGAGGCATCTCCGTCCTCGAGGGTGTCTCGGAGCCTACTGCTACTTGAGACCGGTCGCAGGGCTACAAAAATGCTGCTTTTGTGGGGGTTTCAGTGCAGCAATCACAGTTGGGGGAGATGGTGTCAGAGGCGCTATTGGCGAATGCATCTGCACAAAGGGGGGTTGTCGCGGGAGCTCTGAGATGCAGCTGTAACTGCACCGAGAGAATCTCAACAGACTCGCGCTCAAATAGTATTGGGTAACGCAACCAGGCCACGGGACCCCGCACTGTCGTACATCGTGCAATGTGGTGTGTCAGTGTGATGTTGGATGAGAAGCGCTTACTTGCGGGTTTCTGGAGCCATGCAAAGAAGGTGGTGTAATTGTCTCATGCTTGGGGCAATGATGACATCGTGGGGCCAGTAAGATCGCCTATGCAGCCTCACTTTCTCAAATTCAGCATGAAGCCTGTCTGCGAGTACACGAGGGAGTACTCATAATCTGGGTGTCTGAAATCTGGTGGTGGGTCGGTGTCCTACTGTCACCGAGCATGTGCTGTCTGTCTCCTGAACGACGGACACACCAGCTGCAAACTCAGTAGGACCGTGAGTGGCTGACATCAGGCAGGAGAACAGGGACTTCAAACTCGTCTTTGACCCTCACCCAGACTATGACAGGATTATATTTAAAATTACATACATGAGGATCGTTTTCACCAAAGTTCTAGTTTCATTGGCGAGAACCAACAGTATAGGTGTCACCCTCCCATGCCGTCCGTAACTGATAAAATCGGATCGACTCACAAGCGTTGGTTGTGTGCTGCGCACGGCTGAATCCTTCCTTTCCTGTCAAGAGACAGGTAGGCGTTCCTGGTAGTCCATTTGGAAGCGCCGAGATGGAGCCGAACAACGTATAAAAGTAATGTGGTACGGTACCATACCAGTCCATATCCCCGTGGAAGTTGACCGGCAGGCTGCCGATGTCTGCCCCACGTTTGAAAGGAATCAAGCTCCCCAGTCCTTGCAACGCAGTGGAGTACCACAGCGTCCAGTTTGACAATCCAAGGAGGGGAGCCTAGGAACCAAGTCACGAGCCTGGGACGCTCTTTGTGGGAAAAGAACCAAGCGCAAAGCAGGAATGACAAATGTGTTTGGGTTGACCAAACAGGTCCCATGGAGCGCCTGATCCACCGCAAGACTCGGCTGAGCCTTGTGTGCAATTCAATAGCATCGTACCAACGGAGTGACCAGGCTGGTGGGCAACTTCCAAGAAAGCTGTCTTCAGAGTCCAAATCAGGTTCCTAAGAGGGCGATGAAAGGAGCACGGGTGGTTCCTCTGCCAGGCAGGCACACATGGTCCAGCAATATGGTCATGAGGGATATCCTTGGGGATCCCAGTCCTTGGGGACACATTGTAGCCTGTACGGTAAACCTCCGGAGCGAAGTATTGGGTCCAAAATCAGGTCCAAGGATAGATCCGGTTGCCAGTGGCATAAGAAGCTACGCTGCTGTGTTCAATCTCCCAAAGTCAACACCAATGTCCCGTGAACAGGTCAATAAGCCCCACCAATATCTGTGAATATTATCAGCTACACGGAGAGGTCATACTAGGGCCAGGGAAACCTACCAACCATGACAGTAGCCAGAATTCATATCTGAGCTTACGAACATGCCAACAGGGGGGGGGGGACACCCATCCTCAAACGTATGAACTCAAGACTCTGCCTTCTCCGTGATCATTGAAACGTCATCGTCCACGGCTGGCGTGTCGTCATCGTCTTTCTCAGTTATCGAACTCTCGGTGCCTTGGTCGAGCGTTGTGGTACTGCCGGTGGTCGATGAGCGGGACAAAGACCCTTCTTTCCCCGACAGGGTGGCATCCTCGCTTGCATCATATACCGGGTACTCCTTTTGGAACTCAGGGGTTACACCGAATTGCTTGCTTTGTTTGTCATAGGTCATCCACTTGCCATGAACGGCGAGGTGATAACCCAGCCAGAGGACTCGCTCCTTCCTCTGCTCGGTCATGGAGGCAAGTTCAAAGGTCTTCTCATCATCGTCAACGTTGTCACTGGTATACCAGTCAGATGGAAATAATTTCTCAGTCCAGAGTAGGCCTCGGAGAGACCAATCCTCCGGCAGGGGTCTGTCGCTTGGCCGGGGGAATTCCTCAGACTCGACGCGTAGATGGTTCTGAAAGTTAATGGACAAAGAGTTAAGCATCAACGCCACCAGTGTCCAGGGAAACACACGCTGGATGTACTCCATTGCAGCCTCGTTGCCAGAGATGAACTTCATGAAAGACAGGCGGACATTGAGATAAGGTAGAACATTGGGGTCGCCGTAACGTCGAGATACGATCATATCACACTCCTGAGCAAACTCAGAAGCCTCGCTGAAGACCCCGGATGGTGTCGGCCTGTTTTCGGTCGAGTTCTCCATAAATGCGTCTCTGTCAGACTCCGGCAGGATAGCCGTCATCAAAACGTTGGCATTGCCGTGTGAGTTCGCCTCGGTTTTGCCATACTCCAACTGGGCATTGCAATTTGAAATGGCAATCAAGGCGCCAGGCTCCATCCAACTCCTTGTTGTTCGCGCAATGTGGTTATCCAAGAGTGAAAGAAATTGACCCTTGGCCTTTTCGTATTCGGCCAAGAGTTCATCGCGGTTTTTGGGAAGTGCCTTGTCCTTTTCATCCGTGTTGCTTCTGATGAAAAGAATGCCATGTGCCTTGACGAAATTCAGGTCGATGGCTTGAAGTCGAGTCTGGGTTCCGTTGATTATTGGATCGAACAGTGTGAGGATGCTCTCTCGTGCAGACTTGAATGGTATTGCGACGCAGAGGCTCTTGGTGTAATAAAAAAGCTGTTTGACGGCGTAAGGCCTCGCAAGAATTGCGAGGTGATGGTAAAGCCTCCCTGTCGTGGGCGCCTTGTCGCTGGCCTTGGAATACCAATACCTCGACACTTCTGTCCAAATCTCCCGGTCGCGTATGTCCTCGTCCTCGATGGCCATACGGTAGCGACCGAGGTCGCCGAGACACTCGATCCACGTATCTTCAAAATTTGGGACTGTTTCATACAGCAAGGCCATCATCGAGTACGCGAGATAGATGAACGTGAGCATGTGCTCCAAAGAGGCAGGAAGCCTATGGCGTAATAATTCAAGGAAAGAATGTATTCCATGGCGCCACATCCTCGCCGGCATAGCATATTTCGACGCAAGTCTCCTCAGAGCCGGACTCGCGGACGGATGCTGCGAGGCTAAAAAGAAATCGTGATGTTCATGCAAAAGAGTACGGTGCAGCGCAATAAGTGCCTGCCACTGCTCGTTGTTGAGCTTGGGATTTGATTCGTTCTGTGCGCTTTGCGAGCTATCGACCTCGATGCACTTGGACTCAACCCTGTAATTGTCGAGAGTCGGTCAGCAAGACATCGCAAGCAACAAGACAGGCGCAGCTCGGCGCTGGAAGTGACACACATTACCAAACCCGCATAAATGCCCTTCACCTCAGCGACCAATTGCTCCTGACTAATAGGACGAGTTTCGGGCTGTCCAATCATCGTATTCACAGAAGGGTCTTCCTCCTCTACCGACTGATTACTGGCTTTGTTATTGTCACGCCGGCGGGACCCGCGAGCATGTTGCTGAGGGGCTGGCTGGGCTGGCGCCTGGTTACGGGTCGGGATTGGGTCGCCCTCATTCCACAGTCGGCCCTTTGCTCGATTTGCAGGTCGGGCAGGGAAGTCGGCCGTCGACTCGTCTGCTGCGGTGTGTTTGGGTTTTGAGCGTCTATTTGGAGAGGGTGAACGGGTGCGGTCGCCGGCCTTGACCGAGTTGGTGGGGCTTTTCAGTCGTTTTCTGGCCGGCGAAACATCTTCGGGGCCCGGGTCGCCACTCGGTGCAGGTTCAGAAGGGACTCGTGGTGCAGCATCATCAGTTTTGTCGTTGCTGGAGCCTTGCGGTGGCTGGTCCTTCGCGGGGTGCGAGGCAGCAGCCGCCGCATCCCTCGTGTCTGTCGGGGCTGGGTGGTCGCTGCAAAAGTCAGTTGGGCACTGCAAGATCTAACAATGTCGCAACGCACTTCCTTGCTTGTCGGCGTAAATGATTTATCCAGCCCTGGGCTAAGTTGGCCATCGTTCAATTGGTGTGGGTTTGGGGATGTAGAGGTGAGAGGTCCAAAAACGGACAGGAAATAGATGTGGTGGGGGTGACCGACGGCGGGGCAGCATCACATCACAGAAAACGTATCTAAAATTGGTACATGACGTGGGTTTGCTCAAACACAGCAAAAATAATATGTGAATGTAGGACTCGTAAGTAAACGGAATCGTTGGAACTTGTAAGACTTCGAAAATCAATAAGAAACTCCAGGCAGTTGAGTCTCTTATGGCATCGCACGATACCGTGCACGAAGCTGGCAGCCCATGGCGCGCGAACAGCGCTGTGTACCTGTATACTTGTACCTTTATAAGGCAACCAGTTCCACCGGAATTGCGAACCAGTGGTTCGCCCGGGTCCGCCCAGGTTCGAGCCGCAACGTCTCAGGGTCATCCACCACCCCATCCCCCAAGTGCTGCCCAGCACTTCGACCATCCCCAATTTTCGAATTCAAATCCATCCATCGAATTCAAAGTCGATATCCGCCATCGTCCACGACGGACTCACCTGCCAGCAACACCTCTGTCCAGGAACATACAGGCTTCGCGATGAGCTGATGCAATACGTCGCAGCCTTGCCGTGTATTCTGTTTGACATCATCGGTCGGACTGGCAAGAGATGGGCAGAATGGGGTGGTCGACTGTCCACTGGGTCGGCTTTGGCGGGCAGGTGGCGAGTAAAGGGTCTTATAATGACCAGCGGCTGCGCCCGTGCGACGTCTGTCAAATGGTCAGTGACAAAACGTCTACAACTCCAGCGTAAACCATCGTCACGACGACCATGCATCCTGCCGTCGCTGCCTCTGGGTCAATACCAATCTTGTGCTCCTGCACCACATCGACATCATCGGCATCAGTACAGCGTTTCGGATCCAGGAGGCACTTGTTGTTCTTCGCTGTTGCTGCATGCGAGTCGGAGCCAAACCGCGAGTAAGCCCCGAGTAAGACGGATGCTGTCTGAGCAGGTAGAGTGGTAGCGATCAACCTACTGGCATGTTACATTGACTGAGCAGAGAGTGCATCGTCCTGGCCACACTCCAGCGACTTTCAGAGGCCCTCTCTCTTCTGCCTTCGGAGCTCTGCTGGTTGCTTGCCCCTCGGCTCTTGTACTGCAGATCTTTCTACCGTCCCTGATAGGCTGCCACTGGGACCAAGTGCCACGCTCATATCAATCGACCATGTCGGATTCAAACCCCGACTCTGACTTCCGACCGTGGGCCGTCTTCCGGCTTCTTGCCCCACCTTTTGCCGAACTTCTCCAAATCCGCGCCGAAAGTTTGACGTCGAAGCTTCTTTCCTCGGACGAGAATACTGCCTCTATGTTTCTCTTTTTCTCGCTCAGCCCTTGCTTCAAGTTATGTCTCAAGACCGCTAACTAAGATCCCAGCTCGGATCCGATTGTTAATCCGAGTCGGCGTATCAACTGCCAATCGGGCTCGCCGTCTGCTGTGGCAGTGCACGGCTGTCACCACCACATTGGAGTGGCGGGTGGCGGAAAGAGCTCTTGGAATCGACCTACTCCTTTACATCAATATCTTTTCAGATATTTTACCCGGAGTCCTCTCCGTGTTCACAAGCCAATGTCATCAACAATTGCCACTCAAACAAAGGCGAAACTGAGCACATGGCCTGGACGTTGTGGCACACCACTGGTGGCTGTGACAACACCCCCGTCTTGGTATGCGACCAGGACCAACACGAACCTGGAAATATAAGTCGACAATCCTTTCCACTCGAAGCGATTACGGATACCGGTGGGTCGCCAACATGATTGGCTGGCTGTCGACGCGTCCTGCGTGCTGCGCACCGCGGTGTGAGTTCCAACCATCCTGGATGCGGCTGCCTGGCGTATACAGGTTTTCTTCAGCTGTCTCGGGGATACCAGCTCCGAGATGCATTCACATAGATATTGACTCCGTGAACATCTCGCCACTCTGTGGCTGTTCTGCGAATCGGACCGACCTCTGCGCGAATTCTTTCGTCACTAGCCGATGAGTCAAGGACGACTTTCAGCTAGTAAAGGGGCTTCTCAGGACTTAGCTGTTCCATGCCTGTTCAACCAAGAGTCAAGGGGGTTTTCGTGAGAACGGGACCTCCGGAAACTGCTGAATCTCTGACTGGTCGCAGCTGAAAACCCTTCAACGCCCGTCAAGGCCTCATGGTACACATTGGTGAGCAAGGCGATGCGTTCTCGCAGTAGTGTCTTAGCCATCATTCTCTCAACGCCCCTTTCAATCCTTTATTGGGCAGTCTATTTCGTCTGCTGAGTGATCTAGTGTTTCTAGACGGGCTGATCGGGTGCTTCCGCCTAAGTGGCAGCCACCTCATTCGCTCTTCCTCGCGCTGGTCATCCTGACACGTTGATCGCCCCCAGGGGTTGGCGATATCATTTGGTGGTGGGTGCATGTTCAGCTTACACAAGAGGTTGAGCCCCTTGAGGGTGAGTTGGAATACGAGAAGCGAGGCGAAGTTCCATCCTAAGCTGGGCACCATGGAGCCTTGTGATTATCGAAGATTATGTGAGAGCTGCCTAGAACTGCTCGTCCAGGCTGGTCGCCTTGCGAGACTTCCTCAACCGCTGCCTGATGGATGGGTAACATTGCGTTCCCAATCATTGCGATGACGGAGTTATGCTTTAACGGGCTGTGGTGCTCGGTGTACCTTGAAGATATGATGGTTGCAAGGCTTTAGAATTCCGCGAAGGAGTTTGAGTGGCCTTCTGCAGACCGAATCCTTTGGTTGATGAATCATGATACCCAAAGTCAGCAACGGAGCTGGGGCGTATGAAAATACACAACCTTGGCGGAGCCAGCCTCATTGGACTTTTCGCTGCGCAGGCTTCCATGTGATGCTGAGTTTCATGAATAGAAGCGCATTTCTGTGGCTCAGTGAGCGCCTACTTGTGACATAAGCTTGTGTAGTCGGGCGTTGAATAGAAAGGCTTTACGGGTCAACATCATGGAAGTAGTAGAGCACCAATGAATGTATCTACACAGGAATTTACAGTCTTTGAGACCAGCATACTTGCTGTTGCTACACGGAGCATTTGCTTGCGGAGCCATAGGACTGGCACGCAGTCCATTTTTAAAGTGGCTCCGGCTACTCAACAGATGGCCAATCGCATAACAACTATTCAAAGGCAGGGCACTTATTTTTTATGATTATAGCCACATTTCGACCTAAATGGCATGTATTAAAGTTCCACGGCATGATCCGCAAAGTCCAATCCATCGCTTCAACTCAGGCGACAACGCTAGCAAGATCACGTTGGTAATGTATCAGGCGCCGAATTCATTCGCGTCTCGTGACTTGTTCACGGGACCGTGACGATTCAGAACGGGGGCACTGCTCTGAACGACAGGCTGTCTCCCGTGGGAGTGGGTGTCTGCAGACTGTGTTGTACAATGTGACGTACTTGACCATGTGGAAACATATGGAAGCTTCTCAACCACTCTCACTCATCAATGTTCGTCATCAAGGCATTCATGGAGGCAAGATTCAGCTGAAAAGTTTTTCCAGGCTCCTCGCATCGGCATGCAGCCAGCAAATAAGCCTTTTCAGTGCTCGGGATGTCCGTGTCGGTGAAGATTGATACTACGAGGCAAATTAGGCAAGTCTGATGCGTGGGCATGTGGATACAAATCAATCCTAGATCTCAAGGTCTGAATAAATCCTCTGAAGCGGTGAACTTTTTTTGGAGGATGTAACCCGTCTGCTGTTCAGCTTTTCTGTGGAATCGGATGACTACAACCCTTGTACTACCAGCCCCTCTGATTTTTTAGAGTACACAGACAACACACATGCATACTACCTACCCGGCGGTGAGGAAGGAATCGGAGAACCCGATAGGGAACACCCTAGACCCATCTCTTGCTTGTCTGTTCAGACAATGTTACCCGTTGCGCCAGCCGCCATAGCTCTGATCAGTAGATGGAGTCACAGGCCCAGAATGTATGGTCTTACAGACGAGAATCGATAGAAGGAAAATTAGGAAATCTGTAAGATTCAGGAAGTTCCTGGTCTGATTTCAAGTGGTTACAATGTCCTTTGCTTGAAGACGCATGCCTAGCCGGGCGACAAACCGGGGGCGATATTCAATCGCTTTATCAAGATGCAGGCCCCCGTTCACTGCCAAGATCAACGGTTGTAGCCTCAAGCCGAAATTAATGATATGAGGCGACTCTTTTCTCCGCATGACTATGGACCTCACTGAGTAATTCTGGTCGTTGGGTCTTTCCGCATGGTTATTGGACTGGAGAAATGTCTATGGGAAGTCGAGTGGTGGTAGTACCTTGCAAAAGGAGAGGTTTGATAGGCAAGCAGCCTTTAAAACCCCATTATTGTGGTCGGAGGAAGGGATCTGAAGACTGAAAATGCGAGAATATCCCCAGGCTGGGTATGAAAAAAGAACTTAAGTGAACGAAGTGCTGCCCAGGTGTGGTGCTTGTCCGAGAATACTTTCAACTGTAGATTATCACATCCATTTGCTTCTTAGTGGCAATGCTCAGAACTGGTTGAAAATGATACCTGGGGGAGACGACCTTGAATGATATTCTCAGTTATCGGCCATAATAAAAGGGTTTTAGCCTGCGGCCCATCGTGGAATCAGCAGGCTAAAGATATGCAATGGTCGCCTACATATTCTGCGACTTTGTGTGATAGAATGGAGCATTCTAGCCCAATGAGGCATATGGCCTGACAGAACAGGATGAAATGAAGGTATTCAGAGCGAGCAATACACACAAGATGCCTTGAACATGATTGATAGCTATTTTCTGAGTTACAATATCAGGGGTGAACGCATCGGGAAGAAAGCAGCCTCAAAAGATCGATGCAGCTTCCCGACACGTCTATCTCGGTGCCCGACGGCCTGCAAAATGTCTTCACTTTATCCAGTACCTCCAAATTCAGTGGGAAATGTTTATCTTGCTGCTTGTCCTGGGAAAATGGCAAGCCCAAGCGACGCCTAGCTACGGCTCCCGATCGCGGCATCGTAGGTGAGGATGGGACCCGTACTTCTCAATTAAAACAAGTGCTTCCCGGGATGAGGGCAGATTTTCCAGATTAATTGAAAGAAATCATATTTTCCTGCGTCACAATCCCGAGTTCCGCCGTCTTCGCCGAAGCCCTGGGACGGAGGCGCTTGAAGTCATGCTCTGGGTACACAAAAGCGGCAAGATGCTGCCTGAGTGGACACAACAGCAGCGCTAGGTGCAAGATGAAGAGTCGGAAAGACACAAATCACAAGACCTTGGAGCTCGGATGAAACCCTGTTCAGGGATTGAAATAGGGTTCCGAGTGCTGACTGGAAGTGAAAGGGCGACGGGTTTTTGCCTTGCATTCTCGCCGGCGATGGCTGAATTCGAGTCCTCGACAATGATAGGCACAGGAACACCTCTCGATGATCATCTCGGTTGGATCAGGCCCTCCTTCCATCCCGATACGTGTCGTGATGAATGTTTCTTCCGTGACCATCGCGATCTGGCAGCGATCACATGGTGATAGGACAGGCAAGCCGCTCGGGCATCAAGGAGCCTCCTCATGGATGGCAAAGGGAGCCATGGGTGCTGGAAACGTTCCTCCACATATCTGTGTGCGAATCAAAGGTCAGTTTCACTTTGCCATAAGCTTCGTACGACAATGAAAACCTGATGGGTGGTCGTTAATGAGGCAGTTTGTGGACGCCTTGCTACTATCCAAGGCTCGGTGGGCAGCTTCGTGAAGCCAATTTGTCGAATCGGACTGAACAGCCAGCTTTGCCTCTAGGAGGTTTTGCTCCACTTAAATACTCTCCCTCTGACACAGACTCATGGTTACGTGCGAAAGGATGAGGAGCTCCATACCCTTTAGCATCATTCGTCTGTAAAGGCCGAGGCCACCTCAACCTGGTCGCCTGACGCCACCGTTGGGCATGACCGCAGACTTGCTCAATTGCCCTGCCTGCCTGCGTGCTCCATGAGAGATGAAGATAGTACGCCTGAAACATCGTCAGCGAATTCCAAGAGCACACGTTGTGGTTGCCTACAATAGGCATCGTCCTTGTGCCTCTCATGACTCGGAGTCGTTGCCTCGATGCCGAGGCGGGCACCAAGATGCCGGGTTGAAGATGCTCACAGGGCGATATTCGTGAGATTGGGCTCCGTCTGAATACCAGACGGGGCTGTCGACGCTCTCGATGTGGTTCCACAAAGCATCAGGCTCGAATGAATGTTGTTATTGGAGAAAATGGTAGCCATGTGTTGTCCTTGCGTGACATGCCATCCAACAGAGAATGAGATGAGGCGATCTTGAATGATGGCTGGGCACATTGAGACCTGTCATGGTAACCAAGTGATGCGAGATCTGTACTCTACCGCCAATGCTTCTATTCCAGGCTCCTCGAGGACATGTTAAGCTGGCTGCCCGACGCCTTCGGACTGTCTTTGGTCAAGAAGTCGCTCGAGCTTTTGCCTTGCCAGGAGTTGGTCGATGGGAGATGCCTGCAGCCATAAGCCCTATTTAGACGAGGGAGGAGCTTAAAATGTCGTAGGAATGAGGTGTATGCGTGGCTTACCGTCACATGCGGGTCGAACGAAGTCGGGGGCCAGCAACTGGTGGTTGTTGAGCACCGATAGAGCCCTACATCGCTGTGGCACATGTCCGAGCATGGTGCTATGCTCGTGCCACACTACCACGACTTGGGTATCTATGCTCATGCAAAGATCTAAAGCTGGGTTCGGTGCAAGCTCTCCTTGTGTCCCTCTATCACACGCTCTAGATAGAGCTCTGTGACCATCGAATTTCTTGTTTGCTATCTCATCCGGAGTGTGGTCCAGCTCCGCACGCCTCTCTCTCATGCGTTGCTCACCCATGCGGTAGAACCTTGATCTTCTCTACAGTAGTTGAGGGTTTCTGCCTCATTTTGCAGTTTAACATGAGATCTTGAACCTCAAGCTTCCACAAAGTCTCAGTCAGTAGGTTGGTACGTATATTGCCTGAGGTCGAAGGCCGGGTCAACTCGTGTCCCTCCAGCCAAACTTTCCCGAATCAGGGGCCAGTGTGTGGCAAAGTCCAGGGCCAACAACTTCTAGAAGCCCTGTTACTGACTTGAGTGGATTCAAATTGCAAAAGATCTGACCAATTCTCGAGCTCTCGCATAAGATAGTTCTCCAATAATGAGGCTGACATGCAGTGTGACGCCTGGGGTGCACTGCTTCTCAACCACTCTGATCGTGTTCCGGTGCAGTAGGCCCAGATGGAGGCCCTCCATTCACTCTGCCACAAGCGTGTACAGCAGTCATTCATGCAACGGTGGATTTGTATTTACAGCGGCTGACACCAAATGCCAGATGGCAATTCAAGCACATCTGAGGCGGATCTGGGTAGACTGGCCCAGACTGTTTGCAAAGTGGGGGACAGTCTGGACGACCTACATGTGCATATCGTACAACTGACTGTACCTATCTATTTCATGCCCAATCGAGAGGGGTGCATGCCGATGACGCTCAGCTGGTCCAGATCTGGACAATCACAGCAGCTTATGCGCCATTGAGAATTATTGGATGGCTGGCGAGCTGAAAATGCGTTTGTTGCAGAAAGACAGCGCTTTCTATCGCTGCAGGCTCCAGCAGCGGGCCCTTGACGTTGGCAGGCCAATGCAATCCGGCCATGTTAGGCCTTTTCGCCCCAATCCGACGCTCAGGGGCGCTTGTCGACCCGCTGGACAGTAGTCTATTCTTCAGCCCCCAAATCGTGTTCCGTTCCCGATGAGACAACCGCTTCTCAACGGCCCCAAGGCTGTGCTCCCGAAAACGGGCTCGATGGTTACACAAGCTTCACGACGATGCCTCCCGGTCGTGAAGTTCACAACCGACTTGTTGTTGCCCAAGCCATGATGGGTACTTCTAGGGAAGCCATTCCGGCTATTGGCCCTGGCGCTTGTCCGCCCTGTAAACCTTGTTCCCCACCCTCCAGCAGGCAGCAGACACTTGGGCAAGGCAACCAGCTTAGTGGAAGCCAGAGCAGACGCATCTTCCAATACGCAGAAACCCCTCGTTGCGATCGGCCGGTAGGTAGTCTGAAAGTTCATCGTGCCCGGCGATGTGCACCTTCACATTCCGGCAGAACTCTTCTCCTCGCTCTCGTTTCTTTCGTTTCCTGTCTGCCTCGTGAGGCAACTGTCTCGTTCCACGTCCCGCCCGGTTTCAACGCGGAACGGACGGAGCAACTTCCGGTAGCAGAAGGTGTAGGGCAAGCATTCCACTGATCGGGCCTTGTGCCCGGAAAAGGCTGAATGATCAATCAAAATATACGAGGAAGCGCCATCAATTCCTAACAATGTGGCTGAGGTATCCATCAATGCGTAAATGAGTACACGGCAAATCGTGCGGTGACCTGGTGTAGGGGCCCCCAACAACAAGAGACCTCGTAAATTCGTATTAATTGATTGGCTGGCAACATTGAACCACATCGCAGGGAGCCGCCCGTTGGCCCCTAACCCCCTGATTGCTGCCTACGAGCCTGGCAATGAGAAGCCCAGCGTCTCTGCTGCGAATCACGCAAGGCTGGCTTTCACATGCAGGTCTCTGGGCCATCAGAAAGCCCCCGCATGGGGCCTGCAATAAGAAGGTCTATTGAGCAACGTACATGCTTGTCTTACCGCTAGGTACTCTGGGATGGCCCTTCGGCCAAAGGCTGGGGCTGGATTGCACCCCAAGTATTGATCAAGGCAACGGACAAAGCGTGGTTGGGCGGTAGTGTTGGTATTCCAACTGAATTGCCTAGTAGGCAAACTGGTCCTTTTAATGCATTGCCGGAAAAGGGCTACGGTATGCAGGACACCCTGCCTGTCCAGAGTATCTAGGGGCCGTGAGACACAATCATAATGCCTTGGGCGCAACAGCAAATGCTTGTCCTGAATACAAACAGGTAACAGAGGACACACAAAAATACAGCTTGATTCCGTGCAATGTCGTGTAGAAAAAAAACCTTAGAGGACCGTGTCAAGTTCTTGAACAACTGAAGAAATCATGGAATCTGATAGAAACCGAATCAAGTTGTTCTACGCCTCGCTCAACCCTCAGAGCCTCGCTTAATTGCTCGCCTATCACACTCTCACTTTTTAAGAACCAGCTGATCACTTCTGAGCCCGAGGCAATAGGGCAACACCGGGCTGAAGCCAAACACAAAACAATTTGAAACTTCCGACAGATTTATGGGAGGGTCTGCTCGATGCCTGAAAAGCCCCCTGGCCACTATGCCGGAGGATGGCAGCCACCAACATGCCAACATCCGCACGTGGGAGAGTTTCCACGAAGTGAGGTCTCTGTCGCCTAGCCACACACTCACACAAGTACATACACAACTCTTCAGCTCGGTGTCACATCTCGGCCAGGCTTGCCACCAACGTCCGCAGCCGCTCAACGACCTGGTGGTCAAGTCAGCAGGACCGCCTACCAAGTGGCTTCACGGCACAGGAAGGCAGTTCCATGGGACAAAGGCTCCACCAAGAAGGTAAGGCAACTTGTGCCAGCCTCACGGCCAGTCAACTTGAGCCCCTCCTTATACGGAATTGTTGAATCGAGACTGTGACACAACTCCAATACAACAACCCTCCACGGCTGATCAAGCAATTGCTAAAGAACCGCACTTCGTGAGGTGTATGCAGGTAGGGACTGGCACGGTGCAGCCTGGATCGCAGAGTCTTGCCCCATCTCGTCTCTTGGCCCTGGCGGGCACTGTCGTCGTCGCCCATGGTTGGTCGGGAGCATTGAATGGGGGTTGGAATTGACCTCATCGCCGTGCTGGCCGGCTGGCACAAGGCTCATCCGTCACTGATGTTCGTTTACATGCGCTCGGGATGACTCTTACTTGGACAACACCGGTGTTGCATGTTTATGCCTGGGGTAGTCCATAGCCAAGGGAATAGGCATGAACCACCCAACCGGTGACAGCAGGTGTTGCCTTGCGGGAGATGAAGAACGCCGTGGCTTTGCAATGAAACATCAGCTCGAAAAGAGAAACGTTGGCATATTGGCTCGATGGCAGCATTGTCTTTGACCGAGATGCGCCTGCCCATCTGGTAATTTATTGGGCCAAGTTTGGTCGTGGTAAAACGGGTACAGTACCCGGTAAAGGTCACACTCGACCAAAGAATTGATTCACACTGAAGAAACCACCACAGAACAAAGTGTCACGGCCGGCCGAGTCCGTTTTTGTAGGCAGGCAGACAAGGCAGCCGGCCGGCAGATGGTTTTCTAGCTCTGCAGCGTGTTTGTTATACAAATCATGCGATGTGACGCATAGCTTCGGTGGTGCGAACACGGTATCACAATCGATGCGGACCTTTTTGGATGAGGGCAGCGGGGTCCGGACTGCATATATTTATTTGAGCCTGCGGCGTCAGATGTGCAGATTGCGATACGGTTCTCTGCCTCGCGCTCGCAATTCCCGCCCCTGACCAGAGCCCTGTGGCTTCAGGGGCCCTTGACCGAGGTGGTATTGCGGAACGGACTCCAAGCATTGTCCATCACTCACCGAGCTATCGTCAATATCGGTTTCCCGATCAGCTTACCGACGAGGAAGGCAGCCAAGCCACAGCGCGCTGAGGAACCACCAACTCTTGACCGACGCGGGTGCGATCTTGACACATTCGATCATATGCGCTGGTGATGATTGGTATTCTTTTCTGTTGGGTGTCAAACCGGCCAGTGCCACTAGAGTGGAAGCTGTTGATGTATCACGATTACACGGCAGGACGACAGGGTCCCTCATTGACGAGAACCAATCTTTCAGCTCTGAAGACCTACCGCGAGGGATTGAGCCGGAACTTGATATTCAAGCCCACGACTCTAGATGGCCGGGAGTCTTGGGTCCTCCTCTTGGTAACATCACAGTGAGGAAGCGAGCACGCGGTCGTTTGGGGACTGGGTGTGTTGATAATCGCTGAGATGTTTGGCTGTCTGAATGTGCTGTGGTAAAGTTGAAGCTCCGTAGCCATGCTCCAGCTGGTTCAGGTATTGAACGGCCAAGGGAGCTACCTTAGGGCGCGGGAGGGGTCTGAGGACATGGTGTTGGTCATCATGTGGGGCCCAAAATTGAATGTTGGGCCGCTCAGCGTGTGGGTAGTATTCAAAGCAAAATAGAGGGATTCGCATATATTGATCTTTAGCGAGAATCACCATGTTGAGCAGGTCATCATGTTGGCTGAATAAAACTATGTTGGAGCAAAAAAACCATTTTTAGTATGAAGCCGTTTTTTACGGCTAACATAGGCGTATTTTACGTAATAATACGTATTTTTCGTATTTTTCAGGGGGCTGAAAAGAATGTAAAAAGTACGTACCTGCCTATTTTTTAAGGAGGTGAGTTTTTTTTTTTTTTTTTGGCACACGCAGGAATTGAACTTGGAGGTTTACGGCATTGGAGTCACACATTATTTACTTGAGCTACGGCATCTACGAATACGAATACGAATACGAGCGGTTGTTCTTATATAAACACAGGTTGAAGCCTGCAACATAGCTGCAACATGGCCATTCCTGCCAACATTGTCAAAAAATAGTAATAGGTCCAACATAATGATAGCCTTAACATAGGGTTCTCTTTATAAAATAATTTTTTTAAAAATACTATAATATAGAGAAAAATTTATATAAAATTAACTTTATTTTAGTCTATTAATAGCATTTTTATAAGGAATTAATGGTAGTCATTATGTTAAAAGCAGGTTACCCTTATCTAAAAAAAACACCATGTTCAGATCCCCACACCATGCTAGTCACCATGTTCTCAGACCCCCCCCACGCACTAAGGTAGGTAGCTACCTACCTCTGTAGGTACCTAGCCATGCCTGCCGCTTCAGTAGCAGTGGTGCGGTGACGTGCCGAGGTTCTGCAGTGGGGCTCATGGGAAGCCAGCCTAAACTCCAGGTCCATCGAAGTTGAGCCCATTAGGGACGACTCAAGTTCGCGCTGCCTCGAGCAACTCCTCCCAGTCGCCAATGCCACCATAATTCGGTCGGTAACGATAGCGCCATGTCCTCACCGTCAGTACAGGGCCGCTTTGTCTCAAGGCTGGCTCGACAAGCACAATGGCGCATCGCCGCCTGTCAGCCCCAAAACCTGTCAGCAGCAAGGGCAACATGCCAACACCGAGCCGCATCGCGACGACCACCAGCTGCGTTCAGAATACCTCGCTGCTCCCACAGCTTCTCGACCTCGTCGCGAATGCTCCTTGAGCAACAAGCCCCGCCGGCTACCGCCCCAAGCGCCACCCCAAACCCACAACCAACCTCCTCCCAAACCGACCCTCCAACACGCCGAAGACGTCCGCGCTGGGTCTCGGCAACGATATTCCTCCTCCTGGGCCTCGCCACAGGCACAGCCGCCCGCGCCGTCCTCTCGCCGCCGCCGCCCCTGCTCCCGGGCACCGACGTGGACGAGTCCCTCACCAGGGACATCCGCGCCGCCGCCGCCCATCTGCCGGTGGTGAAGCGGCTCCTCTCGGACCCGGAGTGGTCCTCGTTCCACCACGACGCCTACGAGGGCGTCCCGGCCGAGGCGCGAGCGCAGCGCATAACGACGGGCCCGCTCGCCGGCTCCCGCGGGCTCGGCGCGTACCAGCACGTCTTCCACAACCGCTCGACGGGCGAGGTCGCCGCCGTCGTGTACCTGGGCACGGGGACGACCGGCTGGCCCGGCGTCGTCCACGGCGGCGCCATCGCCACCCTGCTCGACGAGCACTCCGCGCGCGCCGCCCTCAGGGACCTCGCGGCCGGCGGCGGCGGCGGCGTGCTCACCGCCAACCTCGACATCGCCTATAAGCGGCCCACGCTGGCCTCCGACTTCTACGTCCTGCGCGCCCGCGCCGTGCCCGAGGAGGCGCTGGCCCCCGAGGAGAGGGGCAAGAGGGGGAGGAAGGTCTGGGTCGACGCCAGCATCGAGACCGTCGACGGCAAGACGTGCGTCGAGTGCCGCTCGCTGTTTGTCTCGCCCAAGACGGTGAGCCTGAGGAGGGTGCCGGAGAACTTCTAGACTATGCCCTTCGAGGGGCTATATGGCAGCGGTGGTCCTCTCTTTTTGAAAAAGCTCGATGTATACAAAGGGCCTTTTTCTTCCACAGAAGATTTCAGCGCGGAGTTTACGCCCAAGAGTGGGCATTCACAATATAGAGAGAATAGCACCATGCGCTAGAATAGTCCGGCGCTCGCAAGGTGCAGTGTTAGAAATATAGAAGCCGGCGCATACACATAAAAGAGTAAGGCACAATATGGCGACTCCGCGAGGCATTCAGAAAAGTGAAAAGGCGCATGAGAGCCTCTTAACTGTGAATGGAACACAGATCTCGGTTCCAATGGCCTTGAAAAGGCAAAAGTACACACATCACTCCTATGATATAACCCTTCCAGAGTACACAGGTGTCCATCCTGGAGGGCTGCTCTTTAAGTCGTAGTTAATAATGCAAGCGGAATGTGTTTGTCTCCGTCCGGGTTGTTCCCTCTGCCTGGCAACAGCCATATCACTCTCAAACACTGGATCTGAGTTGGCAACAATAATCCACAAGAACCAGCACTATGCGGTCGTTGGGAGTCGGATGTGGAAGACATGAGGGTGTTGGGAGAAGCTTCTTGTAATTGCGCAAGTATTATATGCTCCAATTTATGCAGTACATGTACAAACATCAATAGCTCCGCCCCAAATGTGCCGGATGTTTTTCCTCGAGACATTTACAACGCGCGCGTGACGATCCTATCCTACAATCTAGGCTTCCCCCACTCCCACTCATGACGGGGGCCCGGTAGGGTACGGCGCAGGATATCCGCCTTGATATCCACCCCTGACAGCCATGTTATGGTAAGCGCCGCGGCCGAACGTGCCCATCTGCCCGTTGACGGGAGGTCCACCAAAATAGCCAGGACCGTAGTTCGGGCCGTTGTACTGGCCACGGCCGCGTCCGCTGTAGAATCCGCGACGCGGTCCACCGTTATTATAACCCCCGCCACGACCACCGCGGTGTGGAGGCCCCCTCTGTCCGGTGCTCCCATCCGAACTTCCCGCGCCGGCCGCGCCGTTTGACTGGTTGATTGGCCGGCCGTTGCTGTCGAAACCGCCGGCGCTGGGCGGTCGGCGGGAGCCACGCGCACGGTGGAACGGGCGCTTATTGTTCTTTGGCTTGCCGTCGACCAGGAACTCGATCCGCTTCACCGGGTCCGTGACCATGATGTTGTCCGTCAGGCCCGCCTTCCCAAGGTCCTCGGCCGATGTCGTCGAGACCTGGAAGACATTCTCGAGCTTCTCCAGCGGTTTCACCTCTTGCACCCATGTCCTCACATAAGCGCCCTCCTTGTCATAGTCGAAGGCCTGTTTGACCGGGTTGAAGATGCGAGCCTCGCCTCTGGGGTCGTTCCCAACGCCTGCAACGTACTGCCAGTTTGCCCAGTTGGACGACACGTCGTAGTCAACCAACATCATCTCGTACCATTCCGCCCCAAAACGCCAGTCAATCCCCAGGTGCTTCGTGAGGAACGACGCGACATTCTGCCGTGCTCTGTTGGATGTGTAGCCGGTGTGTAAGAGTTCACGTTGCGATGCATCGATCAGCCCCATACCAGTCGTGCCGGTGTTGAACCTCTGGATGATTTTCGCAACCTCGTCTGGGCTCGGTTTCTGATCCGGGAGGGCATCCTCCTTGACAGAAGACTTCCATTTGGGCCTCTTCGCGCTCGCTTCGCCTTCACCGTCGTAGTCGTGGTCTCGGAAACCTTCAATGCGGAACAGTCGAGCTCCAAACTTCATCGTGCAAAGCCGCATGTAGTCTCTCCACAGCAATTCAAAGCGTACGGCGCTCGTCCCGTCATTCTCGCCGTTTCCGAAGCCGTTTGCTTCTTTGTAGTCCGAGTCTGTACCGTCCTCGTACTTCAAGAGCTCATGGTGTACTTGTCGGGCTGTCACGCACCCCTGAGCCAGAAACGCCGACAACTTGGTGCTGAAGGCTGAGCCGAGCATGCCGTTGCGAGTTTCCTTGTAACTGTGCATCAGACCGGTCTTGATTAAGTGACGCAAACGTTCAATTCCAGCAGTCTCTCCGCCTTCGAAAGGATGTGCAGATTCAGCGCCGTCAGGATATGCAGGTACGCCAGATAGGAAATTCCTGACTGGGGATAGAACGGCCTCTTCCAAGTCGCCATAGCTCGTCGGTATAACAAAAGGACCGTGTTGATCAGGTATGTGCGATGTCTCGACCATAGGAGGAAGCTTTCCACTTTCTGGTTTGGGAAGTGTGGCCCGCGGCCGAGATCTCAGAGGTTCTATGGACTTCCTATAAGTTGTGAACACATCGGGAATTTCGTTGATAGGCGTCGCGACATCTTGGCTGAAGCACACTGGTCAGCATCTTCACATGCACGAGAAACAAAATATGTTCGAGGAGGGTGGTTCGCAGGATTCAAGAAATTTACTAACTCGTCAACGTAATATTTCTCATCTGACCAGAGCTTGAAATCGGTGCCAAGCTTCTTGCAGAGCGTAGAAACCGCCCTCTGATCTCTGCGCTCCTCGACTCCTTCCTCGCCCGTCATCCACACAGCACCAACATTGTCCTGCCGGTCTCTGAAACCGTCCAGCAAGGCCTTAACGACGTCGGCGATCAGACCTACGCGGATGACCAGCCCGCTGCCAACAGACTCAAGAGACTGCTTCAGATCCCACGCGGACTGCGTGATGAACTTCGCCCGGTGCGGCCCCGTCCTCCAGACTTTGCTCACTGCACTCCTGGCCTCGGGGTAGGGGGAAGCGCTGCCGGGTTTGAGAAATCCGGAGATCTCAATCTGCTGGGCTGGGAAAACATAAACCGGTAAGAGGTGCGTGAAGCCATGATCGCCCTGGGTGGCAAGCTTGTGAAAGATTGGGTTGTCCGACAGGCGTAGGTCATGCCGGAGAACATAGATCAAAATGTTGGATTTGGCCATGATGCCGAAATAATTGTGACTCTAGTCCTGGATTTCGAGCCGCTGGAGAAAGAAAGCTCTCTCTGTGCCTTTTTAGCGTCCGTCGAAGAGAGTGTAGAATTCCGAAAAGTTTCGGCTTCCCTCTTGAGACAAAACAGTGGGAAAAGATCAAGACCACAGTCTAGTTAAAGAGAAAGCGGTCCAATGCTTGGAAGACTGAAACATTCGGGAGGTTTTCCGGCTAGATGAAGTTCAGACAACAACAACCTGGGTTCTGAGTTGTATTTGGAATGGTTGTGTCATAGACTCCAAAATCGGTGCGCCAGCTAGGATGTAGCAGCCAAGCAGAGCGTCTCCAGGCGTCAAGTTCCCTCCAGCGATGGGGCGATGGCGACGTGGGGAGAATTATTGTTGCTTCAGGGACGGCCTGGTGCGGCAAGAAGCGCGGGAAAAAAAAGGAGTGTCGAGTTGTCCCAACTGCGAATTGTATCCCGAACAACGGGAGGCCGAAAGTGGAAGGCAGGCTGGTGAGGCTCAGCACATGCGTCTCGAGGGGGCCAACCTCTCGGCATATGACGATGACTGCCAAGCCGGAGAGGGAAAGGGCTGGAAATTGAGTTGATGAAGACGAGAGCTAGGGGAGAGCTCGCTCGCTCGCTCGCTCGGCCGCACAGTTAGCGGGCGGGCTGGTGATATTGTCTGGGGTCGTCTCGATGGGGACCCTGAATTCCTGACAGGACCTCAGGCCCAATTGGAGGGACAGTCTGAAAATTTAGGTACGGAGATCTTTCCAGCATATGCAACACACTGTACTGTATGCGGCGCCTCCTGTGATTGGGAGTGTGGAGAGCCGCCCGATGCCCGACCAACTGCGTTGATGGACTGATATGCGATCTAGCAGCGATCGACGCGGTCTAGGCTGATGAGGGACGAGACAATTTTTTATGCCATGGACAGCTTTATCAAGAGGCTTAATTGCTATGGAGGCAACCGGTCCGTCTCGATCGAGGCGAGAACGAGGGCGGCAACGACAATGCTCTCGAGAGCTCGGGATCTGAAAAAGCTCCCGAAGACCCAGGGGTGAGATGTTGTGGCCGTTGGGGACGCCTTGCTCCAAAATTCTGGAATTGGGACAAATTCCCTTGCTGGACGAGAGAGGGCCATTTTGAGCATCATGGGCATTGATGGGGCACCGAGAGGCGAAATGGGGGGGGAGGGACTGTTTCCACAGCAGGCCTGGCGATATCCAAAGGCGGAGGCTGACCTGGAGATCGAGGCACAGAGAGACGTCGATACTCAGCACGAGTCCAGACAGCGCTCGCTCCTTGGTGTCCCCACTTTTTGATTCTGGTCCCTGACAGACCCCTGCGGGATTACGGTACGTACCGCCCACACAGATACATATATGCAGGTTTGCCAGCTGTTGAAATCTGCAACACACCCCTCGACGCAGCTACATTACATTACCAGCCTCATCTGGCCTCTGTCCTGCATGTGCGGCGCATCTGAGTCGCCACAAGCGTAGACTATGCCTTCCACAATCATTGTCTCCTGTGCGAGGTTGTGAGGGAAGCGCGGAAGCTGCTCGGCGGTGGGAGGGAGCTTCATTGGTCACTTGATGTGTTCACAAGGAGTTTCCCGGATGCTTGCCCCGTGTTGCTTCCTCGGCACCTGGGCGGACGGCGGGGCGGAACCACCCAGCTATGGAGATACCAGCCGGTGTATCGGTTGCACAGAACCTACATGACTGCACAGCTTGACACCCAGACCTTGCGGTGCTTGTTTAGTGCCAGGCCTGGGCCACATCAGGTCTTCAGCCTCACGATCAGATACGTGTCGATGCTCGCAATGGGCAAGCGCATTGCCACAGTAGGTGTGATATTCGTCTGGATCGAACGCTGTTCTGAAAGACAAGAAGCGGCACGAGATGAGACGAAGAACCCAGTAAAAGCAATGGCAGCTTGTAGACTGCCGAACTCCGAGCCGTCCAGGGTCAACGACGTCACAGACTCAGGGACGATCGCGGCATTGTCTCTGCCACACACCTGGACCCCTTACCGCCTTACCGAGCACCGCACAGCATGCACTTGCTTCCATGTCTTTTCACTTTCGCATCTGAGCCACATGACAAGACCTTGCTCGATTTCATCGGAATGTGCATCGTGAAGTTCAAAATGCCCATCCGAATCCTGCGCTGCTGATCCCTGGCCCCCTTGGGTCACCCATCTGGTGGTCACCCATTTGGTCCTTGCGTCTGTGCTACTCTGTACAGTAAGTAGCTAGACTGACTACCTACCTAGGTACCTTGAATGCTTGGAGACAGACGCCCACTGTGCACACGGCCCACAGCACGGTATCTTCCCTCCCTGCCTGTTCACCCCGCCCAAAGCCTGATCAGTAGGAGCATCAGAAGCCGCGAGCATCGAGCTTTGTACCCTGCCATCAATCCTACCACCCCAGGCAAGACCCGGTGCGCAGGAGATACCGTGCATCTCGCGCTACACTAGCCTCGCCTTGGCACAGCAGCGGGCAGCAGATCTGTAAAACGTGGCCGCCGTTGGTGATCTTGGACTTGGTGTGCTGTACGCGTACGTACACAAATGCTCGCCCACCGTCGGCCTCCAGGCGGCAGGAATCCCCGAGAGACGACCGGGCACGTGCTGGAACAAAACCTTCCAGAAGCCCTCGGGCATCGTCGAAACCCTTTTCCTGTGTACCGGTGTAACTTGTGCCGAGCGACCAGACAAGGAGACCAAGCAAGGAGGAAGCAGGGCCCGCCGTCTCGGCCACCCCCCAGCAAATGTATGGCCTCATCGGGCCTCCCATCGGGCCTCGAGTCTTGCGGCCTCGATCGGCTTGCCGAACAGCCATGTCCCGCCCATCGTGTTTATGCAGGCCGGTTTGCCAGTGCGCACCCTCCAGATGACGGGTGTGTCGGGTCTTTCCGCCTGGCTGTCCTCGCCCAACAAGCCAGGCAAGCCAGGCCAGCGAGACTGGCGCACGGAACTCTCTCTTATCATGCTTTCCGTCCGAGACAACAATGATTATTATAGTAGAAGCAATCAGACCTGAAAAAGCGGCCCCCGCAAGACACACACTTGGCAATGCAAGGGCGACTCGGCCGAGTGGTCGGGTGTGATGGAAAACGCCTCCGGGCCCACAATATCATCCCCAGGGCTGGCGCGGAAAAGTTCATTTGGCACAGAACATACGAGTGGTCACAGCAGTACACTGAACTCCAATTCACGAATAGGGGATGTTTTCCCACCGGTCATATTAAACATCTGTTTCACCAAGTTGTGTGTTGTTCATGTCCTCCAAATCATTACTGCTGAGTACCTGACCAGGCATTCTACTGTGTACAAATGAACTGTGGCAGACCCACACCACAAACTATCTTAGGTGTCCAGGCAAACCAAAACGCGCTGGCACTGGTGGTCAGTGGCTTCTGCAACTGCGGCGCCACCATCCTCCTGTCATGCACTTCGAATTGCCATCGTGGCGGTGTGATGACTACTGGTGAGCAGCCGTCAGATTGAGCAGCGATGTTTAGGCAGTCTCGCTTAGACAAGAGAGACCACCCACCCGTGCGCAGTTCATTCCATTGAGTGGTTAGCACGGGACCATCACCACCAGGACTGGCCCGCAGGGAGCGAGCTGGTCTCCTCGCGATCGTGAGCTCTTCCATTTGCGGCCACGGCGGGCCTGGCAGCGGCCTGACTAGAAGTCTCAGCAGAACTTGTTGACCGATGAGTAAAGCCTCCGGGCTGACCCAAAGTTTGGGCTTGTGCAACCGTTTGGGGAGCGGAGTGGCCGTTCGGACCAGTGGTCATGCCATGACCACGCTGGAGAGCTAGAGGAGGTTGAGGTTGGGCAGATACTCGCTGCTCGGGCGTAATCCAGCGGGAATTAGCGAGACCAGGCTGCTTGATATCAGATCTTTCCTTGATCGGAAAAATACCACCAGACGGTTTTCCAGGAAGTGCTCCATTGGGGACGGTGTCGCCCCGCGACAGATCTGGCATTGGTTTGTCGTTGTTCGTGGTCCGCTGAGGAGGTGGTGCTCCGTCTTCAGCTAGGATGGATCTTCCACTCGGTGCGGGAGTGGCGCCTGGGTATGTAGGCGTCTCCGCTGGACGGGGCTGTGAAGCGTCCAACTGGCTCGCAGACTGCTTCTGAGAAACATGCTTTCTCTTGTTGCCCTCCAAGATGTCTTCCATGATTTTGGCCATGCTGGCAAACTGAGATGCATAGATAGACTCGGGTTCAGGTTTGTCGATCAAGGAGGAGGTAGCCATGTTCTCAGTTGGGCTGACAGTGTCGATACGGGGCTCCAAGCCCAGCCTTGTACGCTCAGTTTCGATGGCAGGCCGACGAGCTGCGTCCTGCTCCAACGCCTTTGCCTCGTTTTCCACTGCGACCATTTCTTTCGGAGACTTCTCGGTAGGCACCACTTGTCTCAACTGCTCACAATGAGCGAATATCTGGCAAAGAAACTGGGTGCCTCTGCGCACTGAAGAGTAGAAAGTCAGCTTTCGGTCATCTTGGCCAAAAAGCCCGTCATGGAATGTCGAGAATCGCTAACTTACTCCCAGGATGCATCAAGATAACTTCGGCCTGACGAGCCCTCGTGAGGGCAACACAAAGTCGATTAGGGTCGTCGGTGAAATCCGTGGCACTGGAACGAACGAGGTCCAAGAAAACGAAATCAGCCTCGCCTCCCTGGACCGTGTCGATGGTCCGGGCCTCTAGGCGGGCTTCCACTCCGAGGCGTGCCTGGAACGTCTGGGACAGGTTTTTAATGGACTTCTTGTACTTAATGAAGGCTTCTTTGTAAGGGGCAATGATGAGGATGGTCCCACGGTCAGCCCTCCCGACCTGACGGAAGTTCGGGTCTTGAAGCAGCTCCGTGACTCGATCCATGACCCAGCAGCCATGGGCTTCATTGAACCAACTGGTGCCAACCTTCACCTCGCCGCGTCTAGGACTGTAGGCGATCAGACGAGGCTCACGGCATGTCTGGCCAGGATCCAAGAAGCGCTCCAAGTATCTCTGTAGGTGCTGGACCGACGGCGGGAAGAGTTCGTCATCCGAGTGGCCGCTGATCATCTTCCTGTTATAGAACATGCCCGACGCGAGCTGCTGGAGGCCCCCATAGGCACGGTGGTTGATAAGGAGAGAATGCGGTACTGCTCCTGCCCGGTCCG
Source organism: Diaporthe humulicola (assembly GCA_038088545.1). Classification (NCBI taxonomy): domain Eukaryota; kingdom Fungi; phylum Ascomycota; class Sordariomycetes; order Diaporthales; family Diaporthaceae; genus Diaporthe; species Diaporthe humulicola. Next base: position 84,922 of record JBBWSL010000130.1, read on the forward strand.
CCCGCTCCATCATGCTAATCAGCATCTGAGGAACCCAAGGATTATCTCGAACATCGTCTGACGCAACAAAGGGTCGGGTTTGGCGATGATCCTAGCACAACGTCAGAGTCTTCTAATGTGACAAGTCTCGTTTTCAATGCACTCGAGACTTACACCGCTGAATATCCACGCGAGAGGTTCAAATTTGGCAATTGCAACCAAAGTGGAAGCCTCACGTGCGTGTGGGGACTCATCGTATATAATAACGTCCGGATTGAAATAGCCATCAAAGGCCGTAGCGGCGGGTACGGGAGTGGTCGCGATGAAGTCGACATGACTGAGCACATCACGGTACAGCTGATTCACACTGTCCTTGAACTCGTCTGTCTTCGCAGCACCCCCATTCTTCATTGCCTTGCCCATCAATTCGTACAGACGCTTGTACCTCTTCGTCTTCTGGGAGTCATAGACGTCCCACGCAAGCTCGTCGAGGGTAGGAGCCAAACAGTCTGGATTGAAAGACTGTTTGCGGTAGCGGTTCAGCCTCGCGAGGAGCATGAACTTATCAGAAAAGTCCACTTCCCCAGTCCCAGCGCCCTTATAGTGCCAGCCGTAGAGCCGCACGGCATGTTTCTTCAGACCGAGGCTCTTGTACAGCTTCACCATCTTGTTTGAAGTGTCGTCAAGTGGCTTGTTGATGTCGAGAAGGTACAGGACTTTGGCAGAACGCTGTTCGAGTTTGCCCGGCGCAGGCCAGATCTCATTCTTGGATTGTATGGCTGTGGTCAGCACCAAATTCCAGTGTGTCTTTCCGGCACCAGGTCCGCCCGGGAGGATCGCAATACCACAAGGTAGACAGCCGAGAACAGTTCTGTAGGCGGCAATCTGGTGCTCGTTGAACCCCTTGAGCATTGTGATGACCTTGGCTGGAAGTAGTCCCTTATTCATGGGGTCCACCAGGTGAGGGAAATGGTTGAACAGACTGACGGTGAAGCGCGGGTTCTTGAAGTCCATCAAATACAAGAAGGCATCGTGCTGCTTCTGAGTACGGTCTTTTTTTGGGTCCAGCGCCAACTTGGTGACGGCCCCAAATTCCGCTTCTTTGGTGGCGGAGCTAATTCGCAGCTTAATATTGACCATGATTGCCTTCTTGTCACCCAGAATGTACTTGTTACTCTTCTGCGATGCACGACCGGGCTCGAGATCATCTGGATCGCCTTTGAGTGGCCGCAGGGTACCTGCTGGGAGGTCTTTTGGCACCTTGACTTCGAAGGCAGCAAGGCGACAGGCGTCTTCAGGGAGGCCCATCGAACCGGCGGGGTTGTCGACGCGCTCGGCGTCGAGCCATTTCGACTTCTTCTCTTTTCCAGACTTGCTCAGCAGCATAATTTCGCAAGTCTCGCCCTCCTTCGGGAAGCAGTACTGGGACTGGTCGCCAGGGCGGACGAGGAACATCCAGCCTGACTTGTCCTTTCCTTGCCACAAGTTTGCGACAATCCAGGTTTTGAAAGCGATCTGTTTGTCGTTGAATGCATTGATCTCCTTGCTTTCGTTCTGGAATTCGACCAATGTGCTAATGTGTGTTAATCACCTGCTACGGAGCCTGAAGTGTTGCATTCTGGAACATTCCAAAACATGAAGGACGGGGATCCGCACAAGGAGAAGAATGATGCTTACCCTTGGCTGTGGCGGAGGTGATACTCGGCTGGGTCGTCGAACACGTACAGCGGCGTGATTCTTCTCGCCATCTTGTCGGTGTCGACTCTGCTTGGGTTGAAAGACCGCGTTAGAAGAGCAGGCGCGGGTTTTGAATTGCTTGGATAACAGATGGATGACAAGTTCGTGGGTGGTTGGCAGCTGCGGGAGACGGAGGTTGGGTTTGCGCTCGATGGGAAGAGATGGAAGGACCTTGACGCGTTGCTCTTCACAGCGAAGAGAAAAGACGCAGCGATCAGTCGGAACTGGGGGTTTACGGCTCGAAGTCAGGCACGTGCACAAGACGACAATGACAGAAAATTGATGAGAGAAAGCCGTAAGAATAAACAGAACAGGGTCTGCAGTTCTTGGGAACACGCTGTTGTGGCACCGTGAAGGAAGGAACTGCTAGGTACCTGAGACGCGATTGCACTACACTGGGGAGCATTTGATCTACATAAGAAAGCGACATCTGGCTCAATTGGAAAAACCACTGCGAACCACTCCCTCGAGATGTTAGGTCTTTGATCAGAGCATGCGTCTCCTTCGCCATCATGTTTTCCCTTTCATCTTCAACACGTTTGCATTGGGCATTTTCCAGGTTTAAAGAGAACGTGTCCTGAAGAGCCACTTCCTGCGCATCTGTGAAGTAGCTGGATGGTCGATGAAATCTGGTGTTTAGCATCATCTTCGCACCGTCGTTTGTTCTCTGTGTTGATGCCCAGGCGGCTCAGCCCGAATGTGACGAGTCCTTGGAGAGGGAGTAAAGGCTCCAGAGCTCCTGAGCTCAGTGTTTTCCCTGTGCTCCTCGCCGATGACAAGGTGAAATGAGCCGGTCTCCCGCAACAGGTCTGTCCTGTCCCAACTCTGTATCCTTCGATCCTGTTCTTCAGAGTCAGCGCACTCTTCATAATCAATGTTTTCTTGTCCGAGTGTCACATGAGGTCTTCCGCGACAGATGATACCCGGATGACTACGCCTGACCACATACCTCTCTTTTTCCTGCGCTTCATTGGTCCCGGCATCCCCCAGATCAATTCTTTTGGGTCTTTGGGTACAAGAGGGGACGTGATAGATGGAGTTGATGCAGGATGAGGTTTTTGGGGACGCGGGCGGGCAAAGTTGTCTTTCGCCCCGTTGATCGATTCGATCAGTTCATCGCATGACTTGTGAAGTGAAGCGATTGAGGCTTCTGCACTGTGCAATTCGGCATCGAAGACTTTAGCCCATTTGGCCAGCCTGTCTAGATGAGAGCCGGCTGGTTCTGTACAGCCCTTTGAGTTATTCACCGTGCCTTCTTCCGGGACGATTGTGGAGGCGTCAAGCTTTTCCTTCGTGGTAATGAGTTTGGCCCTCAGCAGCTTTGCGCGTGCATACAAGTCATCTGCAGAATAATTCTGTTTGTGTGTGACTTCCGAATCGGTTGGCACTTGCATTTCATCAGCTTTCCTCTTCTTCCCAGATTCTAGTGCCGCATCTATTGTAGGTGACGAATTTTTGGACATCTCAGATCTCTTCCTGTCGATTTCGAGCTCAACCGTCATAAGAATGTCGATCATGGCTTTCAGCTGGGGAAGGCTGTGGACGTAGGTCTTTGGGTTCACCAATGACTTCTTCCGAGGTCGCTTGGCAGCAAAGTCCCCAATATTTGACAGGAACCTCAAAATGTCCCTGTTTTCCTCTTGTGACCATCCTCGACCGCCATTGCCTCCTTGAGCTGTACGTAAAAGCCGGCCCAGCTCAGCGGCAAACACTGTCAAGAATAGGTCGGGACCTTTGGTGTGGCATAATGGTCGAAATGCGTTGGCAATTTTGCCGGCGTGTCTCAAATGTTTCTCTGAGATTTCTGATTTCCCACCACCAGACGCCACACTCACTTTCATGCCCAGTTCGCGAAGACGCACTACTGACACGCACGTGTATGCTTCACCCGCAACGGGGCCATACACCAGATACTCTTCGACATATAAGTGTGAAGAAAGACCAATTTCATAGAGGGCGGGGACGTGGTAGATCTCATTGTGCTGACCCCGGAGTGAGGTATCGAAGACGGCGATATGCGCGTCCTTGCCAACGCCTGCGAAGTAAAGAGCTGTCTGTAAATCTGCTGCCCACGAACTGAAATGGCTGATGACATGGCTTCCAGTTAAATGCCCCGCAATTTCCGACTTAATCTGTGCCTCGGGGATTTTGACAATCGACTTGTCGCTTGGTTCACCGTGCGAGCCGTAGAACGCATGGGGAATAACAGAGCTTTTGGTGTTCAGCCTTGGATTGCCACCGCAGGAAGGCTTCCAGCCCCTGAACAAAAACGCCGGGATCTTTCCTTTCCATTCTGTTTGTAGTTTTCCCTTAGTATGGCGCCGTAACCACAATTTGTGTATTTAACCACACGAAGGCTGAATTCTCAATTGATATGCTATGCACCTAGGTATTTACCTAGTTGGTTTGCATGAGTAGGACTTACTTGGAGGAACGGTGATCCCGGTCTTTTGAGTCTGGCTTTTTGGTTGGGGCGCCATTACGTGGGCACCACATCGACGTGGTCGTTGTCTGTTCTTTCTGGATTGGATGAAATTGGTTGACCGGTCATAGTGCGTTCTGCCGAGACGCTCCGCTAGAAACGCTAATGATGTGTGAGGTAGCTTTACATATATGCGAAAACACGACTCCCATTAGATCGGCTGAGGATACTCCAAAGGCGTAAGTGTCGGAGTCCTTGAAAGGATTTCAGTCCCTTCCTTCAATAAGATTATTCACTTGAAAGAAGTCATGACGCCTGAAATGAGGCAGCCTGTGACTACTGCCTATGTGTTGCCTATTTGTTTGTTGTTGTACCTGCCTAGGTACATTGTATACGGCTTGAAACAATTGCTCAAATGGCCATCCCAAGCACCATACAATGAGAAATGCGAATACTCGTGTTCGAGGGCCAGAATCCCATGGTATGATTGTTTTCGATAGTTCTTTGTGTCCTATACACGAATTGATTTCTTTGTAAAAAGCCTCAGGAATTGTCTTGCAAATAGCTCCAGACCTTGTGTGAAATGATGCTGCAGCTCACATAGGCTTCATTAACTACAGCAAGGCTCTCGCTCGGCTATAACATTATGTCGGAGAATTGGGTCTTATTATATGTGTAATATTAATTTGAAGTAGTAGCACAGCCTGGATACTACAACATTCTCACCATCAAGAGAGAGAGGCAGGGCTGTATGAGGCTACATATGAACATATTCGGGCCATTACCTAGAACAGAAGGTTGTCAAACAGGAATTTCCGAGCGCCGCTAAAGCGGCTCAAAAGTAGGCTTAAACAATTGGCTATAACTGGGTGCTAGCTGATCTGGCTACCCCCTAAAGATAGCAGGTTCTACTTAGGAAAGGTCTAACTAGGAAAGGTCTGGTTGGGAAGGTAGGAAGGTCTGGGTAGGATAAGTCTAGTTAGGAAAGTAGGAAGGTTTAGGTAGGAAGAGTCTAGCTGGGAAGGTAGGAAGGTAGGAAGGTTAGAGTAGGAAGGGTTTAGTTAGGAAGGTAGGAAGGTAGGAAGGTAGGAAGGTCTAGGTAGGAAGGTCTAGGTAGGAAGGGTCTGGTTGGGAAGGTAGGAAGGTCTAGGTAGGAAGGTCTAGGTAGGAAGGGTCTGGTTGGGAGGGTAGGAAGGTCTAGGTAGGAAGGTCTGGGTAGGAAGGGTCTGGTTGGGAGGGTAGGAAGGTCTAGGTAGGAAGGGTCTAGGTAGGAAGGTCTGGGTAGGAAGGTCTGGGTAGGAAGGGTCTGGTTGGGAAGGTAGGAAGGTCTGGGTAGGAAGGTCTGGGTAGGAAGGTCTGGGTAGGAAGGTCTGGGTAGGAAGGGCCTGGTTGGGAATAGTCTGGCTGGAAAGGTAGGAAGGTTATGGCTGGGAGTTCATTGGTACTTTAAAATCTGGAGCATATGTCTCACTGATCATCATATTTGCCAAAAAGTGAGCATTAAAGGTCGGAAATTCATGTGGTATTGACCTTCATGCTGACTCATGAGATAGCTGCAAAGGTACCCAGCCGTTCAATTATAATCATATGTTTGTCCGTGTACCTTGCTCGCGAAGGTGTTCCTCATCCTGAGTCCAATCACATTATGCAGTCATGACTTATATCCTGCCTGAGATTGTGTTCCTCAACCCCCTGTCGCACACTGGCACTGTTGGTAGTTGGACGAAATCGTAGAAGGACAGGACACCTGCTCAAAGTCCACGATAGGATTGTCGCCGAGTACTTCGCTTGAAGCCATGATATCAAAATGGTATTGGTATCCGTATTGGTTGTTCCCGCTGGCTGACAGTCAGCATACACCGGATTAGCAGCGGGAGGACACGATACCCACCTCTGAGGGCACCACTTTTCGTTTCCAGTGTATGGACAGAGGTTCGTAACCATCACCGTGATGCTGTTCCCCGCTGCCCCTCCTGTTCCCTGACCCGAGGGCGCTGAGCCGGTGGACGTGAGCTTGAAGCATGTGCCGCAGCCAGAGCCGCACCATGTTGCAGTGCCGAACAAGGAAGTGGAAGCAGCAGCCGTGTAAACGCCGTTCCCACCGCTCTTTATGTCTTCAAATTAGCACTTTGGACGCCTTGGACGGACAGTAACATCCCAGGACAAGAGAATGGGTCTTTAGTTGAGCGAAACAAAACTCTAGGAACATCAATGCGCAGCGGCAGCGATGAACCAAGCTTGATAGATAGGCTTACCTGCCAGCCAAATGCACTATTACTATTAGCAGTGCCACAGCCACAAGCACCTTTCAGACCATCATAGTAGCGCTGGAAATTCGTCAGTGGAAAGAAATCACGTAATGTTCCCATGACACTGACTGTCGTCGTCGCCTTGCCGCTGAGCGCCGTGACAGACGTGGCCGCCAGCAAAAGAACGTTCAAGAACATCATGATAGCAACTTGTAAATTTGTCGGTGGATCAAATCGCTTTTCAGTCACAGAGAACGTCCGTCCCATGCTGGCTTCATATAAGCGCAGAGGGCAGCGGAGTCCGTTTAAGTCAGGGAAATACGTGAGCGCATTATTGGCAAGCGCTTCCAGTGGCAGGCAGACGGGGTGCTCGGGGATTATCCGAGCCATGCTTCAGTCCCTCACGAACAGGCTGACCCAAAGAGACTCATCATAGTTGTTTCGATTGTATTGACACTTGTGGGATTCCGCTTTCGCAAATGTCCTCGATCCGGGAATTCAGGAACCTCAGCATCCGAAGTGGCCAGGCATGTCCTGACTTCCCCACAATTCTTCAGGGGCTTACCCGGAAGTCCTTCCCGACCAGCGCGATGACAGGCCATACCGAAAGCTTGATTCGAGAGATCCAGGTTGATCATATCGATCAAGCCGGACTAAGATCCATATAAGCGCGACTCGAAATAGCAGCCGATATTGCTTTGCTACTTTTTGTTTGTTTGCGATCTAGGTGACCGCCGATTGGTCATTATCGCAGCCCAAATGCTCCTCAATCTCTAGCCTCACCACTTGCTCTGATGAACGTGTTGCAGTGGTTTGGGGGATGGCCGCGTGTCTGAGGTTCTTGTGGGAGTCTCCAGTGTCTCAAATGCCCGATTTTATCCGCCTCCTGTCCAGTCATATGCCATCGCTGTCTTCAACTGTCGTCCCAAAGTCTCCTCAGGGTTGTCATCGAAATAAGGACCGCCTCGTCCGTCCGGATGGTCCTGCTGCCTTGATTCGGGAGGACGTTGACCCAATGATCGAACAACTCCTTCGTCCGGCCTCCACTGATGCCCATGCCACCCAACTCCGGATCATTCATAGAGGCGTATTCCAGGCCCCTCGGCCCGCCAAATACGATCAGAAGGTGATTGAATGTCTGCCTCTTGAACGGAGGAAACGCCTTGTTCGCGGGCGTGCCCCGCTCAGATGTTCCTATGCTCATGTCGTATCCACCCTCGAACTGGCTTTCTGTAAAGACCGCCGAAAGCGAACTTGCGTTTCGAACAGAAAATCCCCAGTAGTAACCCGCCTCCGTGCGTGGAGTCTGCGGGTGCACTGGCTCTGGGTTCTTCAGCGATTGGTCGGGAAATTGCAGAGTCACCCGTGTGTTCGGAGGGATCTCTTCGGAGATGGTCACGGGTCTCTGCATTCCAATGTCCACGGATGTTCTGCGTCCTGGTTAGATGTGATGTACCTAAAAGTCCAATATGCTTGCTTACCCTTTCCCACCCTCCGGACGTCCTCTGACCGTGAACCCTTCCCGATATGGCAGCCACTCATCTTTATGAGGATGATGCGGCATGTCGAGACTGGGCAGTAGACCAGCCCTGGCCAAGTTGTCGTGCAGCGGAAACAGGGCTTTGCGCATGAAAGGGGGCGTCTCCAGATAACCCAGGACATGCGCGATAAAGTGACACGGGTCGGTATCGCCCGTATATCTGTCCTTGTCAACAGCCCGAGGCCGAGAATCACTTGGGCTATCATCGTAGACAACGACTTCGTCCACACAGAAGACAGCTAAGGCCCTGGCAATGCGGCCGGTTGTTGTTATCCTCTGGTCTGCTGTTTTTAAACTGGATCAAGTTAATATGTATTCGAAACGCACAGTCGGCATGGCTAGGATGCCCAATTACTCTGTAATGATGCTGCCAGGCACGGCGATTGACACCGTGAAGTCACGGCCGCCTGTTGGCTGGAATCTAGCCGACGGCTTGAAAGTGCTTGTGTTTACATCTTCGCCATCGTCATCAGTTCTCCTCCTCTGCGAACAGAAAGTCAGTAGGGCATTTATCAGACAGGGGAGATTCTGCGTCAAAGCTGGAAATCGGTCCCGACAGACTCAGTGAGAAGGCGAGAGGCTTTCACTTCGGGCCGTGAAATGCTAGCCAGATCCTGTATCACCGAGCTGGGACATTGCTCCAAAATGAAGGCGAGACTCACCTTTGCTCTGTGATCTGCCGAATAAGACATGATCAAGTGATGCAACGAAACGCAGTAAATCTGTCGGCACCTACGAGAGCGTTGAGTGACGGCTGGGGCTGGTCTGGGTGGTCGCCCATGACATGAGAAACCTGCAACAATTCCCGATAAGGAATTCTGCCCACTTATCGTTGTCCGCCTTCCCTTTCTGCTACCCATGCCAGCCATTCCCACCCCTACGGAACCCAAAGACCGACCGAGGCTACCTAGGTACCTGCTTACCTTGCTGACTGACCAGCAACGCGGGCATCCGGCCAGATTACGCCCACGTTCAACAGCGTGCAAGCGGCAACCCTCCCATCCAGCGTTTGTCTTCCACGTTGAACCTACGACCGAGGAAACCTATCAGCAAATATGGCTGTCCACGTCGGATCCTCGTCCGAATGGCGACAGATCCTGCAGTCCACCATCGTGGTGGCCGACTGTGAGTGTGCCGTCATGCCCCAGCCCAGCCCCTCAGCTCTCGAACTGACCATTGCTTCCGTGCAGTCTACGCCGACTGGTGCGGTCCCTGTAAAATGATTGCACCTACGTTTGAGTCCCTTGCAACCAAATTCTCCAAGCCGAAGCGCATCACATTTGCCAAGGTCAACGTCGACAACCAGAAGGACATCGCATCGCAACATGGCGTCCGCGCCATGCCTACCTTTATGATCTTCAAGAACGGCCAAGCTATCGACACTATACAGGGGGCAAACCCGCCTGCTCTGACTGCCGCGGTAGAGAAGGCCGTCAAATTGGCAGGCCCTACGACTGGAGCAGGGTTCAGTGCGCCAGGGCGCACTCTTGGGGGAAGCGGCCCTGCTGCACAGTCCCGCGAGTCGCTTCGAAGGCCGATCAAATGGGACCTGAACAACTTTCTGAATGTGATCATCAACTTCTTTGGGTTGTATCTGGTCTCATTGTTCTCGGTGAGGAGTCCCCGGCCCTGCGGCGATCGTCCGTAGAGGAAGTTTACGCTGACAGCCGCAAACACAGCTCGACCCTTACAAAGCCGCCGAGGCCTCCAAATACAACGTACACAACCCCGTTGCACCTGCGACTACGACCAGCGGTTCCGCGACCGGTGGTGGCGCAAAGAAACCAGCTCCCAAGGCCACGTTCCGGACTTTGGCTGATCTTGGTGGCGATTAGACGAGGGGTCACTACAGTAGCGGTTTGTGGCGTGGGTAATTCGAGCGGAGCACGTTCTTGGGTTCTGAAGGCACGGCGTTTTGGAGGAGCCACATGCCGACAGGTAGTGCAACTTGATTAGAGAGAACTTGTCTTTGCAGGTAGTGGAAGTAGTATGGAATGGACATCGAGAATCCCCATAGCTGCACGGTGGGCCAAATGCATGATTAATTGCCAACCCGGTGGGGAGCTCCCACCGCGTCATGGGCACGTCTCCCGCGCTGCGGCGGCAAAAGCTCCTTCGAGCCGCATATTTGAAATTTGGGGCTTCCGGTTGGACCACCTACCCTGCATTAACTTTTTTTTCTTACATCTTGCAACACCACAATTCTATCGCCATGCTTGCTGCCAGGAGGCTGCAAAACGCCTGTCCGTCATGTACGGCTCAGATCCTGAGGCTCTATGTGCACTCGATTGCAGAGATTAGTCCTGCCATAGCTCCAAATTCGCGGCACACCATCTCGAGAAGCAGGTTCCGCGGCCGGAGGCAAAATGCGCGATTCTTGTCAACGACGTCAAGAAAACTCCACGATGGACGCACTGAAGATGCAGCCGAGGGTCACATGTCACGTCAGGTCCCAGAAGAAGTCGCAGCACGACCGAACGAGGCACGGTTACCACCAGACCAAGACCCCGAAACGATAGTCCGACAAGCGAAGCGCATGTTTGGTGACACCCTCCCGGAGGGTTACCTGTCCGACGAAGAATACACAGTGTATGAAAGACTCTATGGAGCTCCATTGCGCCGCACAAGACCAGAAGATGTGGGGTTTGGGTCCTTTGGCGAGTTCGAGCAGCGAGATGCAATTGGTGGGACAAAGAACGCACTACTTCGAGAGACTGGGCATGGCAGGCTGGAAGAGGTGGAATACACGTCGCAGTCTGTTCCCAGACCTGACGCTGGTGATGAAGAAGCCACCGTGGAGGAGCTGCTGACGGCGCAACCACCGAGTGATGCGCAACTTGAGTACATTGAGGCCAATGCCAGCAACCAGCGCGAGTACGATGCCCTCTTACAACTCCAAGAGGACTTCGAAGCAGCCAGAATCGTTGCGGTGCAAGACGCCGCGGCGGCCGCGGCGCAAGCAGCGGCAAATGAGGCACAACTGGGAGAAGAAGGCATCGAAGAGGAATACGAGGAATACGAGGAAGAGGAGGAAGGTGAGGAAGAAGATCCCGATGACACAGAACCAGATGCTCAACTCCTGGATTGGTACCCAGGCCAGGAGGGCCCGCGCCAACACCAGTACACCATGGAGGGTCAGTTCAGAACATCGCCAAGCACGCTACAGCTGCCCAATGTGAATTTCGTCGAACCGATAACGGAACTGCTTAGACGAACGGACACAAAGCACATCAGAGCTACGGCTGAGAAGCATTTCGGTGGTGCCGGCCTCCCACACTCGCCAGCCACTCCTCGGTCTGGCAGGAACTTACCGCAGAAGGGCCTGGGCATGGAGGCAGGGCACCACCGGATGTCAGAGATTGATGCAGATGCTTTCATTGCCACAGCGTTGCCTGGAATATACGCATCTGTCACGAGCACTTTGGTAGAGGTGCGCAAGAGGCTTGGCCCAGAATGGCTGCGTGGCCTTCTGAACCGGAAAGACGCCGATGGCCAAGGACCCCGCGTGCTCGATGCAGGTGCTGGTGGTGCTGGCCTGGCAGCCTGGCAGAACGTGCTGCAGGCAGAGTGGGAGATCCTGCGCAACGACAACGCGGAGAGTGCAGAGGCAGACCCGGCACCGTCAGGGAAGAGGACAGTCATTGTTGGGTCAAATCAACTACGTCACCGCATATCACGATTTCTCGAAAACACTCAGTTCCTACCTCGACTGCCAAACTACACGCACTCAGTTGATAACATGGAGAAACAACTCGATGCTCCTGAGGTCCCACAAAAGCGGAAGGTGTACGATGTCATCATTGCCACACACCTCCTATTGCCACTTGAGAAGGGCTGGAAGAGAAGAGACATTCTTGACAACCTGTGGTCGCTATTGTCACCCGAGGGTGGCGTCCTGATTATGCTTGAGAAGGGGCATCCAAGGGGCTTCGAGGCTGTCGCTGATGTGCGCGAAAGGCTTATAGAGGATTTTATTGTCCCACCTACACCTGGAGGTGCACCGGAAGCCATCGAGCAGGATGTGGAGCGCGTCCGTGAGCCTGGAATGATCATCGCGCCGTGTACGAACCACTCCAAATGCCCCATGTACTTGAGTCCAGGCCTTAGCCCCGGGCGCAAGGACTTCTGCCACTTTAGCCAGCGGTTCATCCGTCCCCCATTTCTGCAAAGGATTCTAGAGGCAAAGCATCGCAACCACGAGGACATCAACTTCAGCTACATTGCAGTGCGCCGCGGTATGCCGCCTGTAAACGCCACACCGACAGAGGCGTCCTCGTCTACTGTCGAGGACAGCTCTGAGCCGGTCGGGGCAACGCCGATCCGTCAGGGCGTGGGGGCCACAACACAGGCATTTGCTGGCTATGAGGGTGTGGCGTCGGACAGCCCAGACCGCCCTCATCCTCTCTCCCTCCCACGTAACATCCTTCCACCGCTCAAGCGCAAGGGTCATGTCACCCTCGACCTTTGCACGCCGGCGGGCACTATCGAGCGGTGGACCGTGCCGCGTAGCTTCAGCAAACAGGCATACCACGACGCGCGCAAGGCAAGATGGGGCGACCTATGGGCTCTCGGCGCCAAGACTCGCGTGCGACGTGCTGTACGACTCGGTAGAGGCATCGCTGAAGGCGAGGTCATAACCCAGGACGGCGGCGTCAGGGCTACCAGGGCTGTTGCGAGCGGGAAGAAGGGGCGCCCGAAGGTCGTTGAAATGGACTATGACGGCAAGGGCGTCCTTTCGGGCAGGCCTAGGGGTCTTGTTGGGCAGAGGCCCGAGAGGAGGACAAAGAGCGGCAGGAAACCGCCCAGGCCTAGGAACTTCCTGAAGGATCTGGAAGAGGACGAGGAATGAGTCTGTGCTATATATTGCATGGCGCTGACGCGCGTGCGTCTACAAATTGTGGCAATATGGGCACAGTGAGTTGGAAACCCTAGCTTGGTCTGCCAATAAGTATCAAAATCCACGGCTTGAGGTTGTGGGTGCATCCATTTTCCTCTTAGCCTAGTCAGTGCTCTCCCTACTCAGAGATTTCCGCTTCACTGCTCATTACCTGAACTTTGCTTCTTCACGGCATGGAGGGTTCTTTCCACCCCTCGTTGAAGCTCCAAATTCCGTGTTGTGTGTTCATGGCCTGCTCTCTAGTAACTCTGGCAATGACGGGCTGAGCAAACTGTGGTGATTGTTGCTGAGACTGTGAAATTATACAGCTGCCTGTTTTCACCTGAGCAGATTTATGGTCTCTCAAGCCGGACCTCACTGCGGTACCCCCTCGCTCAGACAGCATGATTCCCCCGGAGAGTGGGGTGCTGAGTTGGTTGCATTATGGTTGTGTTCTGCATGGGGATGCGCTTCTCTGAGCCGGAGTATCGAAGTCTGGCTGCTCGCACGAGTCCTGTCCAAGCGCCGATTTTAAAATCTTGACACTGTCGCTGGGAAAGTACTGCTTGGGTGGCATGGTTTAGCTTGATAATACCTCCGCCATGGCCACCCACCAGGCTGTGAAATCCATTTGCAAGGAGCTTTGTCTGTGATGCTGGACTCATCCCCACCAATCTCGGACGCTCGGCAGACTTCTTGGGCACGCACGCCATCTACGTACACCCGAGCAGCATAGTTTTGTGATGTATCGAGTCGGCGTGCGAAAACAAGCCCAAGCTGCGGTTGCAAAGCCGTCGATGAGACCTGGGAACCGCGGCTCACACGAGAGTATCCGAGCAACAATTGGGCAGCTTCCAAGCTTCAACGTGCGGTGCTTGCTGCGTCGTACAACTCGAAGCATGGTATCAGTAATCAATAAGATAACGCCCGGGCTGAGAGCTCCGGGGACGTGGCCCCAAGATCGCCCTTCCAATAGAAATAAAGATAATGGCAAATGAGCTGATGGAAAATGCGCATAACGTCTCTTGGTTCACGGGCCTCTCGAGGTCTGGATTCATGATCTCTTCATGATCTGCCGGCGGCTCTTGACCCGGCACGATCCAGAATGCAATTTCGCAGCGTGCCTGATATCTAATAAACAGCTTACATGGGGTGTGTAATTTTGGTACTTTGTCTCTACGTCTTTTGGATGCCAGCGGCAGGAAGGCGTCAAGGGGCTGATTTAGAGTTTTCAGGCCTGGTTCGCAGCGTCCGGTGGTCTTCTTTACGGAAGGCTAATAAATCGCGGACCTTCATCAAATCGGCATAAAGGCCGACGAGGAGGCAGAGGTCACAATAAGGTTCAGGAATCACACTGAGATGGTTTCACACAGCCTATCAAGTCACGGGCGCTCCGCACGGTTGCTGGGGCCCCGTTCCAACGCCAAGCAAAGACGTTGCGATTTCCCATTGCGTTGGATGAATGGGCCTCCAACGGCTGGTCCGGGAGACAAAATCTGGAGCTTAGCGAAATCATGCGTATATTCTCGGGGTGTGTCCCGTCGCAGTGTGCGAAGGCGGCCTGCCTGACACTATCACCCGGGAGCCCGGCCCCGTGGTCTTGCAATTTGGACGACTCGGGGCAGGACCAAGTGTAGATAACAATGATTCGGCTGAGCTCATAGATAGGCATACCTAGGTACTCGTGCCTGACGGTAGTGTCCGGGCCCTCGTAGTCATCCAATCCTGACGACTCAGGAAAAGTATAGATAACATCGTCTTGGCTGAGGATTCAAGAGGTTTGAAGTTGTAAATATTTGAGACCTGTTTTGTCCAGAATCCATGGCATACTGAACAATGCCGAACAACTGACTCGTGGGCTCGTTACTGCGGCCCAATCTCACAAGGGTGGTCACATATCATATCGGTGGAACGTATACCTGTGCCTATATTCCACCATCAGTAACGTCCCCTCCACCGTCTAACAGCAAAGCGTAACTTTCAGTTCATCAGGGTCAGTGAAAACGTTGAAGCCGATCACTCGGCAGCGCGGACTGGGTACAGCCAGCTGGCTTCATTCTCGACCCCATCCTCCTTCCACCAGCTAAGCATGCACCACCCGAGATGGTACAGGTGCAACAAGGTGCAACTCCTGCACCGCCAGGGCGGACTCCCAACTTCGAAAATCCGCAGGACGTTTTGCACACGATCAACCTTGTCTCTCAAATTCTCGCAGTGACCACCGTCACGCCAATTGTGTGTTTCAGGCTTTATGTAATAAGATGGAAGAATACGTCTCCCTACCGGTTGGACGACTGTATGATCACTCTTTGTGTTTGGCACTCGGTCCTTGAATCGTGGAGATAAGTACTGACTGCCAAAATCATCAGGGTGTTGTCTTGTTTCGCTCGTAAGACGATGCGGCCAGTATCAACATTGAATATACTAGTACCTAATGAACAGCACTTAGATCCTGAGCAGTCTGTATAGCGCTACAGCCTTCGCAAGTACGTCTTCGATGTTTTTGATTCTCCCGATAGGACGTTCCTCACTCACGACTCACAGTGAATGCTTTCGGTGGAGGATTTCACTCATGGGAAATATCGCCGCAGCAGTTCTCAAACTTTCTCAAGGTACACCTCCAAGACGAGACTGACAGTGAAAATATGAGACCTGGCGACTGAACTTGTCATCTTGTTGAAGGCACTTTACGCAGACACCATAGTATACGGCCCCAACGCGTGGTTCGTCAAGGTGACACTCCTCCTTGTCATGATCCGCGTCTTCAACGTCAGCCGCAGCTTTGTCATCTTCGGCTACTCCTTCATCGCCGCAATGCTGGGATACTATCTTCCAGTTATGATCATCAAAATCAACATTTGCCGACCGATAATGGGATTCTGGGATCTTAACATCCCATCTCAATGTCTCAACCAGCGAGCTATTTTCGTGGCCGATACCGTCGTCAGCGCTGTTACGGATCTGGCAGTGTTGCTAGCGCCCATCCCACTTGTCGGAGCGCTGAGGATGCCTTGGAAGCAAAAGTTGAAGGTTTATCTGCTATTAGGAGCGGGCGGTGTGGCCACTGCAGCGAGTTTCGTGAGGATGTATTTGGTAATCATGCTCCAGAGGTCGGACGATCAGACAGTGGACTTTGTCAGATTCAACTTGCTCGGGTAAGCAAACTCCATCAGCCGAAAGAAAAAGTTTGTGCAACAGATTTTAACTTGCACTGCGCTCAGGACCGCGGAAGTGAGCATTGGGTTGATTTGCGCCTGCCTCCCAACCCTGAATAGATTCCTCAAGAGCAGACATCAGCCTATAGAACCAGTAAGACATCCATGGCAATTCGGAATGAAGACACCCAAGTTTCTACAGAGAACAAGACGCAAACGACCGGAGGAAGGACTCACGTGGACGACCCTGGAACCGCTATCCCGAACATATCAGTCCAAGGCAACGAACACGGACTATCGAAACATATCTGGATCCCAGGAATAGTGCGTCGAATGCTATCCATGTGGCAGTTGCTGGTTCTCATCGATCTATGTTTGCGAACTGGTACACTTGTTACCGCTCCCGGTGCTGGTTAAATTGTTACGCTGCAGGGTAGCATACTCCATGCGACGCAAGGATGCTCCGAGAAGCACAATCCACATTCAGCGGATATCGCCACCGCCAAACCCCGGTGGGCCATAGACTGTCTGATAGGCTCTGAGATAATCTTGCACAGATGGGATAGTTGCTTTCAGCGCTTTTCCCGGAGAGCTCTCTTGACTTGAAGGTACTGATGAAAGGGGAAAAGAGAAGAAGTTCTCCAGCTATTACGGAGGGCGAATGGAAACTGTAATCGCACGCCGAACAACGTAGCACTTCGATAAGAATCAGTTCCAACAATGACCAGCTCACATCCAGGGCCGCTTGTCAGTCTGTCATTGCACAAAGCGTCAACTATCACAAGATTCTTACCACGACTGTGTTCCGATCGAGCCCGCTCAGAAGTGCATTGGTGACGACTACTATTTGTTATCCGGACCGAATCTTGTCGATTCACTGTCAATTGTGGGATGGTCTAGATATTCTTGTTGCTGGTATCTTCACATCAATCGTCGACTTCTACGATGCTGTGGACAGGCAACGCAAAAACGCCAGACGGGCCGGTGAGAAATGGTTCAAGGAGGACCAATAGCTTGAGCATCTTATCCATGTCAAGCAGGATGATCTGCGAAGAATAGAGAATCCGGAATGAATGCGTAAGAGAGCAGAGACTGCGGAGAACATAGCGCAGGAAAAGGAGAGGATCGCATATGCTTCAAGTGTGGATTGTGGTGCAATCAAGCGCAATATCTCCACCTTTTCTGTGCAGTCTGGATGGAACAGACCTTCGATCCCTCAACGATCAATCGGCTCAACGGCATCTGAACAATTCAATCCAAAACTCTGCCTCGCTTCAATGCTCACCTGTGACCTTGAAGCAATCTCATGGTCCCGTTGGCGTGGTTGACTCTAACTTGCTCAGCAGTGTACTTCCTACCACAAAAGAACACAGATAAAGGTGTTGTATAAATCAGAGATTTAGTTACGGGCGAACAAGCTGTTTGAGCCCTTATTCTTTATGCTAACTTCGTCGCAGTCCGATCGAAGTCGAGCCGGAGAAACTCTTTCATGCTGGACCATCGTCCCGGACACCTTTCATCCTGCATTGAGATATCTACATGATAATGATTCTCTTGCAGAGAGACGCAGATGCCCAGTTTTCACTGCGGCGACGGCTAGCAAACTTGGACTGATGTTGACGAACAACTGGCGTAACACTGCACCTGGATTATTAGGACGCAAAGGTTCATATTATGGAGTCTTTGGTGCTTCTGTGACTTCTTTTAAGGCTCTGCAGATCTGAGATTCTCTGCTCGATTTTGGTGCTGCACCCTGCAGACAATTTGTCACAGACAAGGAGAGTATATAGGTTTTGGGTATTCGCTACTGCTGCAAGAGCTGATCTAAGTTCAGCATGGATTAGAGATGGTATTAGTGTGGCTCTGCCAATCCTGATATTTACTGTCAACATAATTCGGAGACATCCCGAAGCCACTACGGATTGATCGTTCATGCTGATCTCAAAAATTACCCGATGAATGGCGTTTGAAGCACTTTGGTCTGACTTGTACGCCCTGGCTTGTTGTCAACTGTCTTATAACACTAGTCACTTTTGTGGCTGTACAAAGACGTTTTGCGAACATACCTAATAATTATAGAGTGGTAGGAAATGTTTCACACCTAGAAAAGCCAGTAAGAGACAATGCAACTCTCTACTTGTTCCAAATGGCCTTCCAGCTTGTCTGTTCAAGCAGTGTTAGGACTCAGTACGATAGGTAAATATGATGGACTTGTATTGAACCATGAAAGTAGGGTGGGCTGTCCACCTGGGCATCTTGAGTATATGCACAATTTATCAAAAGTGCAAAGACATTAAAATTCGAGTCCAGGGAAACTGCGATGTTCCGCTCTCGTGCATGCAGCTGCGTGTGAGACAACATGCACTCATCCACGCACGACCAGCATTGCAGCCTCCAGCCTCTCCATCTCCATCCTCAGGCGCTCTCTTTCCTGTTTTGTAGCCTGATCCTCACCCGAAATCATCTCCAGGGTGTCGGCGCTGAGGTCAAAGATCAGATCCGTGCTGAAGACGTGAAGTGGACTGTCTTTGCCGTTGAGAAGGAAGTGGTCGATTACCTGCTGGCAGATGATGTCCACAAACCGGTTGACAGAAATCTTGTAGTAGCTCTCAAGTATGTCATGCAGGTTTTCGCGTACTTGTTCTGGGTTCGACCTGGTGACATCCAGGCTACTGAGTGCGTCCAGCCTGACCACAGGTCCTTCCACGTCAGTGCTCTGTATGGTCAGGTGGCTGAGGGATTCTTGGAGACGTATTCCCTGGCTTTTCTTGAGTTCGGCGTTGAAGAAGCGGTTGTATGTGCAGGGTTTCCCTTCACGTTCGACCTCTAGGAGGAAGCTAGCATGACGCATGCTGCGCTTGTAGGACTCTTGTAACTTCTCGAGGAGGACGCTGTTCCATAACTGTGCCATCACTTGCTCCTCGGGGCACGTATGGGCGAGCAATTCAATTATGAAATGATGCACCAGTGCGATGGCATCACTGACGTGGGACATGACAAGATCATTCCAGTGCTTGGTTTGCTCCTTAAAAATAGTTCCGAGCAGCGCGCCGCTAACCTGCAAATCTTCAGCATCTAGTCATTATCAAGGTCAGTTGTTGCGCTCACTGTACCCAGTTCAGGCCCGCGGCTCTTCTGGAAGATGTAATCAATGTGCTCCATAATGGGGTCATCCGATGGGTCCGGGCACTGGAAGCGCTCTGCACAAATAATGTTCTCCAAGTCATCGACTGCATTGTTTGGTATGTCGAATCCGATCTCTGGAAGCTGAATTTGTGCTTGCTTGCCATGATATTTGTTGCGGGAATTCTCAAAGTGTCGGGTGTGACCCTTCTGAGAGAAGACCTCGGAGAAGACTTCATTCAGCCTGATGATCCGTGTGGTGAGCCTCATTTCTTGTCGATCGTTGAATAATTGGTCCTCTGTGTAGTAAGCGTTGAGCGCGTAGCCAACAATTCGCTCGAAATTGGCTGCGAGCTTTCCCAGGTAGGCTCTCTGTGATTTCTCGTCGCTTCTTGAAGCACCCATGGCCTCCGATCTCTTTTCACACTCGGAAAGCTTCTTGGCGATCTCTAAGTATCGAAATGAGGATCAATGGCTAGATCATATGAGGTGGGACACAGATAACTTACCTTTCTTGACTATGGGGAACTCTTTCTTCGTGATATCCATGAGGAGGCCCCGTAGGATGACCCTGAGCGCATCGGTTCCCAGTCGCCCTGACGACGCCACAGATGCCCAAGGCTCCTGTCGGAAGAACGTCTTCTCCTCCTCATCTCTTTTCCGTAGGGGCGAAATCTCATCATCTGCTCCACGGTTCTTGACAACGCAGTACCCCAGCTTCAAATCTTGGCGTTTTCCTTGGATGAGGTCTAGTACGTTCTGCTGCATCGCTCTCTCTGGCGCGAGATCAGGCTTGGTCAGAACTCCCATTGTCCTGAAGCCGCTAGGGTCGGCATCCTTCGCAAGCTTGAGTATTTCCTGTGTTGCAATGTCTACATTGCACGGAATTACTGCCAGTATTATTGTTCTGGCATCCTTCATGTAGCTGTTGACCATGGAAGTGACTAAGGTGATGTCACTGTCGGTGGTGAGACCAGGAGTTGCGGCGCGAAAGATTCCAGGCACGTCGATTACCGTCAGACCTGGTTGATCCGGACCATTGATCTCGATTTTCAAGATATCTTCACTGAAAGTGGTCAAGCCATCATCTGCATCAGCAGAAGAGCCGGCACCCGATCGGATTCCCATGGCTTCATTTGCTTCCACGAGGATTTCTGCAAGATCCTGGGGGTTCATATCGACAAGATAACGACGGAAATCTCGCAGTCTTTGCTTGACGACATCGTTGGCTTCCCTAGTATTGGTCAATTACTTGGTACGGAGCGTGAAGTGATGGACTTCTGGAACACTCTGGAACACAAAGGATGGTGAACTATAACAGGCGAAGAATAATACTGACGGCCGCGGAATGATAGTGATCGATACACTACGCGCTGTATCTCGCCGACAGGTGATTTGTGTAGCGTATCTTGTGCAAAGGCCAATAGCCCGTGGGAATGAGAAACCGGTGAGGCTCTCGAGAACAGAGCTCTTCCCAGATGATTGGTCTCCGACGACGATGATTTGGGGCAGAGATATGATGGAACCGACATTGAGCTCTCTGAGTTTGTCGATTTTGTCCAAGAGCGCCTGGGTTCCGAGGCCCTCGATGGGGTTGTCCGTTTTGGTCATGCTACCCATTGTTAAGGAGTTCTTAGGCTGGATGAAGAACCAAGGGATGAAATCAGTGTTTGAACAAAATTAGTAGGGAAAGCTCAAGAGAGTAGTTCTTATTAGGGATAGGAAGTACCAAGAACTTTAGGAGTATAACGTCGGGTTGTCTTTCGGTTTTTATAGACATGCGTTGGCGGCGGGCGGCCCAGAGAATGCGCCAGGCACATGACATCGGTTCATATTCCACGAGGTTGGTCCTTGACAACTAATCCTCTTTTCCTTCAGAGTGCCTCACAGGATGGCAGTGCATACACCGATAGCTGAACGGTTGTTGGTTGGGCATACAGGTGGGCCTCACGCAGGGGCTTTGTGTCATGCCATTGGCTCGCCGTGTTCGTGATAGGCCTCCTGCAGCTACGCCCGACATTATGTTGCAAACGCAGCCAGAAGACATGAGCAGACTGAGACAAGATGTGTCGTGTCTCGATACAGTGAACCAATTCTATTCCAATTGAATAGCATGCACGATAGAAGAATAGTTGAAACCTGGGCCACCCGCATCCCTGCCCCCGAAAACACCAACAGAAAGGGAACCGCTGACAGACAGCTCAGATCAAGGCAAAGGACGGGATCTTAGGTTTGAATTGCACCATGAAATCAAACGGTTCAATCGAATGACTCCACAGTCGGTGTGTTTTGAAAGCCAATGGCATCGTGTGCAGAGCAGCTACACAGGACGCTACGTCGGCTACCTAGGTACAATGCCGGGTGCATTTCTTAAAGAAGGCGGCGGGCCTCAAGCTGGGTCGATGGAAAATGCACCTAGCCGGAAAGATCCTTGGTCATAAAGCTTCTCCTCCAACCCAAAAGCAAAATCTGCCGTAATAGTCTCGTTAAAAATTCGGCCGGCAAGCACCAGTACACTAGCTTTTTCTTCCATCATGGCGGAACCGCCCTTGCGCGATTTCCTGTTGCAAACACTTCTGAACCGCAAAGAAATAGAAAACGAGACGGGGTGCTTCATCTGAGGTTGATGAGTAGAAGCAATCATTTCCTCATGGCCCGAGCCAAGGCAGACGGGGTTGCTGCGAGCTGCGAATTGCTCGGCACTCCAGATTCTCCAGAGTCTTGTGGCGGCTCTCCAGTGTATCGTCAAGGGATCTGAAAACTTGGGCCCAAGCCCGTTTGAATTAGCACCAAGCTTGCTGAGAGCTGCTGCCCTGACTTCCGGGGTCTGCTTCACCATCAACGATGGGAAGACTGACTGTTGCCGTTGTGCGAAGGAAACGCTGCTAAAGGGAAGATGACGGTGAGAGGGAGGGTACTCTTATTGGGAGTGACTTATTGTCCCCACACTCGACAAGCCAGACGATACAAAATAGGAACCATTAGAGCTCTCATCTGCATCATCATCATCATCGCACATGGCGTCCTGACTGTCATCTTCCTCAACCTCGACAAAGTCTTCACATTCGTGCTCGTCATCCACATCTCTGTCGTCAAAGAGCGGCCTTGGATGTGGCGAGTCCTCAGACCCGGAGAGCAGAGCCGCTCTGAGGTCTGCTCCAGCCTCGCCAGGCAGCTGTGCGCCAATCGAGACATAGAGCGATTCGTTTGAGGTATGGGCCTGCAATTCCTCGCCCCCGTCTGTCGAGGCCTCTATCCACAGGTACTGGTGGACATCCGCCGCGGTGACTCCTCGATCCTCGCGCACCTGCTGCTCGGTGTATCCCATAATGTGGGCGAGGTACTCATGCATTTCGTCCACAAAGTGGACGTTACAGCGCCAGACTTCTTTCCCGTCCCCAGTGGTCACAGCACCGAAGAAAAGGTACAAGTCTCGGTCCTGAGGCGACTTGAAGCAAATGCGCAATAATCCACACGTCACTGGCCGGCCGGTACCTCCACCATCGAAGACCGTTAGTCTTAGTATGGCCGTATTGGTGTCGAACACGCCTGAGGGGTGGCTTTCTATATCGTAACCCATCGATCCCAAGGGCATCCCGTGTCTCCCTGGGTAGAGTAGCTGTCGTGCAGTTGGGTGGACAAAGAGCATAACGCCATGGCTGAAGCGGCGTTCGGAAAGAGATAGACTTGGCCCATCAACATCAATATGTGGGACGTGCCTTGACCGGATCACCAGGTCATGACCCTCCCTTCTATCCGTTGCTTCCGCGGACAGCATCACGGCTGACTCGAAGAACCTGGATCGGTAGAGTATGTTTGTTGCAGTCCTTCTCTGTGTGGCGCGCTGCATGGCGATGCAAGCTCTTGTACCTCGGCCCCCGCTTGACAGTCCCGCGTCGAGAACGACAAATATCTGCGTCAAGGTATATATAAGCGGCAGGTGAATAGAAAGGCCAAGATTTGTCATTGGGTACGGCATAGGGTTCTCCCAGGCGTCGATAGGGATAAGGTCTCCAGATTCGGCGAACGCCAGTGGCGAAGGAGCCAGCATACTTGTCCAATCTGCTGGTACATTTGCCCTCGTACCGCGAGTCCAGCAGAATATTGTGTGATCGTTGGAGGTCTTGATAATCTCTTCCTGTAACCTGGTAAAAGCCTTGTTTCCCTCTCCATACAGAAGAGGCATGTTGACATCAAAGATGCCAAGAAGGCAATAGGCCATGTCTTCAACGCGTGTTGTCACCCGTCTTGCAGCCCATGACATCTTTTTGGCAAGGCTGATTTGGTGCAGAGTCTCCTTTCCCGTCAGAATTGATGTAGGTACCCCGGTTGTGACGGATATAGTGCCTAGAAGAAACTTATTCGATCGATGGCCAATTTTCTTCCAGCACTGCGAGTAGAAAATTATCCCCCTTGGGGCAATTAGCTCTTGGAGTGTCCATCCACGGGTGAACCACCGGCTCTCGCGAAAGTATCGAAGTGAGTCGCGCTCCGAGAGCTCAACGTCGGGTACATCTGATAGGTAGGCATAGCAGACGGTGGCGTCTTGATACCACGCGAACATGGAATTAATAGCTTCGGATAGCTCTGCCGAACTGGACTTGTCAATGCAAATGGTGTCGATCCATATCCACTCCAAACCATCTCCAAGAGCTGTTCTGCATGCCCCTTGTACCTTTTGGAAGCCGGATTTGATGGTCCATGTCGGGTCAAGGTCAAGGAAATCCCGGTAGCCGATCTCCCCGCCGTCATTCCATGTGTGACTAAGGATTGCGTACCTGATGGTCTTGGGCCCATGGAACTCCCTAAATTCGAAGGTGCTGGTGTTAAGCAGCCGCATCGCGCTGTCCTGAATAGCAGCCCAGCGAGACCAGGCCAGAGGCTAGGGTTTCCAACTGCGAGGGCGGCTTGGGCCAGTTGTCAAAAAGATGGAAGGAGATAGTGATCCGTTAAATCCCTTGTTCAGCCGCAGTGTATGAAGGATGCAGGATCCCTCCAGTTGTCGCTATATCCGGTTAGCTCAGGAGCGAGCATGCTAAAAAAGAACGGCCGGTACAGTAAGCTTGCCCAGGACTGTACGACGCGTCGCGGGACCTGCACGGCGTCCTCTCCCATCAATGCCAGCACATCCGAGCTGCTGCCGGCCACCAGCTCGAGAAGCTACAGGCCCGAAACGCCTTCCGGAAATGATTGACACGGTTCCAAGCAACTTTGACAACATTTCTGGGAGACACCAGCTCTGAATTGACGTCCTACTGGGACCAAGATTGTACCGATCGGCGGCAACCGGCTAACAGTCCGGCCAGTATGCCATCCGTCAGGCACAACCTGCTGAGGTCTTGTGTCTTGGGATTCGAACTCACATTTCCTGGCCCTTTTCTCTCAAGCCCAAGGTCTCACCGGAACCTTTCAAGTTCGCGTTTCTGTGGAGATCCTGAGCTGCACTGACCCACAGAGACGCGCTTCTCGACATCGCAAATGTGGCGTAAGCGAGGCAGTTTAAACCCCAACTGGCTGTGGACCCCAGAATTCTGTCTGGTTCTTTGTTGTTGCTTATAGCAAATACACGGACAAGTACATACGCATCTTTAGCCTTCACTTAGAGGGTGTACGCTATCGCGAGCCCTTCTAGGATTGACTTGGGCAAAGAGGCGCCTCCACTCGCCCAGAATATGAGAGCCTTGCGATCGCGACATGCATTTCTATGGGTCCCAGAAGCAATCCAATGTAGAACACGACATTTCGGGGCCATATCTGGCTAACTCATACCGGACGTGGCTGCAAAATGGTCCGGGATGCATCCGGTCTGTGCAGATCTCATCCAGTTGTTTACGAGAGCTGGCTGCACGTCATTTCTCGTTGTATATCGATTTGAGGTGTACGAGGAGACCGATAAAGTGCCGTATTACCGCCAAGCTCCATCGCAGTACCGGCATGGCGCGAACACTGGAGAGCCGCCCTTTACGCCATGCAGGTTGGTGATTACGCGTATTGCGGCAACACAAATACCCAATGGCCCTGATTCTCTAGTCTCCAACGTACAAATGCATCGTATCTCCAAGTATACCGGCGTATAAATCACTTGTTACTGAGCAAATGCATATTCCGCGCTCGCTCGCGGTGTGGTTGGCTGGCAGCTTGAGGAACCGACGCGTCTGGGAATACACCCGACAAGGCTCCGGCCACTTTCGTCGTCGGTTTGGAGGTCCAGGCTACAGCTTAGCAGGGAGGTTGTTTGAAATGAACATTTGCGAAAATTAGCTCGTGGATCAGTGTATATCAAGAGTGACAGGAAGTGAATGATGCTGCTCTGGCGGTGGTCGGCACCCACGTGGTAGTTGCCCGTCAGCTGGAAAGGTCATGCAGAGTACTGAGAGCTGCTGGCTATCCAAGAAATAGGCAAGATAATTGCTGAAACACGCCCCTAAACGGCGGTGAGCCACAGGCAGTTGGACGTTATTTCCCTGTTTTGGTCTCGGGCAACAGGTTGTGTGGGCTCTCGCTTGTACCGTCCCTTGAACCGCCAACAGATGCTGCTGGGATCGACACAAGTTGGGGGCCGAAATGTGCTGCAACCCGCCAATTCAATAAATGAGCAGGAGCATGCTCACAACATGAGCATGCTAAGCAGCCCCATGGCTCGGTGGCGGTGCGATGATTAGACCGCCCAAAGAAAATCGAAGCGGTCAAAGACTCCTGGTCCCCTTGCGATGAGATCCGTCACAATTCCTCGGAACAAAGCGAACAATCCAACCACGCGCCCAGTCAAGCTTCCGGCGGAAAACACAAAGACTCCCAGGACGAGTGGCTCGCATTCAGGCTGTGGGGAACCGGGGTTGCCCCCCCCCCTCCAACTGGACAGGAAGATGGAGTGAGTCTGCCTTGACGAGTCGTGCCCTCGTTTCCGCCGCAAAACCTCGGCAGGATCGATGCCCTGAGTCTTTTCGTTGACAAAGAGCCCTGATGGATCCACACACGTGGTTTTCTGTGGCGGGTGGTGTTTGTGGTTGGAGCCTGGGGTCAGCCGTTGAAGAGATCTATTACTCGCATGCTCCGGCAGCCGGGCCGAAGCCGTAACGCGTCCGGAACCAGATTTTTGAAAGACGCCATAGATCATGGAATGCACTGCCGGCCTTGCCTCGCATCGCGTGACTGGTTTGGTCCATTCGTTTTGCTGTGGCTCCCTCCTCGGCGACGCGAGGCGTAGGTGCAGAGTGAGCAGCCATTTACACCATGGCCGCCCCGCTCAGAGGTATGCCAGTCTCGGGGTCGCAACAGGCGACGCAACACCTAGCGCGTGCATTCGTCCGTGTATTTTCTTCTAGAGGCTTCACGCTCGCCATGTAGCTCCTCAGGAGCGGTCTGTGTTCGCAAATCCGTGCCGAAGATCTTTAGAAAATAAGGCAAGGCGGAGCCCCAAGCGGTTGCCACGTCGAGCACGAGTATTTGCGTGATGTTCCCCGGTTTTGTGATACCCCTGCTTGCGAGTGGCATATTTGTGGTTGCCTCATTCTGCCTTGTGCTTCTTCAGGGGTATTGTCTGGTCGCTTGGCAGACTTTCGAGCCAAGCCGACAGAGATCTGGACGTACGCGTGCCGCCCAGCTCGCACTGGAGCTCCCTGTGACTTTGATCAGTTAAAATTGTGGCAGGCTTTTGCAGAACGCAGAACGGCCGGGCGCTGCATCAAGACCATAAAAGGAGATTAAGAATCCTCCCGGTACTGTTCTCCATTCGACCACTCCGCAAGCCTCCAAACCTGCTGTGCTCATGGTAATCCCCGAGCGACTTCAGGAAAGAGCCAGAACCAGCAGCCATAACAGAGATTCTGACACAATATCACTTACACAATCTTGGAAGCTGATCTTTGTCATACTAAAATGCCGTGTGAAGAAAACTCTGCGGCGCCTGGCCCCCAAACTGTTGGTCGTACGACGTACTCAGACAGGTGTTTATGCCACCCCTCAGCATCGTCCCTGGGAAGCCATCCCAGCGCGTGGCTGACTGTTCTCTTAGAAGCCTCGTACAGGCCGCTGACGCCGTGCTCTCACCGTCAGACATCAGTCTTACGATAGAGCAGCAACAAAGCCTTCGCGAAGATGCCCTCCAAACCGAGCTGAGGGAACGCAGTCTCGTTGAGGCAGACCAATATATGGCCTGGAAATCAGGCGATACACGGTCTTTGTTCGAGTATGGGAGCATTTCTGCGTCTTTGGTTGCTTCCCATGCTGGGTCTCCCAGGTATCGTTGCCTGTTTTCCGTCAAAGCATCCCTTCCCATTCTGTGTCTGCTGACGCGGTAAACCTTCTGCGTAGAGGTGGTACTGAAAGTGATTCCGCCGACAATAACGACCTCAACAACGGTGCGGGCGAATTCCACGATATTGCTGAGTGTGTAAGAGGGATGGACCCGAACGACAATTCCGCTACGCTCGAGTCTTGCCAATACTCAAGGAGTGATTTTATGGACGAGCCGACGTCTGAACGGTTCGAGAATGGGAGCGAAGGCGGTGATAGGGGCTAGAAGTCAATACTGCCGGGCGAGGCGGAGCATATGGCAGTGCTTTTCCATGAAGGGTTCGGGAGGCAAGGCACCGGACGCGAGGACCGAGGTGGCCCCGATGCGTTGCAACGCTTCTCGGGGTGGTCGCCGCAAAGACAAAGAATGAGACTTGGCTCGGACGGTCTGAAATGTACCCACTGCTAACAGGAGTCTTTATAGTAATATACCATGTGCTTCAGCCCACACCTCGAGACCCAAGACCAACATGCCTATGCCCACATGCTTCAAGCCTATCCATGTCCACGAATCCGAAGGCCTGGAACACCTAGAGACCGTGAGGAGGACTTTGGCAACCTTCAACGTGGATACTGCCTCCAAAAGGCAACATGCCGTCGTGCTCAACAAGAGAAAGTCCAAGGCGGCCTTATGTCCGAACACGTTGCAGGCAGAGTCTTCTCTGCCTGTTCGGGATCTTGAAAGCTGGCAGACGGTGTATCCCTACCACAAGACCAAGACAAGTCCCGCGCCCCGAAATACCTGCTAGAATTCTAGTCCCACGCTCGTGCTCAAGAGACGTTGCTACTTGAGCCTTGGAATCGGAGGATGGGCTTTCAGAAAGGCACTCACTCTGTCTGAGAACAGTGTACGTCGCAATGGAAGGCAACACACGAGGCTCGCAGTGTGTATGCCTTCCCTGCGCTATTTCCTCCTCTCCTGCGTATGGACCAGTATGGACCAGTATGGACCAGTATGGACCAGTATGGACCAGTATGGACCAGTATCAAAGCGGACCTGTCATCCCGTGACTTACTTTCTGGTCTTCATACCGGCGCTACTGCAGCAACCCTTGAGGGACCTCGGCACCGGGTCCGCGCGGGTACCGCTGCTCTTGCCAGAATAATCGAGCTGTCAATGGGACAAGTTCTGCACACGTGTGTTCGATATCACCTCGGGCTCTGTTAGCGGCTCAGGGACTGGCAGCATCCGGGGTGACTGCAGCTGCACACGGGAGGGCCGGGACTGGGCCATCAACCCCAGACCCACAAGCAACGCTCGGCTGGTGGGCACCCAGCAGTCTGTTACCACCGTGATCGGACCGTGGGTCTCGTGTTGTGGAACCCACGGACCCGCCCAACTCAAATCCGACATCACTCGTCCACCCGTGCACGCCGTGATGCTGTGCTACGGTGCATAGCATCTTGTGTGTCCGGATCGGGGTGTGACGGCCGCGAGGAGTGAGGGGGAGTTGGTTCACCGTGCCAAGGAGGCCACGAACGACCTTCCAGAAGGATGCTACCGTACAGTACGGAAGGAGTCGGCACTTGGTGCCGTGACAAGGGATGAACTGCCCAAGTACCAAGCGCGAACCAGAGTAAAATCGACAGGCAGATCCACTAGATCTGTGACCGCGTCAACCCTGTTCGATCGAGCCAGTCGGCGTCCCTGAAACCACTACAGCCGCTATTCGTGGCACAGCCCTGGAGCAGGACCAAACCCAAGTTGCAGTCTTGACGACTGAAATGCCCAGATATGGACACCGCCTGGGCCTAATCAGGCTCGTCCCCGTCCATCGGCCTCCGCATCAACGGGACCTCGGCTGGAGATCACTCGCATAATCGGGCCTGTCAGGCAGGGATGGGCGCCCAGGTACGCATCAGTGTGACCAACTCCGCAGTGTGGCCCGGCCATGGCAGAGAGACTATTGACAAAACCAGATCACCAGATCCGGTGGAGCCATGCTGCTGTCACAAACCCCAACATCGCCGTTACATCTCTTCTTACGTTCCCCCCTTGGCAATTTTAAGCCTCACCCAATGGCAACCCGGGATGTCCTGGGAATATTACTGAAAAGGGCAGGCGAGCTTCCCTTACACACCTCAGGGCCCCCTGCCTAGCTGCGCGCAAGACCCGGGAAGATGGGATTTACCGCTGTGGGGAGGATCATGGGATTCCACTTAGCATCTTCGAAATATTCGAAATCTCACTGTTGGTGGGGCACGGCGCGAAAAGATGCCAGAAAGTTCGGACACATAAAGGGATCCGCTTCCTTCAAAATCTGCACAAGCTCGCGGCCTCTGGGTGATCATCACCGTCAAGCTCAACAATCTCAGCGAGCGGCTGACTCTCCGGTGCCCGAGTACCTTGTGACGAGGACTCCTGCTTATTAGCATTTGGACTACACTCCCTTGTCCGCCCCGCCCCACAGAACCATAGTAAACATGAGGGCCACAGCCGTCCTCGCCGCCGTCGCCTCGGCCAGACTGGCGGTCTCGGCCGCCATACCCGCCAACACACTGGCCACAGGCATTCCTATCACTGAGCTCGACTCCTACCCTGACCTTCTCACCTCGACCGAGGCCCCCGCCGACATAAGTCTCGCCGCCGCAGCCTATGCAGGCACATCCAACCAGCTTACGGACGGGACACCGTGTCGTGCCGTAACCCTGATCTGTACGTACATGCCTGTCGCTCCCACTGGGCCTGATTCCCTTTTTGTATGAATAATAAAGAGGCCATGGCCTCATCATTTTTCACCAGTGTCTAACATACTACAGACGCTCGGGGAACAACACAGAATGGCAACATTGGCGCTGCTGGTGATGTCGGCCCCTTGATGATGAACAACCTGTCGACCATCATTGGTGCAAGCAACCTAGCTGTCCAAGGTGTAACCTATGCTGCCGACATCTTCGGGTTCCTGGCCGGTGGTGATGCGGCAGGGAGCCAGACCATGGCTGACCTAGCCACCCGGGTAAGTCGTGGTTGTGTGCTTCACCATGAGAAATAATATGGTTGCTGACCCGGCAAACAGGCAAGCACTCAGTGCCCCAGCACCAAGATCGTGCTGTCGGGCTACAGCCAGGGCGGCCAGCTTGTCCACAATGCGGCGAACCTCCTCAAGTCGAACCAGGCTGTTGTTAACAAGGTTGCGGCTGGTTAGTTTCTCCTTCGCCTTCTCACTCTCGCATTCCTTGGTCGCTAACCGTTGTAGTCTTGATCTACGGCGACCCAAACGACGGCGACCCAGTGGGTTCAATTCCTAGCTCCAAGGTCAAGATCATCTGCCACGCGGGAGACAATATCTGCGAGGGCGGGATATTGGTGCTCCCGCCGCACACCAACTACCAGATCGACGCGAATGCGGGAGCGCAGTTCATAGCTTCAAAGGTCTAGCCACTGCACAGACTGTCATCGTGAATACAGTTTATGTATTAAGCAATTAATGTAAATAACATTTGAACCATGTGAAACAATACGCCCGGCTCTGCGCCATTTAGTTCTACAGCACAGCACAGCCACAGAGCTCCCCAACGCCTCCCTATCTTTGAATACTGTACAAAAAGATCCTAAAGTGATTTTAAAATACGTCAGGGGAGGCTGAACCATAGTATGTATGTGAACCCTCCCGATCCGTCATACACAACCCTACAGAGACTTGGGGAATTTATACACCACTGTCAATCTGCTCGGGTATGTCCGTGGCAGTGAACGCGCTCCAGTCCCTGCAAGTCTGTGCGACCTTCTGCGGGATGGGAAGCTTCTTGACCTGGTCCGGCTGCACCAGGAACTGCAGGAAGAAGCCGGCAGACGCGTGCCAGGCGATGTGGCAGCTATGTGCTCTCGTCAGCAAAGGTTTCACTTGGGCCGAAGCAGTAACGAAAGAGAGCGTATGATCTGGGACAGAGGTGGGTACTCACTGGAATGGCCAGACTCCTGCGTGATCCGGGTCAAACTGCACCACGATGTACCCGTTGGCGCGGACCTGCTGAACGTCACGACGTTGCGGGTTGTCGGGGTTCACGACGACGCCGTTCCACGTCCCCGGGCCCTCGGACAGGACGTACATGTTGTAACCATGGAGATGGATAGGGTGACTGCAGGGGAATGTCAGGATTGATGGTTACAGGGACATAGATGTAGAAGGGCAGTGGAGAAGATCACGGTGAACTTACGCGGCAGGCGTGTCATTCTGAACAATGATCCTCACGCTCGAGTTGGTGCCGATATTCCGAACATTGGCCTCGACGGGGAATGTCAGGTTGCCGGCGTTGGCCATCAGCAGGGGCGGGGCGTTGTAGTCGACGCGGCTGCTGACGCCGTCGAAGCTCCAAAGGGTGTTACCCGTTGCGTTCTGGAACAGCTTCACACCGAAGGTATTCGTACTGGAAGGCGTCGGCGGCTTCATCTTGTACATGGGTGTGGTGATGGCCAGGTCGTCGTTGGCACATGTTCCCGGGTCAGGAATGTTCCAAGCCTGCGATGCTGGCTGCTTGGACGTGTCCGCTTGGTCGTAGTACAGCGCAGCAACGGCGTTGGGCTGATTCGTGAGGGAGCACGAGGTGAGGTTGGATCGGATCCAGAACGCCGACCTGGAGTTACCTGCGTTCGCAGTGACCAGGACGTCGGCACGCTGGCCGATTCCGAGGGTCACAACCTTGGTGGAATAGGGGTTGATTTCGACGAAGTCGTTGGCGATGACGGTCATGTTATGGCCGTCGATAGAGAACCGCTGGACACCCTCCGAGCCGCTGTTTATGAGACGGAGACGATGGGTCTTGCCAGTAGTGAACTTGAACTTGCTGATTCCAGCATTGTTGGTGCACTTGGAGGTATCTCCTTTGGCAACCTTAGTACAGTCGAAGTTCATCTTTCCGTTGATTAGGTTATTATCAGAGAAAACAGGCGGTGAGTTAGGAGCCATGGTCTGTGCCACCAATTGCAGATAGGAGGGATGATACCAGTCAGACAGCATGACTGGGCCGATGTCGATATCATGATTCTTCTGGTTGGGTCCGTGAATGATCATTGGGCCGGTAACACCGCCAGAGTACTGAGCACTAGAAGTCGAGGAAATTAGTGAAATCCTCGTCCATCCCAGTCTTGTACAACTTAGGAGAACAAGACTTCCTTTAAGGGTCTGTACTAACCTGTAGTGGGAATGATACCAAGTAGTTCCATAGAGTTCGGCCTTGAACTGATAGGTGTAGCTCTTTCCAGGTGGAATAGGGCATTGATCTACACCAGGGACACCATCCTCCCAAGGTGTGGCGGTTTGGAGGAAGCCATGCCAGTGGAGAGCGGTCCCTTCGGCCTCGCCAATAGAGTCCTTAGTGATGTTGTTCTAATGGTGATGTTAGTCCTGCTACGGATCCTTAAGTGTTGCTTTCTAGAACATTCCAAAACATGAAAGTCGGAAATCCGTTGCAAGAAAAAGGTGATACTGACGTGGACAGTCACTTGAATAATATCCCCCCAGTTACTTTCAATGGTGGGCCCAGGGAAGGCCCCGTTGACAAGCAGAACGGGTTTCTGATATCCATCGGGAGCCAGCATTCCTCGACTGATGGTAAAGTCATATGAGCGAATTATACCCGTGTCAGGAGACTGAGTATATGGGCTGGTGTTTGTTGGTGTTCTGGTTCCCCAGGGGAAGCCGTTAGGTAGAGGGTTATTCGTAAGAAACAGAGGAAACAAGGTGGCCTGCAGAGTACCATAGAGTGATTTTCCATTGGTAGCGGACTGGGTCAGAGCTGCTGTAACGCCGAAGAGCCAACCGAGGGCGCCATTGATGACCCCGTTAATGGTCCCAAATATGTTGTCGAAGAGACCCATATTGAGTCACGGTCCCGTATCAACGTCTTTGTTCAAGCGAGTGTATCTCAGGAAAAGAGTGTAATTGTTCCTTGAAGAAAAGAAAAGAAAGAACGAATGATGATAGAAAGAATGAAGCCTGATGCCCAGTATCCCATGATAGCGAAGACACGGAAGGTAGACGGTCTTATATACGCATGGGCATACTTCGCGGCCATGCCGCTGTTGCTGGTCCATTACGTCCATCCTGCTCGGTCCTGCTCGTGTCCAACATCGACAACGCTCATACGAGGAAGGGTAGTCCCACCTGGCCAGTGCCGTGGCTTGAGGCTAATTTGTTTTCTTTCCGGCCGGTGCTGTAGAGCTACTGGAGGACCCGACCACATGGAAGCCAGCTAGTGGCAGAAGCGCCTAGTGGATGGAATAGCAGGGTAAGCAAGATACGTGAAGGTCAGCACTTGGGCGAAGCCAACTCAGCCGCGCTCAAAGCGCCCTCTTTGGTGATCCCAATCTTCCAATGTGGCGCCGGGACAAGAACTGTCATCCGGGACAAGCATTGCGCGGGAAGCAGAAGCCAAGGCGGAACGATCGCGTCGCACGAGGTCCACGGCAAGTTGCAGGCCGAGTATTCGGAGGCTCCTCGAGGTAGGACGGCGCAAGCTTAGGCAAGCAGCCCGGACCAGTGCCTAGGGATACGCAGGTGGCCATTGCTAGTGCACGTCCTTGCGCCGGCTGATCGGGACTAGTCAGGGGACATCTCCCGAGAGCCAGGTCGCTAGGCCCGGTTTTGAGGCCAACGGAGCCGGCGCGTGGTCGGAAAGCGTGCGATTTCCTCAGCCGCTTGAAACACACTGTCAGAGAAGCACATGAGCTAGCCCCCAAGGTAGCCTACTGCCACGAGGGTGATCAAAGGTCACCAGGCGAAAGTTCATCCGATGGCCGGATCTTGCACGGGAAGTGGGCCAGCCCCGTCCCAAAGTTCGGATTATGGGCGCATCAAGACCTCGTAAACTCCAGGTGCAAACAGCCTGTCCGGGTTCCACAGCGTACCCCATCAACAGCCTGGTCAGAGATGTGATGCGCCTTATTGACAATGACTGCGAAAAGGCGAAAACTGATTACCTCCTTCCTTGGCTGTGATCACCTCGGGATGAGTGTCAATAGTATGAAGAGATATATCAAGTGGGTGTGTATGGGCGCAAGCAGGGCCTCTTGCACATCAAGTTCAGCTTCCCGTGTGGCGTTCCGGCTGAGGGCACCGTGAGAAGATAGCTCATGTTGACCAGGAGCGTCCCTGCAGCCAACAAGCTTTCCCTGTAGGATCATACGAGATGTTTCTATTATGGTCATTATGGTTGCCATCGGGATTAGCATGCCCAAGCGCTCGGGACGAACTGGTCGACCTTGGTGGTGTAGAGGCACCCCCAGGGACGACTGCAAGACGGGTGAGATGTAGTCGAATCATCGTTTAGCAAGGGACAAAACAATCCCAATGTCGGCGCAGCGTTGTGGAGCTTTGGCCACGAGGTCTGAGAGCTTTTAGGACCTGGCATCCGGCACCTCAGAAGCGGCTCACATGGTCTAGGCGAGGATCTAGCTGCAAAGCAAGATGGCGCCGTTTTTGGAAGTAAAGGATTCATCCATGGGTGCCAGATAGCGCGGTGCTATTTGCGATTAATAGGCGTGTCCAAACACCGAGACTACTTGGGGGGTTGTCTGTGCTTTCGAGTCTCGTCATAACCAGTCACCATCAGGGTGGCCTGGCAACCGCCGCACTTAGCACCTTGCTCATCGGTCGTAATATGTGCCGTCGCTGAGTCCTACATCCTCTCCTGCTACCGAGGTCAGAGCAGCGTTGTTTCCGAGTCCGTGGCAAGTACTAAGAAATGAAGAATGGGTCCAGTGCCGCAATAGCTACTGCAGGAGACAGGGGCGGATGGACATCCTCAAGCGCGCCTCTGTTGCTCAGTTGGCATTCCGGAATTGATCTGCAGATTTTTCGAGATAATTCAAAACAATCCGGCTCTTTGAGAGCCCTGGACAACCAGTCCCTGGCCACAAGAGGTTGTCCCATAGGAGGTTATCCCATGGGAAGTTATCCTATAGGAGGTTGTCCCATAGGAGGTTATCCTATAGGAAGTTGTCCTATAAGAGGTTGTCTATAGGAGGCTGTCTATGGGAGGCTTTCCTATAGGAGATCTTCCCATAGTAGGTTATCCTATAGGAGGTAATCCTATAGGAGGTTATCTTGTAGTAGATTATAATATAGGAGGCTATCCTATAGGAAATTATCCTATAGGAAATTATTTTATAAAGGGTTGTTCTATAGGAGAGTATCCTTATCCTACAGGACGTTAGCTGATAGGGAGTTGTTTAGGGAGCTGTTGAGTGAGCTACCTAGGTGAGTTGGTGCCCTAGAAAATGAGCTCCGGCAAAACACACGAGAGTTCGTAATCTTCAGCACGGGTTATCGGTTCGGGCAATTTAGCGACCTCTCCAACCGGTGGTGTCGAAGGCTCACTGTCGCCATTCCATTCCACTGCTGTGTTTGAGAACTGATCAACGGGTATATGTGAACATCACTTTCAAGGCAGGCAGCCTGACGGAAACGAGTTGTTATTGTCGTCCAGAGAAATCTGTAGAATCCCTCCCCCCATGTTTAAACGCCACCTTAGTTCCATGTAAAATCCGATTTTTCTTCGTACATTGCCCGGAAGACACGCCCGAGTGTGGGGCCCGCCCGTCGAGGTTGGTGCGGTATCTTCCTTCAGTCTTGTTGGTTGCGTGTTGGGAAAGGAGCTCGGTGGGCTGCGGCCATGATGATGGGACTCCGTCGCGAGTTCCAGTAGGCCTGTTGGACGATGGGAGAGGCGTCGGAGCGGATGACACTGCCAATGGACATGAAGAAGCTGCGAGAAGTTGTGCGATGAGCCAGGATTCCTCGCTACTGCTGGGGTGCGCATGTAACTCACCCGAAGGTAGCCCCTGATGCTCCCATGTACTGGCCCAGGGTCCTCATGATCCCGTTGGGACCTGCGCCATATCGAAAGATGCTGACAGTTCCTAAGGGCGCGGTCAGGATGGTGGCGCGAAAAGGAGAGGGGCAAGGAGGGGTGTCGTGGCGCTGTACCATAGATGAAGCCGATGATGACGCCGACGGCTGTTGAGCTGCGTCAGATACGGTGCTGCGATTGCAAAAACTTGAGGGCGCTGCAGCCACTGGGACAACAAAACCTACTGCCGCCCATCATGCCACCCATCTTCACTGTTGCGCCGGGGCTGGTTAGCACGGCGCAAGACCAAGCAGGGCAAAAGGTTCGGGGAGCGCATACTCTTGTCCACGTTGGACGGGCCGGCGTGGGCCGTGTTGACCGGTACAGGCATGCTGCGAGGTTTAATGGAGCCAGAAGTCCAAGTCGGATGGCGTGCCCGGGTCGTTCTGGAGGAGGGAGGGGATCAAATCAGAAGTTCGATATCCAGACAACCTTGAATGAGCTCCCACCGTCGCGCGGCAATCGGGTTGACGGAAACACTCCACCTCTTTTTGGCGCCCAGCTACCGGTCTGCCGTGCAGGTTCCCCACCTGTGGAAGAGCTCCTGCTACCGTCCACCGTAAGTGGCTAGCGCAGCTCCAGGACTCGGAGCCCGGGCCAGGTCCTCCACTGGACTGCTTGGAGTCATGGAGTCCTGGAGTCCTCGACTGGGCCAGGACGGCGGCAAGGGTCACGTGCCGGCCGATCCCGGCAGGTACTTGTACGGAGACTGCTTCTGTTGCTGTTCTGTTCCCATCCAGTGGCCCAGGCTTTCATGAAGCCTGGCCCTCACTGCTGTAGGCACTGGAGCGGGCCATGGCATGTTCATCCTTTTGAGGTCTTGACTCTTCACCGGATCAGAATTCAGGGGGACGAGACTCTGACTATTGCATGCATTGGTGGGCGTGCTCAGGCAGGTAGTGGTGGGCAGAAGCAGACCCCTGTCCGCTCTCTTCCCGCGAAAGCAGTGCTGTGTACAGCGTAGCCTACAGCAGGGCGGCGCTAAGCGCCAAGCGAGTAGCGAGTCCACCAAACAGGAGACTGGCCCAGAGGCTGGCTGGCTCTGGACTTTGTTCGCTCAAGTCCACTGCACTTGGGTAAAGGCTGAATCCTGATCCTGACCTTTGGAAATCATCGACCTGTCTCCATCGACGCCGGCCATTTGCGCCCCTCCCCAATCGCTGAGTACGTCTGGCTGTCCTCTCCTGCCTTGTCCGCCATTGTCATCGTCGTCGTCGACGTGTCTGCAAGCCGCTCTCCTCTGCCTTGAGCCTGGCTGGCCTTGCGCCCTGCGCAGTCTCGTGCCGATGACCTCGGGGCTAACATCTCCACTTTGACGACATTAGCAATCTACCGAGCCCATTTCATCCCCTCGAGGCTCCTGCCCATCACCACCAGCGATCTGCACTACGCGAATGACACCCGATCCTGACACCAGCAGGCCCGGACCAGCATCTCGCTGAGCTTCTTGCCCCATACGTCAGCGCCCGCGACCCATACATGGTGGTGTCAGATTGGGGCCAGTCCACGCACCCGCCGCGCCAGGGATCACGCATATTGCGACGCCTGCACCCGCCGTCCACTCCATCTCCAGTCCCGAGCATCCAGACCATTCCTTCCTCATGACTGCCGTTGCCAGCCCTCCCAGTTTCTCCAACATCAACCGGCCGGCATGGGGGATTAATGGTGGCGGTGGCCAGTCCCTGAACTCGATGAACTCCGAAGACGTCAGAGGCGTCTTGATGCCTCGGAAGTCAATCCCTCGCAACAACTCATCCTCATCCGTATCGTCCAGCGCCTCCAGCTCTTCCACATCGACAGCCGTCAGCACAAATGGTCAGCCCAACGGCGTCGCGCACTCGCCAGCCGGCGATCTAGGTGGCTGGCCCAACTCGGCTCCACGCAAGAGACCCCAAGGCAAAGGCCAGTGGAACGGACCCAGATTAGAAGGGACAGAACTCGGCAGGATGCCACAGGCCC
The DNA here is from genome assembly GCA_038088545.1 of Diaporthe humulicola. NCBI lineage: Eukaryota > Fungi > Ascomycota > Sordariomycetes > Diaporthales > Diaporthaceae > Diaporthe > Diaporthe humulicola. The sequence continues at coordinate 123,107 of JBBWSL010000130.1, forward strand.
GTCCACAGATGGTCAATGGTCTTAACGGAGCCGCACCAATGTCTCCGTCCCCCTTGCTGCAGTCTCCCGGACAACTAGCTCCCCAGAGGCCGCTCACAGACACGATACCGGGCGGGCAGCCTGTTCTCTACCTACTGTCTCTCAACGGCACATTCGAGCGAAAAACGATCCAAGTTCCGTTCTACCCCGAAACCCTGCGCGTTGGCCGCCAAACAAATAACAAGACGGTTCCAACCCCTCAGAATGGGTTTTTCGACAGTAAGGTGCTCTCGAGGCAGCATGCTGAGATATGGGCGGACAGGCAGGGCAAGATCTGGATTCGCGACGTCAAGTCGTCAAATGGTACTTTCGTGAACGGAACGCGGCTGTCCCCCGAGAACCGCGAATCCGAGCCTCATGAGCTCCAGTCCTCTGACCATCTGGAGCTTGGGATCGATATCGTGAGCGAAGACCAAAAGTCTGTGGTGCATCATAAAGTAGCGGCCAAGGTGGAACATGCCGGGTTTCTCAATCCGTCAAACAACCTCTTGGACATGAATTTCGGGGACCTGGACCCTGCAAATGGGGGCATGATGATGCCCCAACCTGGTCTGCCATTCCGGAACAGGACCACCAGTCAAGCTTCAGCAGGGACAAATGGACGCGTGGCTGCCGGCGCGCACATGATGAACCCCCAGTCTGCTGGAGTGGCATTCAACAATCGCACATTTATGAACAACAGCTTTTCAACGGAGCTTATTGTAAAGAAGTTGAGGGTAAGTTCCTTCGCCAGGCGTTTGTCGTCCCTGCAATGGCTAATGTCCTACAGAACGAGATGCGAAACGCACGGCAGCAGGCCCAGGACCTGTCTCGTACCAGCAAGTTTTTGGACGCGCTCTTGTCCAACGAGGACGTCAAAAATCAGGAAAAACCCGAGCTGCCGGAACCTCCCAAGCCACCAGTGGTTAATGGCAATGCGCATTCGTTCCGCTCCGATGGGAAGACGCGGTTTTCTGACCCTCCGGCGCCTCCGCCACAACAACCTCTGCCCGAAAAACCCGACGTCGCAAGATCCCAAGGTGACGTCCCATCGTTGAAACGCGCAACAACCGAGCGACCAAAATCAGGCCCGTCGAATGCGTCACCGATTCGCCAAGATAATCTGAGCCAGATAATACAGTTGACAGAAGCGCTGAATAGTGCCAAACGAGAGATTGACACACAGACCTCAAAAATGAGAGACCTCGAAGACATGTTGCAGAGAGAGAGGCAAGCACGCGAGGCAGCAGAAGAAATCGCCAAACGACTGGAAGATGACGCTCACTCGCGTATGAACGGATCTGCGAAACCACAAATCCAGGACCCCACGTTGGCGGAAGCGTTCGAGCCCCCTTCAGAGCATACGGGCGAGGGCAATACACAGGTCGAAGAAACACCACCTACGACACAACACGAGGCCAGCGAGGACAGAACGACTTCACTACAATCACAGATAGACAACATGTTGTCAGAGATGAAAGGGTTGCGAGAGCAGGTCGACAACTACAAGAAGCAGGCAGAACAGGCTACGTCGGAACGGGATGCGGACCGCAAGACATTGGCCGAGATGGTTCAGCAGATCCGGCAGCGAGACGAGGAGGCTGCAGCTCTGAAGGCCGCAGCTCGGGCCCGGACGCGATCGAGATCAAACGGGAGGGAACGTAGCGCGACCGTCACAGCCAGAGAACCGAGCAGAGGCCGGTCCGTTGCCAACCGTGCCGACGGGGAAATCGCGTCTCTCGCTAGCATTGACGAAGACGCTTTGGACGACAAACCGACGCTGTCCAGAGCAAACACCATCACGCCCACGCCGAGGTCGCCGTCGAAACGCGCCGTCTCGGATCAGGCCATCTTGGAGTCCATTCCGTATGCCTCAATGATGGGTGTCGTGTTGCTGGGCATGGGTCTCATGGCTTACATCAACGGGTGGCAGCCACAGCCTCGCATCGATCGGTGAGCCCGGCGTGCGATGGCCAATTTTGGAATTTGCGCTGGGCACACCGAACACGTTCTCCGTTTCATATACCCTTCATACCATTTACGACGCACAACGACCATCACAGCTTTTCTTTGTTTACCTCGTGGCTTATGAGTGGCCTCGCCGCTACAGATAATCAACACCTCAGCTGCTGCTCGCGGACTGGGGCATTCGACCTCTCGTTCAGCCTGTATTACTGAGCAACAGCATTTATTCGGTTCATTACACATTGACCCCTTGAGCGGCTCAGCAACGGGAGGCGTTGAGCTAGACCTTTGTGTGGTGCATTGTGGTCAATATTCCTCGAGTCTGATGAGTGTGTTGGGCCATTATCCTTCTCCGTCTTTCGTTCTCTCTCCGCAGCGAAGCGACTCCAGCAGATTCTCTTGATGTACAAGTTTTGGCTCTCAAGGCAGGGTCGGGTTTTGCCTGGAAGGCGAAGGCTTTGAAAAGGGACAAATGGGGCGTGCAATGAGTGAAATGAGAGGCCTTGTTTTCATCTGTTTACTGCCAAGCTTAATAGAACTGCATGTGGGGTCCGGGTAGGGCATTGTTGGTATCTTTCGGTCTAAATGCTTAAGTGAAAGTCAATACAAGACATGCTTTCATCCTCAATCACAAGACTGAACCTTCCTCAAGAAGCATGTGTTACAGCAACCCGTATAGCCAAGTCCACTTCCAGCGTGTTCCCCTTCCTACTCCGTTCTGTCATGTTGTCGGGTTGTTCTTGGAAATCCGTTCCTCCATGACTTCTCGCGAGTGCTTGAGGAACGGACTTCTTGGCTGCCCGAAGACCGCCCCGCTTTGTCAGCGGCCGGACTTAAGGGACAATCCCACATGATGTTTAGTGATACCCACACATCCTCTGTAGTCGAAGAATATAGTTCCATGGGGACGTGGCATCATTATTCAGCTGTCTGCAATCAGCTGGCTTCGCGCTTACTCGCGTCTAATGGATACAACTGTGTAAGCTTGGCGATTAATAATGTGCTGGAATTGCTGTTGACTGTTGGTTGCATCATGCAGCTTCGCAGTGGTGTATGAATGCCATCAATCACATCATCAGTAGCACAAAATGTATAAAGCCGTTCAGCTGGGCGCAGAGAACGTAATGGCTTTCTTCAGCACATCTTACCACCAACTCAAGGATACATAACAAAACACACCAAACAGAAGAATTGCACACAGATAGAAACACACAGCATGTCTTCTACACAGAAAGCCCTCATTGTGACAGAGATTGGAAAGCCAGTCAAGCTCGTACATGACTACGCCATCCCGGAACCGGGCCCAAAACAGATCCAGCTCAAGGTCAAGGTTGCAGGCATCAACCCACACGACCAAAAGGCCCGAGACACTGGGCTATTCATCGCCGAAAACCTTCCTGCAATCCTTACCAACGATGTCGTCGGCACAGTGACGAAGCTCGGCGAGGGCGTGAGCGGCGTTGCGGTTGGAGACAGGGTCGTCACTCAGCCGGGCTTCGCGCCTGGATCGACCCAGAACGGGCTACAGGAGTATTCCCTCGCCGATGTTGGCGCGTTTGCCAAGATCCCCGAGGGCACGTCCGACGATGAGGCCGCCACACTGCCCACAAACATCATCGCGCCGCTCGTCGCCATCTTCAGCGTGCTCAAGATCCCGGCCCCGTGGTCGGCCGAGGCAAAGGGTTTCGACTACGCGGGCACGTCGCTCCTGGTCGTGGGCGGCGGCTCAAACTGTGGGCGGTTCGGCGTCCAGCTCGCGAAGCTCGCGGGGATCGGCAAGATCGTGGTCGTGGGCGGCAGCGAGGCCGAGCTGAAGGGACTCGGGGCGACACATGTGCTAGACAGGCATGGCGGCCATGACGCAGTGTTAACACGGATTCGCGAAGTTGTTGGGGACGATCTCGTCTATGCCTATGATGCTGTCAGCCCTATTAAGGACCAGGTCCTCGCGCTCAACGCCCTCTCCAGCTCCAAGAAGGGTGCGCTCGCTCGGTTGCTGCCGCTCGGCCCTGTCGACGAGAGCAAGGTCGTGGGAAAGAAGGCCGGCTTCGAGGTGCGGGACACGTTTGGCAGCTCGCAGCTCAACCCTGAGCTGGCTGGAGGGTTCTGGGACCATCTTCCCGAGTTTCTCGAGGCGGGCAAGATCAAGCCGACTGCCTTTGTCGTCAAGCAGGGCCTGACCCCCGAGAACGTGAACGAGGTCTTGGACGCGTACCGGGATGGAAAGCCTGTCAAGAAGACGCACATCCACATTTAGATAGTAATATTAATTCTTTGAACTATCTTGATAGCCACCAAGGAGCTATAGCTGTTACGTGAATATGCATGCCCTCAGCTAATCTACACACCTGCTTCTCCAGAGCTCTGAAATCCTAGCTGTTTTCTTTCACTTGAGCTCGCAAGTCATACGATCGTATGTATGTCAATCCTGTTGCCTTTCCACAATTTATTGTCCCGGACAAGATACCAATATGCTACAGTTTTAGTAGCTTGAGTGCCTGGAAATCGAATGGAAATGCTGTACTGGTCGCTGGCAGCTCCAAAGAATGAGCCACAAAATGTCCTTTGATGTCAGTTTTGGGACAAGCAGTGTTAGCAATGTACTTGCCGAGCACATGAGATCGTCGGAGTCTTCCAATCTCCTGAAGATTGGTGTACCACAATGCGGGCATACAAAAGTAGACGCCGCCAGCTTTGTCATAGCAGGCCCTTCGTACTACGGTCTGGTATGCACAATAAGTCCAAGAAAATATTCAACTAAGCGGTGACCAAAGTGCTACTTCGTCCTTGCTGACACCTTGAGTGATTGCCAGTCATAACTTTGCGGACGTCAAAAGGCACTGCATAAGTTATGCTAAGGCCCTCCCCTTCTTCTAGAGTTGGAGATAATAGGCTCAATGAAGATTTTATTCAGACGACTGTATTATTTGCCGTGTTGGGGCCTCGCCTCAGGCTGAATTTGGATATTACGTTTCATGTACAACGCAGACACCCCATTACCAGGATTTGACTCTACGAGCAAGCTCGGAATCAAGGGCAAATCTCCGAGCGATGATTGTACTGCTGTCTGCTATTTTTCTTAGTCCGTTAGACAAGGCACATGAATTTCGTCAACCTCAAAAGGTGGACGTATACCAGCCAGTCGCTGTCGTCGCCAAGTAGATGTCTAACCGAATCGTGCGTGGGGTTTCGTGGCCTGCTCGTCGGTTGGAACGCTGCGAAACTACACTATCCAAGCGATCGAGCTCCAAGACTGAACAAGTCACCACGAGCGCGGCGCCGAGAGGCTTGCAGGAATAGTATGAGATGTCTTGAATGGAGGCAGAACTTGAGAAAGTTGAGTCAGGTCGGCTGACAGTCGGGCCCCGGCCATCGCCGTCTGGATTTCTATACAGGAGGTGCGGCAAGTTCCTCTGAATGCGTCCTCACCGCCGAATGCATGCAGCATGATGAATCCAGTATGTCAAGGCGGCCGGAGTTGCGTATGCAGCTGCTGTGGCTCAGGCATTGTGGAAGGCAACGGTTGTGCTAATGCTGAAGAAAAGAGCGGTAGTTAGCTGCAGCCGTTGGCAAGAAAAAAGCAAGCCAGCGTCGCAGACAGATGGACCCTGCAACAACCACCCGTTGAAAGCGTGTGGATATGTAAGGCCTGTCTGATGTTGAGAAACAAGACGTTCGTTTCACGATCTTGGCGTTCGTCCCGCCAGGAGAAGAAAGAAAACAAAAGCAAGACGGCAGGGAGAAACAGTCAGTGCGAAGCGCAGCGGGGAAATTTGCTAGGCATGTGTGCCTGTTGCCAGGGCCCCGACGTGGGAGGTGCGGTTGCGAGAGGCAGCAGATTAATTACCATCAAATTGACTCGTTTGGTGTTTGGAAATGGTGCCTCCGGGATATCTCGCACTCGAGGCTGAACACGGGCGGGAGATCAGTCGAACGACGGCAGTGACAGTCAGATACTGCGGCCAGACTGTAAGCGAGCTGCGCAATACCATGATAATCCAACAATTAATTGACGCAGCAACCTTGCGGGGTGCAAGACAGAGGGGGGACCCCTAATCAGTCTCTGGCCGGCGATGGTGTCTGTGTGCGGTGTCGTGAAACTGTCCAACCCCATGGCCAGCCCCTGAATGGCGGGTGTGCTTGCCGCTTCGGATCCCAAAGCGCTGGCCAAACATCAGCCCATCCCCATGGCTCACCTCGCGCCAACCTTGAAACAGCAGTCCTTCGAACACAGCAATTATCACGGTACACCTCGAAGCCGAAAAGCAATCGTGTGCCCTAGTTGCACAGCATCGCACGATGTGTGCAGCTTTCTGCAGGCTACTGTGTACGGGCAGCGGCAGGGCGCTGGCGCTGTGCGAGGGGTTCTGCAGCCCAACAAAATGCCGAAAGGCTACAGTATTAGCTTCAATCCCACGCGGTCAGCAACGGGATCCTGCAGGCGGTTGCCGTCGAGGTTGCGGTGGTGACCACGCAGACAGGCGGACCCTCATTTTGCCGTGGTGTAAGTGGTCAGTCCTGCCCATGCACGGGTAAAACACAGCAGAGAGTTGGACGGGAAAAGGCTTGACTCGTTTGCAAGGGACGTGGCCTGCGGGGATGATCAGCGCTTGACAACGGTGGTCGAGGAGACCATGACCTGGGAAGTGCTGGGGTTCCCCGAGATGAATCCATGAGTGATCGAGCGATCGGGCTGAGCCGACGAGGCGAGTCTCAGGGTTGCCTGCCATGCGTGCGCGTGTGCGTGTGCGTGTGATGGATGATTGTTGGGCTTTGCGCTGTCGGCTGCTCAGCCTCGACTGCCAACCATTCATCGACAGTCTGTCTGCAGCATGTTCGCACCTGGGACGACTTGGTGCGTTGGTCTCCCCGACGACAGGAACCATCTGGCGGTCAGCACGTTGCGGCCACGGTCCGTCGCCGAGGTGGCATCTTGCGGTCTGCCGTGTCTCTCCACAAGCCCAGGGCTGAGAGCTGGGGCTGGAGCAGGGGAGAGAGGGCACAGGACATGAGTTGACCATCCCTCCAGCCCTCGTGGTTTTGGGTGCCACTTTGGGCAAGGGGAGAAGAGCGGCCAGAGAAAAGAAATCACCGCCCCTCCTCCCCTTCTCCCGTTTCGGCTGACAGCCTGCCATCGCGTCATTACACACTCTCCACAGTCCGTGCAGAGGAGCGCTGTCTAGGCCTGACCGGGACAAGGCTGGCCCCCTTTGGGCCTAGCCAGGAACAGGAAATTACAGATGCAGGAACAGAGACGCAATTCGGCGGGTCTCGTGCAGAAAGTGCAATCCTATTTTCCACTCCCGCGCAGCACCAACACCACTTACTGCCACATCGGTTCAGCCCTCCCAGCCCTTCCAGCCAGCCTTTGCTAGGCTCGCCGACCATTGTTGGCCAGCTGCCACCACAAAAGAATCAAAAGTAGGAACGGCTGACGATGATCAAAATTAGGCACAGGCAAATGACAATGTCACTCGAGCAGAGCACAATGGTGGGTTGGCGCCCATCGACCGTCTAGACCAAGCCCCAGCCGGCCCGCGAGACATCAGCATCAAAGCCGCCCATCGACAGCCTGCCTGCCTGCCTGCCTGCCTCCTGCTGCTACCAGTTGCCGTCGCAGCACTCCACGGATCATAGATCAGAGACGCTGGCAGCACACATCACGCGACAGCTCTGTCTTGATGGACCAGAGCCGGCCGGCTGGGTCTGGCCACTACAAGAGGGCGAAACTGTGTGCGCGGGCACCTCGACCATGGAACCTGGGAAATTGTACCTGTAATTTCCCGTTGCGCTGGCGCGCATGGGATCATGCACGTCGTCAATACCTTCACTCTTGGCGTGACAAAGAGGATTCGCGCGGTACCCAGGACTTTGTGCCGCGAGCCATCCCAGCTGCCCGCCCTCTTTGTAACAGCGCAGGGACAGGGCTCCCTGGGCCCTCTCTCACTCACTCAGTCACTTTCTCTCTTTCTTTCTCTGGCTTGTCTGGCTCCCATCTCGGCCACTGCCAGGCCGTTGATCCAAGGGCCCACGCGTCTTGGCGGTGCCGCTTGTGCCTCTCCTCCTGCCAATTGGTGTATCCGGCGCTAGAGCTTCCTCCCAGACAACGGATGCCAGGTCTGCCAGGTACAGTGTACCTTGTTTTCGTCCCAACGTCCTGGCTTGCTTCACTCTTTTTAATTTCGTCCGTGTGTCACCCAAACTCCCCTGGCATGCATTTTCCCTCGTCTCTCGACTCTCTCTCCAGAAAACCCTCGCTCTTCACCTCCGCTCCACCGCTGCTATATTCCCTCACCCACGGACTTCGTTGGCAAAGTCTGCTTACCCCGTATTACCATACCAGTGTTTGAGATAGAACCAGCCTCTGCCCACACCCACGCAACCCATACTCGGCATTCGATATCACCTTCACTCGCCCTCTCTGCTGCATAAAATCACTCCGGAGACCTTGCTGCGCCCCTCTTCCAAGCCAGAACTCGATCCATTCGTTTTCCGGAAAATCGAATCGTCCATCGCAAGCCGAGACAGCACAACTTCAGGCCCGAGACAAGGAGCCATACGCTCAACAGAGCACAGCATTCAAAAGTGTTTTGCTTCGCGCAAACACAACAAAACCCTCATTATCTGGACCCCCCGCTCAGGAGCGCAGGACGAAGGCTGAAGGCCATCACTCGCCGTTATCCACTTGACCGGCTTGCAAGACGACAGCCGCCAACGCGACGACGCTACATCTTTTCACCGTGGATTTATTCGCAACACACTGCACCTTAAATTCGTCACCATGCAGTTGACCAGCATTTTGTCGGCGGCTCTTCTGCCACTTCTGGCCTTCGCGCAGGACACCACCTCGGGTACGACAACCCTCACGCAAACCTCGACAATGACAAAGACTGTCACCCTGGCCAGCAACACTGTTACCATGACGGCTACGAACAGCTCGACCATCGAGCCTACCAGCAGCGTCACTCGTTCGTCCAGCAGGGCGACAGCGACGTCCTCCTCGACGTCCTCAGAGACCCCGGGCGTCAACGGCATTGGCAACGGTGCGGCTTCACTCGGTTCCTCGCATGTGGCTATTGCTGGGGTGGCAGGCATGCTTGTCGTTGCCTTGATGTAAGGAAGGGAGGAGCGCAGTACTCGACTAAGCCGAGTCGCATCCTTGCTACCCTTGGAACAGTCTGTCTACATAAGACCATTTTCAACTTCATATTTCGACCCCCACTCTGAACCCGAACTCTTCGATGCGAGCATCACTCCTGGCCATTTCTATTGTCGGTACGAAGCAGCAGTTCACAAGCACTCACTGAGCGAATCAAATGAACGACTGTTGGCAACCGATCACGACATTGCGCAGACGCTGAGCGCCTGGCTGCATCGTCCGGCATTCAAGACCACACACCCAATGGCATCACCGACCCTACGAAAAAGCATTTTGCATCATCGGAGTTGAGAGAGTTTGGTGGCTTGGCGATTTGGCGGACGGCATCTTCACAGAAAAAGCTTCTCACGGACTCAACTACTTCTCTTCACCCTCCCAGCGACACACCGAAATGTACGCGCCCTCGCTACCCAGTTGACCTCACCACGAGCGCATCGATTGCGTCTTGAACAAACTAGGCTGCAACGTCCTCTTTCTCGTTCCGGTGCTATCAAGCCACACGGTACGACTTCATGATGGCGAATGCATCTCGCTGCTCGCTGGCCGGACACCTCACAGGTCCCTAGCGGCCTCACACCTTCTTCACCTCTATAACAACCCAGCTTGGCGGACTTGCTGTCTTTGATATTTTCGACGAGCCACGATGTCTTTGGCTTTTACACCCCTGTCCTTCAATGACAGCGGGAATGACTTTGAGAACCGTTTTGCTTTTACCTTTACCTTTCTTATACCAAAACCAACTTGAGATTTACATACCAAAAACTCCGCGCCCTTACTACAGGGCTTGAGGCGGATTTGATTGTTGATACCCACCCACTCTTCTGTTTCACTTGTGGGAAATGGTCTGGAGGACAGCGGACGGCAGCGGCTGAGACCCCTATTAGGAGGTCTCTCCGCGGGCCGTCGTGTGAGACCTGGTTTGAGGGACATTTAATGACTTCATTGAAACATCATGTTTTTATTTTGATGACTTGAATATACCATTTGCACCATCCACCAACCGTTCCTGGTGACATGCCTGCCCTACCTGGTAATAGGTACCTACTTCAGAGAAAGCCAAGTGAATGTACCTAGGTACTGTCCTGACAAAGGCTCATACGAACGCTTAACCGCCTCGCCACTCGAATGCCTTGTCGAGTGCCAAAATCAGATTTCGATAACTTTGCGGGCAACCCCATCGCAACATGCTGTCTTTTTGCTCGGTCAAATTTACCACATTGTCCGCAGAATTCTCTTTGCCCACCACATTCAGGTTGAACATTCAACTCAGCCCCAATTCAATGACACCCATCTGACCCACCAAGTACCCACAAATTGATCAACGTCGATGAGCATGGAGCAACGAGCTTATATTGTGAGCCTAATTTGACCTCAAGGTCTTGCGAGTCCACTGATCGGCGCAAACCACCAGATGTTGCAGTCTGTGCAATCCAGCTTGGTCCATTCTCAATCACATGCCATAGGCGTAAAAAAAAATCCAACACATAATCGCATCTGCACAAGCAAGCTGTTCAAACGGCGGGTCGAATTACGACGGGATTTTCGTTATGTGGGTGGCCGACCGCGCCGAGCCGCCCCATTATGAATTCTGGCTCAAATGCTATCATCGTCTTCGTAGCGTGAACGCTTTTCACAGAGCGCCCAGTGCATTGGGTGAGTTAGTCTCTAGGGGCGCACGACATCTGCCACCTCTGGTCGAACAAGCTCCCATTTAATCTCCATATAGTACTAACGTTAATCATTTAACGCCGCTGTCTGTGAGCCGCTGAGTATGTGTGCCCAAAGTTTTACCTCCATCTTTTTGGTTCTTCTCAGTTCCTCTCCCCGATGTCTCCTCCCGTCAAAGCACCAGTCGCTGCCACCCCTCTCGAGCACCATCACCAAGCTCCGTTCCAAGTCGCTTAGGCTTCAGCCGGTCGGATCCTCTCACGAGGCAGTTGGAGCGGACTCCTCACCCGACGACGGGAAGGAGGTTGCACGAGACATCTTGAGCCACTTCGCGGAGCACTGCTCAGCATCGTGGCGTTGAGTGCCTTTTTTGATAAAGGACTAACCAGGACACAAGAAGATTTTGTCAGACACCCACGCACCCACGATCTCGCCCTGGACGCTTGTGACACGGACAATGCTTACCCGGGATATCTCTTCCTATGATTCCAGCGGTGTCGGTCCATCGCCGGCCTGTTTCATGAGCGAATCAATCTCCCTGGGCAACCAGCACCATTTGCCCGTCTTGTGGACCTAAAGTTTCATCGAGTGAGTAAATGGTTTACAAACTGGGAAGCCAACGGCAGCCAGAATCGACGAGCTTGGCGGAAATGGCGACAAACCTTCGCACGGCACCCGCGACGGTGAAGCTTGCTCCTTTTGCTCATAGTTACTCTTGTTTCTGTCAAGTGATTTGAAAGTCTGCCAAAATGATGTTGAGGAAGGTGATGGTACGGATGCAGGTATCGTAGTGTTTGATTCGTGGTCCGCCGGTGACAAAAATGAGCGGATGGACCGAGAGAAAGAATGTGTTGATGGGAACGGGTACTGCCGAGTTCTTCGGACTGAGAGCATATCCCCAAGTTTTTCGTGGTCGCGCTTCCCTCCCAGGAAGCTGCGGCTTTTGCAAACCTGACGTCTGTTGATGACGCTCACAAGCATTCAAATCACTCGCGACTGCCCAACTACGCTGGAATTCCACAACATGCTTGGGTGTCTGAACACGGTTGAAATATCTTACGGAAGCGGCCCCCGTGCTTCGCCAGCTGGTGCGGCTCGATCCTGTGCCCCCCCCCCCCCAACCAGACACACTTGTGTTGGATGTTCCCCAGCAACGTTTCTCAGGGTGGCATGGTCCAAAGTTCATGTGTCTTGTCTCATGATTGTGTCACAAGCCAAAGCGACGAGTGAATCAGTCACATGTGCTGCGAGGTGTAGACAGACTATGGCCCCCAATAAGCGAGACAAGGATTTTATTCCGTACCTACCGTTTTTCTTTAGCAACAGACGTCCTCCAGTCCAAGCAAAAATAATGTCTGACATCTGGACCCAACCTCTGAAAACTCAATAAGAGCCTACGGAATGGTTTCATTTCCCTTTTGCTCCACATCCATAGAAAGAAGGCCTTGCCCAGCTAAACTTTCCTCCGCGTACCAAAATTCGTCAAGCTTCTGACAAATTCCTCATAGGCAGGCCAACTGCGAAGCAGGTATTAAAAACATCAGCTGAGGATCATTGGAGCGAGACCTCAAGACATCGACGGAGCTGGAGATCCTTCCAAAATGTCGTTGATCTCGAAATGTTTGCAAAACAGGCGTAATTATGCCTTGAATAGTGGGATCGACTCCCCGAAAGTGCTCCAATTATCAGACGACAACACGACATCGGTGCCGTTGTTTGTCACCATGCTAATGGCGCCGATCGTGTACAAGTCATAGATGACAACATTTTCTGAGGCGCCCAAATTGTCCTCAACCCACACCATTCTGGACTGACATTTTGTCTTCAGATTCCTCGGCCCGGCGCTGCATAGCGTGCTGTAGTTGTTGAAGAAGCTATAGAGACCGGCGCCATAGACAAGCACATTCTTGCTATCGATAATGCGCAGACCCCAGGCCATCTCGCAAGGAGCGGTGATGTTGGAACCAGAGACGTACGCCCCGCCCAAAGTGGCACAGTCAGACGGGAAGTTTGGGTCACTCAGGGCCGTGTCGATGTCATTGAAAGGGTATGGGGCAGGCGGATTAGGCTGATAATAGGGTGTCTCTGTCTGGATCTGGCCCATCCAGATGTTTTGAGTGTTGACGAGTTGGTACTGGTAGAGGGTCCAGTGCTCGACACCTGACGCGACGGCCCAGATGCGACCAGCCTCGGATTCGATGAGGAGGCCACGACCGCCATAGACCGAGACCTGAGTGCTGGCAGGATCCTCAATGTCATGGCTATAAGCTATTATTAGTGTTCATATTCCATGGCCTATGGATTTTTAAAGGAAACGTGGCGACACTCACTCAGCGACCCAGATCCAGTTGTTCTCCATGTACAAGTCGTTGGCTAGGGCTGTTACATGCATGCCCAAGTATGCAGCAATGCAATTGGTGTTGATGAGATTTGCCTGATTCGGCGTCGTCGGGCAATTCGTAATCTGAAGCTGGGAACCAGAAAAGCCGCCCACGCGGATGTGAACGTCCCACAGGCCAGCTGGCTCCTGGCAGCCTGAGCAACCTGACAAGTTGTACTCGATAAGGATGGCTCCAGAGGTTGAGCCCTGGGTTGAGACGATCATGTCACTCCATTCGATGTAACCGGATTCCCCCGGCGCTCCGACTTGCACGACAGGGCGTGGGTCATCTATGCTTGAAAAGTTGGGACCAGACCCCATGATAACTGAGGCCAAAGCCTCGCCCACGATTCGTGTGTTGGGTGGGATATAGACTGTGTCGGTGACCTTGTAGTATCCCGCATCGATGAAACCAACAACGCCCTGGGCGAAATTTTGGGCGACATAAGTGAAGAAATTCGTGAGGGCGGCCGTATCGTCTGTGCTGCCATCACCTTTGGCACCAAAAGTACGAGCGGAGACGAACATACTGGCGGGTTTGTCTTCGTACTGCGGCTTGGACCGCGTGTAATACCTGTTACCCTCCTTGAGTATGGCAGGAGCAGGAAACCAGTCGTTTGGCCCCGAGAACACGAATTCAGGCCCGTAGGGAACGTACACGTTTCCCTGGTGGCGCCAGTCAGCAGACATCACGAGAACATGGACCATAACACCCACAAGGATCATGCCGGTGATCAAAGTCCCATTATTGCCTTGGGTCTCCAGCAAGCTACCGTCGGTCCCTTGAAAGATCGAATCGACCTTTTCGAATATGACATTCTCCATGACCAATGATCCCGTGCCGGGGGCTTCGCCCGGGTTATTGACGCTTCTTCCAGTCAGAATGGCGGTGGAGACGTTGTAAAACAGGGCGTCTACGATGGCAGCGGAGCTAACCAAGGGGCCGGTCACGTTAATGCCGACGCCGCAGTCCTTGACAATGATGTCCTTGTATACCCAGAACCAGTCCCAAATCTGCACGATGGCGGTCTCGCAGTTGACAAATGTTAGATTGCGTGCCGTGTACTGTTGGTTGCCGAATCGAGCACCCCATTGACCTCCGTAGAAAACCAGATCGGCGAGCAGCCCGCCGCTTCCCTCCTCCATGTAGATCCCAGTGTGGTCGCTGCCGGGTGTCTGTGGCAGCTGAAAGACAACATTCTGTATGGAGGTCGCCTGAGACGACGGCCAGTGAATACCCCAGGTTGTACTGGGAACAGAAGTGGTATCGATGATCAAGTTCCGGATTTGGCGAAAGAACACGTTGGTGGGTTGATAGGAAGGACCATTGGCAGTATATACGTTTGCCTCGATGACTATGCTGGTCCCATGACCGGCGATCTCGGCAGACGCCTTGATGGTGGGCATGGAAGTGGGATCGCCGACTAGTTGAGTGTAGTAGGTGTGCAGAATAGAAGACGACACCTTGTAAGTACTGCAAATCAATCAGAGGCAGGAACACAGCAGAATGCGTTGCGGCGAGACAAGACAAACCCGGCAGGGAAGTAAACAATGGCGGGGATTGTCGTCGCGCCGCGACAACTGCCGCCGAATCCACAGCGGTCTCCGTCGCTGATGGCGGCATTGATGGCTGCAGTGTCATCCGTCACGCCATCTCCTCTTGCGCCGTAGTCCTTGACGTTTCGAAAGACATGGTAGTTCGCATTTGGGTTGAAGGAGGCTAAGCCTTGATGTGGGATGTCCTCCATCCAGAACGCAACCACCGCCCGCAGGAGGGAGGCTCCAAGAAGCACACACGTCCAGGCTCGCATCATTGTTGCTCACAAGTGCCAACTTAAGGATGAAGGGAAAGCAGCCAAGGTAAAGGGTGAAACGAAATTCGAGGTCTTGAGCGAGCAAGCGAATGAGAAGAACTGAAATGCGAGTGGAAATGCAAACGCAAAGGAGAGGAGATTGAGGGAGTGAGGCCCTGAGAATAGCAGTGAATTTGCAGGTAGAAGATTGTTCTGGCACAAGTGCACAGTCCCTAGGTAAGTAGCCTAGGTACCTAGGTAGCTTGTCTTGAAGGAGGTACGACTGGCTCAAGTGAGGGAAAAGAGTGCCTAGGTAGGCAGGAACCACAGAAGGACGGAGAGCCCAAGAGACAGGCTGGGGGAAAAGCGGTATTGACTATGTCCAAATTCCTAGCACAAAATAATCAAGCCGCAGAAGAGACCGGAGACAGACGAGCACGACATTAAGTGAGTGCACAAGCAGACAATCATGAAGTGGCTGGAAAGATGGGTGTGGTGGTGGTGGCGCCGGTGGATGAGAAGAACGCTGGAGTTGACTGAGAGGGCCCATGGCCCCGGGTAGGGCAAAAAGCTCGGAAGCCTCCCTTCTGACAAGACGACCCATTCGTGCCAACTCACTGTGTCTGAACAGGCTCTCAGGTCTTTGTCGTCCCCACGGCGTCGTCACTGCCAGCTAGTGCCGCCATTGGTGTACAGCCTAGATTCGTCCAAGTACAAGAGAACACGGATGCACTCACATCCTCCGAGGGGGGTTTTGTAATTATAGCCAGAGACTCCAAATAGACCAACGCACCCAAATCCTGGAGCGCGCGTCACTAATAACATTGGAAAGCCAATGTGCCTCGTGTCTGCGTCAAAAGAATCACCAGTCATATTGGAGCACAACAAAGATTGAGAAGGAGTTATCAGATTCATCTTGAAGTACCCGTGAGCTGCGGAGGGCGACTCAGTTTGTTCAGATGGGCGGCAGCACCAACGAGGGATCGGGGCAACGGCGCAGCAAAACACTCGCAGTTGATGGCAAACTCAGACTCGGTCTTCATACCAGGTGTGGGCATGTGGATGCTTGCAGTGACATGGTCGGTGCAGAGACGCTCGTCCTTCTCCTGGAGCATTTGGGGCGTAGCAAAGCTGTGAAACACTTGTGACCACGGTCACCGACCACGGCCCATTGCAAATTGAAGCATGCTGTCCAACGTGACGAAGCGAGGCTGGAAATTGAACTCGAGAAGCGCAGTGTGACGAGGTGTTGAGTGCAAGGTGTCCGTCCACAGGAAGCAGGCAACACCACCCAAAATTAAACCCAGAGACTGGGTAATGAGAGGCAGTCATTCACGAGTGGATTGAGTTCGTCCGTAATCTGGTCCACTCCATGCTTGTCCAGGCCATGACGACAAATTTGTGCAAGCCCCTGCGTGCTAAGCTTTCCTCTAGGATGTAATGCAATCTGGGGACCACAGCCAATGCAACGGTGCCAGGCTGCCCAACCAAATCTGGGACTCTTTGGGTTTGGCAATCATACCTGTCATGTACTTCGATGGATTGGATCCCTTGGACTGGCACTGGTGCACACAAACAAGCAAGCGGTGGCGGCTCCTGCGAACTTTCTTCGGCCGACAAACCCTGGGTGCTGGCGGCGGCATGACATAGAATTGTGGGACGAACACCTCAGTGACACCGTGCAATGGCAGCACCCAGTGCGAGAGTGGCGCCCGTGGGCCCATCGGCGTATTGTGGATGAGTTTCATGATCACCGTTCTGGCTCTCGTGAACAGGACATTACACCTGGACCAAAGCCTCTAACCTTGGGCACGATATGCCTCAAGGGCAGGAAACTTGTCGCTGCATTGCCCACGGTGTGGACTTGATGAAGCCTACTTTTAATCTTCTGGTCAATACTCGGCCAACCTTTGGGCTACCGGCAAGCGCTCTCAGTTTGACCAAGGAGGTCATGTTGGAATTGCAATAGGGGAGAGCCTTTGTTCCTTCACCGATTCCGGCCGGTGGGAGAAGCACGTGGTACTTAGACACTTATCTCACCAGATCCTCAAAGTCGACCTCATCATCTTGGGCAAGTAACTGATGGTGTAAAAGCTTGAGATGCCTGCGTGCTTTCCTCTGCTGTCGGTGTCTGCAAGTGTCTGCGCGAATGGGGAAGCCCACCACACCGTGGCCAGACGCAGTAGGTGACAGGTGCTTCGCTGCGGCTTGCTCGGGGGTGGTCATGTCTTCCGATGCAGAAAAGATAGCCTTCTATCAGAAGCAAGCCTCTACTTGTGAACAGGCCGTTCATGTCTACCATTACAGACAGACAGGCTCATCCATGCAGTGGAGCTCGTTCCGGACCTCAGAACACGGCCGCAAAGGTAGTAAGTGACGTTGCTAGTGGACCTTGTCCTGCCAAGACCAGCAGTGCAGGAAGCTCGGACCAAGTCGCCAAAAACGGCTGCTTCGAACCGCGATGGCGGATTGCGCTTCTTCAGTGCGCAAGTCACTCCAAAGCATTGCCCCTTCAGTCGCATTCTTTCTGGCGTCACACGTCTGCATCTCTGCCCGCATCTTTTTAAACCTGCACAACTCCCTGCTCGACCCGTCGCATCTCAGAATGCCTTCGCGATCAAGGTCGCCCGACTATGATCGGTCGCCCAGCCGCGGTCGGTCTCACAACTCGCGATCCAAATCCAGATCCAGATCCCGCTCCCTCTCGCGACGTCGCTCACCGTCTCGAGACTCTCGATCTTCCCCACCTCGTCGCAACGGCCGAACCAGAGACAGCCGGAGTCGGAGCATCACTCGGAGCCGGAGCAGAGATGACAGGGCGCGCAGCCTCAGCCGCGGCCGTAGCCGCTCCCGCAGCGAGAGCCCCCTGAAGAGCACCAAGGTTGGTTGCATCGCTTTCCCCGCGTGCGCCCGTCTCGCTAACCCCGGGGGCAGATTGTTGTCGAGCGTCTGACAAAGAACGTCACCGAGGAGCATCTACGCGAGATCTTCGGACAATATGGCCCAATTGACGACATGGACGTGCCCCTGAGCCGGCAGTGTAGGCCCCCCCCGCCCAGGCATCGCAGCTGTTGATCGCACGCAAATACTAATTCCCCCCCTCCTCAACACAGTCGGTACGAATCGCGGTGCTGCATATATCCTCTACGTCAATGAAGCCGATGCTGAAGCGGCCATTGCTCACATGCACGAGGCCCAGCTCGATGGTGCCACCATCAGCGTGTCAATAGTTCTCCCACGTCGCAAGTTTTCGCCCCCACCCCCGACTGCCACCCACGGTGCCAACTACGACCCCCGACTGCCGCCTCCCGGACGCGGTGGTAGAGGCCCTCGAGGCCCTCCAGGAATGGGTGGCATGCGTGGGCGTGGTCCTCGTGGTGGAGGTGGAGGCCGCTTTGGTAGAGGAGGCCCGCCTCCTCCATCCGACACATACCGACCACGTTCCGCCTCGAGATCTAGGTCACCGGCTGGGTCCGGCAGGGGAGGAAAATACCGCGCGAGGTCACCTTCATACTCGCGGAGCAGATCCAGGACACCCCCACCAGCCAAGGGCCGAAGAGGGCGAGGACGATACGAGGAGGACCATGACCGCCGTCGCAGCCCGAGCCGTGACAGCTATGGGGGTGGCTACCGTGGAGGTAGAAGCCGCTCGAGAGATCGCAGGAGTTATCGCTGAACAGGCTCCGATGAGCCGAGGTGCCTGGATTGGGGCAGAGTCAAGGCTCCCTGATGAGTCAGCACATCACCGCTTCTAACAGGTGACGCGCTGAGGGCTACGGGCTGGGTGGACAAGATGAAACGCCCACTCGTTCAGGTGTGAACGATGGTTTCGAGACTGACTTTTGGAATGAAAATGGGGTGGCTCATCGAAACAGCTGACTTCTCAGCGAAGGAAGATCAATACGGTGGTGAGGTTGGGTGGGACTGCTGCGAGGTAAGGTGCGTCAGCCCTGCTGACCACCAAAGGTGCTCGGCCGCCCAAGAAACATTAGCCCTTCTGCTGATAGCCCTAGGGTTCTGGTAGTCGCCATGGGAAACTGCCGTGCCCGATCGATTGCAAGAGCACGAGCCCAAAAGTTCAATCGATACCCCCAAGATAGAAGAATAATCTCAGGATCAGGTCCGAGATTTTTGCGCGGCCTGCAGACCTCCTGTTCCAATCACAGCAGAGACTTTCTCAGTGCCTAGCCGCGTCTCGGCCATAATTTCCAGGTCTGTTGGTCTTGCCATTGTGTATCCGTCATTATAAGTCCTGCGCTAGGCATCACCATAATTGCTCAAGATGCGCAGCTCTCGCCTCCACGGCCTGCTTTTCGACGGCCACCTGCTTGACCCGAGGCTTGGACCGGGCCAAGTTGCCGTGGGCTGCCTGGCTACAACGTATTTACGAAAGATGACAAAGAGTGAAGATCCGCAAGCCTAGACAGTTGATACCTGGTCTAGTCTCGGATTCTGTCTGCTTGATCTTCCTGAGCAGTGATCAGTCACCCTGGGCACAGTGCTTTGATGAAACTGAATTTGCACAGGGTCGACAGATTGCTCGGACTCGGCCAATTAGTAAGAGCTTCGCCCTTGCCATAAACGTCTCCGAAGATGGTAAGCTAGGTGAACCATCAGTCTGCCTCACTACTGATTCATGGCTATGCTGCTCTGGATGAGGCGAAGGAAGGTCGTGCAACTGGAGGAGAGAATAAGACCGTCCTCTCTGTGGCTGCAGAATCATATCAACGCTCTTGGGGGTTACAATCCCGCATGAATTTACAAGGACTTTCTTTCTGAGTCACTCCGAGTAGACCACCAGGCAACAATACCTGCTTCGCCATCGAGGCAGTTCCGAAATCGGGTGGCATACCTCAAGGACGTCGAAGGACGAGAGATCGCTACGAGTTTACAATTACTGCCTTTCCACAACCCGAACTAACATGGGTAACAGCAGCTGATATCAGTATGATTAGCAGGCTACGAGGCACTATTTCCCGGTACGACTTCGTAGTTTCCCAAGACTGGTGGTGTTGAGGGATCCCAAGTGGGTCTGTCGGTCCACTTGGGTGCTCCCTCCGTTGAGCTTTGCAAAATCAGATCATGAGGATGTTCTGCCTTGCGACTTCAGCTCTCGATATCATATGCTCTATGAAGCTTGGCGTTTTCGGATCCTTCCAGTCCTGCTACCACCAGCAGATACTACTTTGCATCTCCCGCCCCTGATCCTCTTCTACTCAAGCGGCAGCAATACCGGCACTGCAGTCAGACACAACAAGCTCAGTTCAGTCGATTGCCGCGGGCGCTTACTGTGCAACCTGTCAGAACGCGAAACCAGCTCTTTTTAGACAAGGGGTAAATTCCTCCTGGCCAACGCCACCCAACAGCCTTCCTGCTGTACTACGCTGGGTTGGTGGCCCCCACTCTGTTCCCGAAGGAATGGTTTTCCTCCTCTCGGCTGGTCTCCCGAGTGAGGCCCGGCCCACCCCTTTCAGCCCTATTGCGCTACCTGAGCCCTACCAAGAGCCTACCGGCCTGCAGGCTTAGATGCCGGCATGTCGTCCTTGCATGGTGGATGTAATTGGACGTGCACAAGCAGTGCGTCGACAGACTCACGTTCTACGACGAGGCACCCTTTGTCTTGCTTCAACCTCCATGGAATCGCAGCGATGGAAGATAATCACCCATTTGATTCCTCATCCCTCGGTAGAGATCTGCCTCGCTGGCTAGGGAGATTCGAGTCCCAGCTCTACCACGACCCGTGCAGCTCCGGCGAGGGGAGCGTCAAGTGCTAAGAACGAGCATAGTGAATTCTCTGCGTTTCTCCTCCAGCTTGGTTTTCCCTTCATCTCTTCTCACTTACGGCCCTCATGGGGGTCGACGATGTTCTGGTTCAAGTTCGGGGGACATAAGATGCTTTACGTCAGGCGGCCCAGGCATGACGTGAGACGCGCCTAGGCCCCATGGACGACTCTCCAC
The DNA here is from genome assembly GCA_038088545.1 of Diaporthe humulicola. Lineage (NCBI taxonomy): Eukaryota > Fungi > Ascomycota > Sordariomycetes > Diaporthales > Diaporthaceae > Diaporthe > Diaporthe humulicola. The sequence goes on from JBBWSL010000130.1 coordinate 144,048, forward strand.
AACGCGGCAGACTCCTGGCCCGCACAACAGTGCAGATCGTGCGCTCTGCAGGCAGAGAACACTGCTCAGCACACGGCGTCTGGAAATCCCGGTTCGTGGCACGTGCCCGCCCGCAGTGCTGGGTGGGCGAGGGTCTGACCTTAGGCACCAGAATAAACAGAACAGCGAATTCTGGGTTGAGCCCCTCTAAGCCTCACCGACGTTAGTGCTGCATCCTGAAATGGCACCTCACCGTCCACCCACCGAGGCGACCCCCTGGGTTACGCAGGGCCGAGAGTCCCACAGCAGACGCAGGCCACCCTCCAGTCGCCGCCACCGCATTTGAACCACCTCAGAACTGAGGTCTCTTGGCCGCAGGCTCACACTGCCAATTCTGGAAATTGGAACCCCACTCCCGGGCCCCATTCTGGACACCTTGGAGGGAATCGTGAAGCTGGTATAGCAGGCATCGAATTCAACAGCCGAATCCACCTCCACTATATCCAGCCCCCAATGATGGCTCCTGTCAACGGCCTCATCCTCCTAGGCGGCTCTGAAAAGAAGGTTCTCTTTGTCAGTGACGGGAAAGAGTGTGAGACTCGTCGAAGTCTTCCATTGTCCCCTTCGTCATCCGTTCTGATTCCTTCAGGATGGTCACCCCGTCGGTGCGGAGTGTTGATGGTCGTGTTTTGGCTTTACGAGTATCTGGACTTACACCATGGCTGTCATTCCGGTCCCTCTAGGAGTCGAGTTACATCGTCCAGGATGGCGGAGCCAGCGACCAGAGTGTCACCATGAACATTTCCCCTTCAGGAGTTGACAATGTTCGAGAATTCGGAGACACCAAGATGGCACTGCTAGGTAGCAGTTTAGGGGCTGTCTTCGCTGGGTTGACTCGGGATATAAGATGCGCTTGGGATCTGGTCACAATGGTAGACGGTCAGATCATCACCGAGCAGTTCATCAGTCTCACACCTCTTGACCGTTGAGATATAAGAGCATATCACCTCAGCTAGGAACAAGTGAAATCAGCCAAACCGCCAACACACAACACAGACAAAATCAGAAACACCCAGAAAATTGTCAAGCACTTGATCCTGACCTCGAAGAGCGAAATTGGCCAAGATGGGGATGCACAGCAACGCCTTCGGTGCGCCGAGCACCCAGACTTTCCAGGCTGTCAACGGCCTCGAAGCCAAGAACGCCATACATGCTGCGCAGAAACCCTCCAGGGAGACTTCAACCAACGCCGACTTAGTTGGAATCCGCGTGCTCATCGGCGGCAGGCCAGCCATCATCACCTGTCCCCGTCCTCAGCCGCCCCCCAGTCCTCGCCCTCGCCCTCGCCCTGGGCCCGTCCGCCCTCCTCCCGGAAACCCCACTCCGCCGCCGACGCCCCGCAGACCGGCTAACGGGCCCTCGGTGACGGACAACGGAGACAAGCTCGGCGGAGAGCCTGAGTTCGTCACCTGCCCCCGTCCCCAGCCGCCACCCAGTCCCCGTCCGCGCCCTCGCCCTGGGCCGGTCCGCCCGCCTCCTGGAAACCCCACTCCGCCTCCGACCCCTCGGCGATGATTCAATCTTATGCGGAGTCGGTTGCGTTATCCGGGTCACCTGGAAATCTCCCGGCCTTTGACGGGAGCATGACTGTACCGGTCCATTTTGTTTCGTTCGGAACCAATGCACATCGAGATGCATCACTTGGTCTAGCAACTGCTTCAACATCTTTACGCACTTCCTTTTCTCTGAATTTGCCCTCGGAGATCAAGACATTTCTTTAGGTTTTCTTTTCATCGGGTGGTGGGTTTTGACTTATTGCGATGAGTTCCTTTCCTTGTTTCCTATGTCACGGTCTTCAGGAGTTTTTGAGGAGGACGAAGGTATTCTGTTCTTTTTTCTTTCTTTCAAGCCACGGAGGGCATGAGCAGCAAAGTGGGCAAACTATGTGTGGCGAACTTTGTAAACAACACGGGTGGCTGTTTGATTTCTTTCTCTTCTCTTCACACATTCACCGTTTTACTCTCAAGAACACTCTGGCTCACGCCTGGCATCCTGCGTTTCTCTCATTCAATACCCCGGCAACATCAAATCTAGGCATTAGACTCTAGAAAAAACAATCCATCCTGCCCACAAAAAAAAACTGACCGCGTTTCAATGATTGTGGTGCCTCCAAATACTCCCTCGCACAGTCGAAGGTGATACAGCAAAGACGATGCAATTGGCTTCCATCCTGCAATCCTCTCCTCACTTCAAACTTTCAGGGGATGCTTATAATCTGCGTGTCTAAGTACCTAATCCAAACAAAACACCACTACTCGACGAGTTGGAAGACCACTGTCAACCATACTGCAATCTCAAGATCTATAGCATACCAACCGCATCTAGCATACCAAAGCCGAGCAAACCAACCCCCACTGCGTCTGCGAGGCCTGTGCATTTGGGGGCCAGTGCTCCAGCACCACCGTTGGGAGTTGGTGCCGGTTGCCAATCTTCAAAGGTCTGGCAGGTCGTACAAGGAAGGGCACTCGTGAATGGTACTGGGATCTTGTTCCCCGTCGATGTGCTTCCGGAGAGGCTAAATGCAGGTGGCTGCGCTCTCATTGTGGGTATTGGGTCGGCGTCCGGCTCTGCAGGGTTCAGAACGTCGCCGAGCATGTGAACCACGCCAAAATCGATGAGGATATCCGGATCGAGGATCTGGCTAGATGCAATATACCGATTGTTGCCTGCCACCGTTACGGTGATGTTCTTTCCGTCGAGGGTGGGCCACGTTGTCCCGTTGACGAGGTCGCTGCTGTAGAGCACGGTGGGGACGATGTGGAACTTCACCACGTCCACGAGCTCCGACGCCGACAGGGTGGAGAGTGCTCCAGACGTGCGCTGGAATGCTGCGTTGTTGGGTGCGAAGATGGTGACGTTCTTGGACGTTATGACTTGCTCGGACAGGTTCGCCTGGTACACAGCTCCTAAGAAAGCGCCGAGCGGAGTATAGTCGCGGCATATCTTTACCAGGCTTGGAGGTCGCATCATCACTGTGTCGATAATATGTATCAGCCCGTCGCTAAACTCGATATCTCCCTCGAGAAGCGTACTGATGCGTGTTAACCACCTGCTACGGACTCTTAAGTGTTGCATTGTGGAAACATTCCAAAACATGAAATACGGGGAACTGTAGAAAGAGAACAGCGGTACTTACGAGCGCCTGTCGGCCCCAGACGTGAAGACCACCTCATCTTCTGACTGCCTGCTGATGATGACTTGTGCACCATCCAGGAGAGTCGGGGTAAAGATTGGAATGCCCTCCTCAGCGGTACTGATAGAAACAGTGCCAGGAAAAATGTGATATCGGAGGGTGTTGACCACCTGGGTGTCATCATTGGAATCCCAGTCTGTGATCTTCTCAAAGGCTTCATTGTCAGGGATGACCAGGGTCGCGCCGATGTAGGGGAATCCATGGAGAGCGTCCGGGTGAGCCTTTGTGTCAAACATCAAGTTAGAAATCCTGAAGTCTCTTGGCCAAAATTGCCAAGAACCATCACATCTTACCTTGAGGAGGTCGTAGTATGTTGACAGATTCTCGTGGCGGGCAAGGAAGCTGTCCAAGTTGTTCTTGGACACAAGTTCACCAAGGACGTAGCGCCCGAGGCTCAACAATACGGCTAAGAGGTAAATGGAAAGTGTCTCGTTCATGATGATAATGCATGTGCATCCAAAAAGTTGGGTTTAATGACTTGATTGAAGTGATTGCAGCTACTGTCCGGAAGATTCTTCGATGGGAGAAGGAGAATGCTGCTGCTGCTGTTGTTGTTTTTGTTGGAACAAGCAGGTTCAGGGTGATGAGCCAACCTCATGGCTACGCCTGGAATGCGTAGAAGGCGCGAGTGGAGATCCAAGACTGCAGCCATGATGCAATGCTGCCTACCGATGTGCAAGTGCCGGGCAGACGAGTGTCTGTATTGCGACTTCCATGCTTGAATGTTGTGCCTGATCCGAGATATCAATATTACTGTCGCAGAACGGATTTCATCCTTCATAATGCAAGTACAACATAGCGTGGGTACTGGCCTTGGAATTCAGAACTCTAGGATTGTGCAACAGCAAAACACCAGAACCGTAGTACAGCATTGTTTTGGGCTCTTCTCAAGGAGAGGAGCACTTACATCACGTTGCTTCTGCTTTTGCCACAGGTATCTCTGCCGTGCATTGGCACTCCGTAGCTGCATTCAGCTCACAACAGCCAGCTCGCCGACACGCCACCGCCAAATTTCAGCCTTAAAGATGTTAGAACATGCAGTATGTTAATCCTCACCACAGGGATCTCCAGGGCCGAATGGTGGTGGTTGCCCATCGACATGGGGGCAACGAGGCTGTGATGTACCACGTCGGGTTACTTGGTTACAAATGACCCGTTTCTTCCTAGGCTAGGAATCACTTCTTTGCAGTAAAGCAACTCGCAAACGATCTTATGAAGGCGACTTTAGAGGGAAGTCGTCTGATGATAGTCTTTTGAAATAGAGACCAACCATGACCAAAATCCTGGTAAAAGTGATTGACCTCGATGCGCCCACGTTTGATGGCCTTACTTTCGCGGGAGGGCACAAGATCATGCTGGCTGGGGCCCTCGAGCAAGAGGGCAGATGAGGTCACCGAAGTGGCCACAAAAGAACATTCAGCCACGGCCTGGGCCCATAAATGAGGCTGCTTCTTTCCGTGCTGCGCCGGGTCAAGCCACGCAGATACCCCTTCGTTATGTTCGAGGTGCCTGTCAACGCTGAGAAGCACCGGGTGCAGCTTCTTAGAGCCAACCCATAGGGGGCGCTGCGGACGACTGGAAATAGTTCCTGAGTGACAGGAGCAACTCAAACAGGAGCTTATGTGAAGGCCGGGAAACTGCAAAGGATCCACAAGTCTCGATTTCCAAGGACATACTTAGGTGTTTATCAAAATTGAGGCAAACGAGTATGATGACAACACCTTATCTCGACCGCTTGGACTCACTAGAAACTACAGAAAGGCAACTGGCACTAATTACGTTTATTCATTCTTTTTTCAGCGGTATCGCGATACTGATCCTTCCAAGTTCGCCAAGCTCTCACTGTGTTGCGCTCCGGGGTGCCTGGGGCCTCCCACCAAGCCTTCACGTCTTTTAATGCGGACAGAAGCAGACAAAAAGCTATCAGATACGCAATTACAGCTATCAAAGCGAGCAATAGAAGTGCAGACGGCCTTCAGCCGACCAGGTCGGCGATGGCCATCTGGATACGATGAGGCAAAGTGATCCCAGCGGCCGCCAGGGTTGTTTGCACCCGGCAGCCGATGGCCATCTGGTCGCTACAACAGCTAGGCGACAAGTCCGAGCTTTTGCGTTGCAAGAGGAATGTGTTAATAATGCTGGATTGTGCCAATCGGGCCTTGGAATTTCGTATCTTGTAAATCCGACGCAGAGACTCCCATGGGACGCTGACAGTAACGGACAAGAGGCTGTCACCTGCTTGGCATACACTTATTTGCATTTGACACCGCCAAAAACGCGCTAAATAACACACGTTTGTGCCCCCCCGCCCAAATTTAGTACACAGTATTAATCTAACTGCATATTATAGATTCCTCTATAACTAGACCTCTAATAATAGAATAGGTATATCTATTAAATAGCTAAAATTAGTATAATTCTTTTTATATCTATTTTAATTAAATTAGACTAATAATTACTATATAATATATATAAGTAATATAAATTTTAATAATATCTATTTATTTTTATACTATATTTAGTTATAATATAATAACTACTAATCTAATTTAATTAAAATATATATATAAAAAATTACGCTAATTCTAGCTATCTAATAAATATACCTATTTTATTATTAAAGGTCTAATTATAAAGGAATTTATAATAGAGGTATAATTTCAAATAATTTAGTTAAAATTAAGGGAGGGTAACTTTAGTAATTTAGCTAAAAATACCTATATTTATAAGGGGTAGGGACTATATATATATACCCCTCTAAACCCCTCTAAAACTAGTTATTCTAAGTATAACTTTAAATATAGATTTCTTTATAACTAAAGCTTTAATAATAAAATAGAAAAAAGTTTTAGAATACTATAAATACCCTTTTTGTAAAATAATCAACTCACCATAGACATAAATAGCAAAAATTACATAACCTCTATCACCATAGCCCATAGCTAGAAAGAAGCCTATAGCCATTTAGCTACACCCTCCCTTCTATACATAATAACTAACTATACTAATAACCCACTTATATACATATATAACCCAGCTAATACTAATTAATAGTTATAAGGGTAACTATAAAATAATAAAATTAAAAAAATAATTAACTACTTTAATATTTACACTATTATTATGCTTTATTAAAAATAGCTATACTAATACTATAATATTATTAATACTTAAGTAATTATTATCCTTTATTAATTAATATTACCACTATTATATAATAAATAGT
>JBBWSL010000131.1:0-148862 GCA_038088545.1 Diaporthe humulicola
TAAAATTAATAATAATTTTTAAAAAAGTAAGAGCTAGAATATATAACTAAATAGAAATTAATTAGCTATTATTAGTTATATAAATAATACTTTTTATTTATTAACCCTATAATATAGTATTTTTATTTTAGCTTATATATTTAGGACTTTAAGTATTTTATAACCCTTAAAATTATAGTATTAATAGCTATATTAGCCTTAAATATACCCTAAACTATATAATAGTTTACTAGGGTTAATTACACTTATAGTATATTAAAAACACTACTAATTAGTTTATAATAATTAAAATATATAAGGTATATAGTAATAAGTTAGCATAAGTAGTATTAGTTAAGGAATTATAGTATTAAGGGTATATAGTCGAAAATACAGAGGGGATAATAACGTGCACTAAATTTAGGTATATACAGACATATCCGCTTCACTAGCGCGTTTTTGCTACCTTTGAATGCAAATGAGTGTAGGTAGTCTAACGGATCGACACCCACACATCGCACCCTGGGACTGATGTTGCGCGCAGGCATCAGGTCTTGGCCATTGCCATGGTTTAGATCTCGTAGGCGATGAAGGCTGACATACTGTACATCCTTTGTCAGTTGTCTGCGAGACGGGGTAAATAGCCCATATATAAGGCTTATAGCGCCCGAAAGGGTTGGCAGATGCAGATGGCTGGGTACGAGCCAAGACATCATGAACGCATTCATCCTACAAGAGGCTATAAAGAGGGAATGAGAGACCCTCCTGGGAAATGTATGTAGTCCAAGATGTCAGGACGGATGTAGATGTTTGTGGTCATGCAACCGAAAAAGCAAGCTCCTCTTGGGTGTCAATGGTATCGTCAGGCGGTGGTGAAATGCCTTGAGACGCACATATCCACTGCACCAAGTATTCCTAGGCTATGTTGGATTCACTGTTAGCTGGCCTACCCGTTGACAGTGTCAGTTCTAGATGTGTATATTCTGGAATTTCAGGTCATTTTGAGGAAGTCCCGAGTTCATCTCAAGTTTTCCTAGAACTGTCCTGGGGCCATTTGCACCATTTGTCCAGGGGGAGGTTGTGACAAGACGCATTTGGGCAAGTGTTCTGTGGGAGGAAGCGATGTTGTACATCTAATTTCTTCATCAGGTATTGTGTAAAAGCCCTCAATCGATAATTTTAACACCAGGTCTCAGTGATCCGATAGCTATGGTCGAGTAGGTATTCGGTCTAGCAGAGAAGATCGTCGCAAGGGATAGAGCTCTTGAGGCGGTAGTGTCGTAATGCCTGCTCTTAGCCAGGTACCCAGGTACTCCTACCCCTGGCCCAAGCCCACCCGGACGGCTTGAAGCTCCCGACAAACACTGGAAAAGAACCCTGGAAACCGGTGCAGCTTACGTATCACTGGGGGCAGCGCGGAGTACGGCACAGTAACCAAGGTAGGTAGATACATGGCTCGTTCCAACTATTGTAGTCTATTTCCAGAAACAATCCATCACTTTGGTATTACTTCTTCAATTGCACATGACAACAAGCACTCGTCTCTGTCGCAACGGCGCCAACCTGATCAATTGATGCCGCCCAATCCGTGGAGCCCTTAGCTTTCCAGCATCGCCGACGAGCGCCGTTGAAACACGCGCCACATCGTCTCATCTTGATAGTGACGTTGGCCGAGAGAGGTGATTGTGGACAAGGCGCCGTGCCCACCTCATAAGGTTGACGATACCTTCCCCCAGCAATCCAGGCCCTCAGCTTTAGGTCTTGCGCCCACCCAGCAGTCACCATGGCGCAAGTATTCCTCGACCTCATCACCTCCTTCGGGAACTGCCTGAACTGCTTTCCCGGCTCTCCGTCGCTCAAGATCAACAGTCGCAACTTCAAGATTCTGAGATTACTCGGAGAGGTAAGCCAGCTCCCGTTCCAATCTAGAAGCAGGACACAGGGCTTACAGGCACGCAACTCAACAGGGCGGCTTCTCCTACGTCTACCTCGTCCAAGACACGTCGACCTCCGAGCTCTTCGCCCTGAAAAAGATCCGATGCCCGTTCGGCGCCGAGTCCGTCGCACAGGCCATGAAGGAGGTCGATGCATACAAGCTCTTCGCCAACACGACCGGAATAATCCACAGCATCGACTACGCCATCGCATCAGAGCGCGGCGGCGGCGAGGCCTCCAAGACAGTCTACGTCCTGCTGCCATACTATAGGAGGGGCAACCTGCAGGACCTCATCAACGCGAACCTCGTCAACCACACCAAGTTTCCCGAGAAGAAGCTCATGCACCTATTCCTCGGGGTCTGCCGCGCGCTGAGGGAGATGCACGTCTACACGGGGCCCGGGAGCGGGGGCGGCTCGGGACCTGAGAGGATGGAGATGCGCGTCAATGGCGTGGACGAGAACGTCGAGGCGGCGCAAGGCAGGTCGAAGAGGAACCAGGAGGCAGACGGGGCGGACGAGGACGATGAGACGGAGCAGCAGCGGCCGTTGATGCACGGGAACGAGGGCGTGCCGGATGGAGAGATCAAGAGCTATTCGCATAGGGATATCAAACCTGGTAAGGACTCCGCCTGCCACCCAATCTGTCTGGGACTGTATGAGGGGGGCTGAGCTGACATGCACCAGGCAACATCATGATCGACGACACTGGATCGGCACCAATCCTCATGGACCTAGGCTCTATCGCCGTCTCCCCTATCCCAATCACATCGCGGTCCCTCGCCATCGCGACACAAGACACGGCAGCAGAGCACAGCACGATGCCATATCGGGCGCCGGAGCTCTTCGACGTCAAGACGGGGACCGTAATCGACACAAAGGTAGATATTTGGTCGATGGGGTGCACGTTGTACGCCTGCCTAGTAGGGAAATCGCCCTTTGAGATGCGCAGCGATGAGACAGGCGGCTCGTTGAGTATCTGCGTGCTGGGCGGGGACTGGCGCTTCCCGGATGAGGGGCCTGGCGGGACCAAGAGGAAGGCGCCGGTGAGGAGGACCAACACCGGCATGGGCCAAGGCGGTGGTGCGAATGGTGCGGCAGATGACCTCGTCATCAGTGATCCCATAAAGGATGTTGTAAGAAAGTGTTTGAGCGTGGAGCCGAGCGAGAGGCCTGACGTGTGAGTGCCCCTTTCTTGATCTAATCGTGTTGGTTGAAGTCGCCACTAACTTTATGACCGCAGAGATGAGTTGATCAGGATGGTTGAGACAGTGGTCGACGAGCTGCCTGAGGATGAATCGACGTGAGGTATCTTGGGCTGAACGCGCGAGCCTTATATGTGAACCAATGTACACACCTCTTTTACGGATGGTAGACGTAGGGTTTGGGTGACTTCGTGGCGTCGGGATTGCGTATGGCTCAGAATGAGTAGTAATGCAGCGAAAGAATCTCTATGAGCTTTAAGCGGAATGCATAAATACCAACTGGCAATGCACACTTTTGTGGATTTGTTTCTATATCAATTGGGCGGGCCTGGCGTTCGAGGTTGTTGATGGAATATACCTCTTGCGTGACAAGAATTACCTAAATGAGACGAGGATGAAAATCGCACCTACCTTTCCAAATGAACGGCACAGACTCCCGCCATGTGAAGTAAAACAAACATGAACGCTTAACAAACCACCTCAAACCCCACTTCCAATACTCTGAACTACTCATAGAACATTTTGGTGCCACTGCCGCAGAAATTTGGAACATTCACGCAATGCGACACTTCGGCAGCAAAACTGAGAAGCCCGGCAGCCTTGGCCGCCAAACCAGCGTGGATGAGGCCGACGCCACCGCATTCGCATCACCCCCAAGTCTCGACAGAAATCAGGATGCAGACGTAGGTAAGGGAGGAGCGGAGGAGGAAGAGGAAGAAGAGGACGACTACATGAACATGACCTTCGACGACACGCCCGCCAAGCAACCAGAGACCTCCCTGCAGCGCAGCCAGCGCCTGCGGAAAGAAGGCCTAAAGCGCGGCATCGTGCCGTCCAAGGCAGAGCTCGCGGCGCAGGAGCGGCAGAGGCGCGAGGAGGGCCTGTCCAGGTCGCTCATCACGGGCGCGGCGGCGGGGGGTGGTCCAGAAGCGGCGGCCCCGGCAGCAGAAGCCAACCCAAAGATCAAGAGCAAGGGGCTGGCGATGATGGCCAAGATGGGGTTCACGCCAGGGTCCGCGCTGGGCAGCCGTGACAACGCGACGGCGCGCAGCGAGCCGCTGCGCATCGAGACCAAGGAGGACCGCGGCGGCATCGGCGCCGACGCCGACAAGAAGAGGAAGCTCGCCGAGGCGGCCGAGGCCGCCGGGGCCGCCAAGCGCGCGCGCGTCGAGGAGCTCGGCGACTACAGGGTGCGCATGGCGCGGGAGCGGGACGCCGCGCGCAAGGAGAAGCTCGTGTTTGCCGCGCAGAAGATCGCCGAGAAGATGGACGAGGACGGAGGGGACTTATCAACCCCTGCTGCTGCTGGCGGCGAGGGGGTGAAGGCACCGTCGTCACGGCCCCTGAAGTCCGTCCCCGTCGTCTACCGCGGCCTCGTGCGCCGCCGCGAGGAGGCGGAGCGGGACCGCAGGATGCGGTACGACCTCGAGCAGAGCAGCGGCGGGCTGTCGGCGAGGCTGCCGGCGTACGAGGACGAGGGCATGGACGACGACGACAAGATGGCCCTAGGCGGCGGCAGTGGCGGCGGCGACGGCGGCGGCGTCGGGGCTGGCCGCACCGAGAAGAAGAACAAGACGATCTACATGCCGGCGGACGACCTCGACGAGGAAGACCCGGAGCTGGACGAGTACGAGGCGCTCGATGTGGGCGACAAGCTGGCCGGACTCGTCGCGTACCTCAGGGACAGGCATCGCTACTGCTTCTGGTGCAAGCTCGCCTACTCTGATGAGGAGATGGAGGGCTGCCCTGGGCTGACGGAGGAGGACCATGACTGATCGTACATTGCTCGGCTGGAAGAATAATCGAGAGCAGCCTTAAGACTTTACATTCCGGCAATGGTCTTGCTAAGCTTCCAGTAGCTGAATGCTTCTCTACATAAATGGAGACGGCCAACAAATGTCTGTTGCAGTGCTACAGGTCTGTGCCGCCAAGAAACGACGCGAGATTAGAACTGGTTATATATAGATGAAACCACGAATTATGGAAACCGAGTTGATGGATGTTTCTTTTTATTCACTGTGCCTAGATGATAGAGTCCAGTGGCTCGTATAGTGTGAACCAGACTCCCAAAGCTATGCCAGGCTATCCATTGTCCTTTCCCATGCTGGTTCCCAAGCGTCAAAAAACAGAGCGACTCAGATACCGTTCCCATATGTGTGTATATCCGCGCTCAAAACGAAGCGCCGACACCGGGTATCCGAATTATTACACGCGAATGAAAGCTCCCGAACTCCTCACAAGTGTAAAAGCCCTTTGAAGTTGTGCCAAAAGTAGCATGCCGTGTGCGCGTTTTTCTACCGTCCTGCGCCATACCCGTCTCTTTAGATTGCGAGACGGCGCTTTGGCTCTGGTACGGTCACCTCGACTTGTTCCATGTCGCTGTCACTGTCGCTGCGCTTCCTCTTCAGCGACCCCTTGCCGGTTCCGTTGAGTGCCTCCTGGGACATCTCGTCCTCAGTAGGCTCCTGAGTCTCATCTTCATAGTCGATGTCGTCGTCGTCATAGTCACCATCGTCCTCTTCATCCTCTAGTTCGTAGTCCTCGGGCGCATAACGGAGGCGTCCCATGTCGTCGTCGTCATCAGTCTCACTGTCGCTGTCGTCCAGATTCAACGCCCCCAACAGAGGGATGTCGATCTTGGCCAGCTGGGACTTGATCATCTGGTCCGCGACAGAGAACAGCTGACTGTCCTTGTCGGGCGTGACCTCCTTCTCGATGTCGAATTGTTTCTCCTCCATGTCCAGTTTCGCGTCGTCTCTCATGCCATTGTTGGGCGACAGGGCGGCGTCCGGGATATTCATGACCCACTTGCGGACAACCTCACCCTTTGGTGTTCGCCTCATGGCGGCGGCAGTATTCTTCTCGCGCAGACCACGGCGGAAAGCCCGCTTGCTCTTGCGCCTCCTCCGTCCAATCCGGTCCCGGATGTACCATGCCACGACGAGCATGGCGGACTGCATCATCTCCTGGCATTTCTGCCTGTGGCCAGTAGCCCACGTCTGGCATCGCTGTTGTTGGTAGTTGAGGATCGCCTGGCACCTCTGCTGGTAGAAGGCTGCCATCCGGGAGACCATCTGGACGTATTTGGGGTCAGCGAAGGCTGGATGATCGCCGCCGAGATCAAATAGCTGTTGGGCGGCGGCGTCTGGCGACGCGGATGGAGGTGGGACCTTTGTTTCTGTGCTAGATTCGCTCGCAGATGGTGTGGACGAGGACCTAGCAGATTCTTGTGATGATGACTGCTGCTGTTGTGTTGGTGATTGTGCTTGTGTTTGTGGCTGTTTCTCTTGTTGTTCTTTCTGTGCTTGCTCCTCGCTCTTCTTCTTCAGGTTCAGGCGCAGCTGTTGCTGCTCCTGGAAGTGCTTCTCCAGGAGCGAGGGTTCCTTCTTAAGCGGTGGTCCATTCATCTCCCTGGCAAATGTTTTGAGAAGCGAGGGATTCGTAAGGTTGTGTGCAAGGCCTGGGATGGCTGCAGGGGCGTGACTCGGGCCGTGTTTGAGGAAAAACTTGTGATCTGGTGGGAGTGGTAAGGGAATTTGAGAGGAAAGGTTCAACATCATGGGGAAGGTCGAGGCGTCCATGGTTGTTGATTACACGAGGCAGTAGGAGAAATTCGGTGACAGAGGTGGCGTGATAATCGACGTTTCTCGGGCCACTGCACCGGCCGATTTCGCGGGTTTACACTTGCAGGTGACTAGGTCCCTGTCGGTCCGCAGCCTTGTAAGAGAAAAGGAACAAATTCTTGCTTCCGGTGAAACCTGCAGGGAGAGTCAAGTACTTGACTTGAGCAGCGGAGCAGGCAGGAAATATTTGAGAGCAGTGCGATGGGCAGACGGCTGGATAGATATCAAGATGGAAGGGGGACAGGAGTTCCTGCACCCCGGAGGCTGACGGTGGAGACCAGGGGACGGGAGTGAATAAATACAACGGGCAGAGAGCGAAGTGAGCAGATGGGACCAAAACATGAGATACACTCGCATCGACGCCGCACTCAGGGGGGTGGAACGGCCCTACGGCTTGCAGGCAGTCCTGGCAGTCAGGCTGGGGAGTGGGCAGGGCATCAGCCAGCGTGGGATCGCTAGGCAGCGTGCAGACGTCAGGACCTGATGTTTGGTATTTCGTGGAGAAGATGGGCTGGTCCCAATCTAGCTCGCGATGGGCCCATGGGGCAACCGCGGCAAGGGATCATCAGCCTGATGGGTGAGATGGGACGGTGGGACCGGACCAGGACGGTGGGACCAGGACCAGCCAGCACCGTGGCAGACTGGCAGACTGGCAGAACAGACAGACGGAGAGACGCCCAGGGCGGGCGGCATTGGCGGGCAGCGAGCTGCTGACGGCGGATGAACCCCGCTGGGGAAACGGCAGAGGAAGGGGAGGGCTCTGCAGAGGACGGGCAGACGTCTTTCGACTATGTCGTGAACATTAGGACAGTTCTAAGCAAGAAGCGGGCCAAGCTGATAAACATCGAACGAGAAGTGATGGAATAAATGCGGGCATCGGTCGATGCCGACGGCTTTGCGGAGCAAGGGTCCTCGGGCGCCCTGCGCTTGGCTTGGCCTGGCCTTGTCTGTGCTTGCCTGTCCTCCCACCCCCCTGCCAGCTGCCATGTGCCGTTGGCCTGCTATGCGCGGTGCGCTGTGGCCTGCACTGCTCTGCTCTGCAACACGCTGCCCTGCACTGCTTTGATTTGCTTAGATTTGATTTGGTCAAGCTTATGCTACCATCAGCCCAGTCCTGACTCCATTTCATTTCTTTGGGAAGTGATCCGGGGCACAAACCACACGTCTCTCCAAACTCAAAATCGCGGGACCGACAGCCTCCGCCTGTTGGGCCCATCGGCGTGGTTTTTTTTGGCGGCGTGGTCGCACACACACAGACACACTCTCTCGAAAATAACACGCGCGCGCGCAGAATCTGTGAGAGGATGAGAGCGGGGTGAGAGGGGATGTTGCGGGCAAAACACACAGAGAGAGGCAGGGTTCCGTGCCGGGTTTACTTCGTGGCCGCTGTTTATTGCCCGACATTGATTGATTGAACGCGAGATGGCCACTGCCAGATCCAGATCATGCGTGGCATGTTGGACAGGCTGTCGATCTATGCTTGTTCCTGACCCGGCAGCTTGACCGGCAGACTGACAGGCTGCCAGGCTGCCCGGCTGAGTGAGCGTGGTGTTGTGTTACTCTGCCGTGATCTCGATGGTCAACCAACCCATCCCGCGTTTGTGGCATGGCACGCATGGCAGGCCTTGTCGTTGTGGTGTTGCGACCCCAGAGCGCGAGCGGGTCCACGGCCCGAGGTGGAGGACTGCAAGTGAAGTTGTGTCCGAACTCAGGGTCCTGTTCGCCTGGCCCTGACTCCTGCCATGCGTAGTGTATTTCACCCATGCGATCGGTGATGTGCGATTCTCGATTCTCGATCCTCGGTTCTCGATTCTCGATTCTCGATTCTCGAAGCGGGCGATCCACATTAAAAACTGACTTCCGACTGCCGACCGCAAAGACCGACTTGACCACTAGCAGCAGTTCATGCCACGCGTGCATGGTATTCCATGTATGTAGTAATGTACCGTTCAAACCGCCAGGTCTGCATCCATCTGCCGTGTGCCAATATTCGCAGTGAGACGTGGCCGTGGAGGGCGTTGAATGCTACAGCGGTCAGTGTACCCGGCATAGGTACTGCGTAAAGGTGAAAAATGCCCATTCCACAACATCCTGCAGGTCATCACTCGACATATACGAGGCCATACTCACTGCTCAGTGAAGCCAGTCTCGACCGTTGTGAGCGGCCTGAGAGGTCTGAAGGAGCAATAGTAGTGTAAGGAATGGTCTTCCAAAGAGCTTGTTGGAGTCCAACCTGCCAAATGTTAAAAATTATCAAAAAAGATGGTTTCGAATCTCACGATTCTTACAGCTCTTAGAACACATAGATGTGCCCATTACTGGAATCGAACCAGTCACCTCATCATTACTAGTGATGCGCTCTACCGATGAGCTAAACGGGCTGTATGGAAGCGAGGCTGTGCGGAATATTATAAAATTTGTTTGAGTGGAGCCGGCAAGGGCTGTGATCCATCTGTCCCGGATCAGGGTTGGAGCCTTCTTCCCGTGAGGGGGGGGGGGTCAGGTTCAAGCTCCGGACCCTGACCCTGGTCCCTCACCTTACCAACACAATCAAACAACACCACACAGATCAGTCCACTTTGCATTGCGCGCCTCACGCCAGCGGGCTCACCCATCACCACTCATTTTGCGCGTCTGTTTGTCCCACACAAAGACATTGAGGACGCTGAGCTCGGATTGGAAATGGGCACGTCGAGGCCATCCAACAGCGACAATCAGTCTTGATGCTGCCCTCATTCCTGGGCCCGGCCATTCGCTCGTCAAGGGCAACATTCCACAACCGGAGATTTCACTCTCACGTATTGGGAAGATGGCCAGCTCCGACGGTCACCTTACGATGCAGGTCCAGCAGTCGACGCCATGGCATCCCGACTCGGGTGCATGTAGTACCGCGTGACCTCCCCCACACTCACACCCACACCCAGATCCGGGGCAAGAGGACGAGGACTGTTGTCAGCCTCGATGATCTCCCCCAGGGGCTCGTCCGCGCAGGCTCCCTGCCTGCCAGCCCTGCCGACGAGCAGGAGCCCCCAGCTGCTCCATCCTACCCGACCGTGGTGCTACAGGCGCGCCGGAACATGCAGAAGTTTGACAACTGCGTCCTGCTGACACGTGTCGGTGGGTTCTACGAGCTGTACTTTGAGCACGCGGACGAATACGGCCCGCTCCTGAACCTCAAGGTTACCCAGAAGAAGACGGCTGCCGGTCCTGTGCCAATGGTAATTCTCAGCCCGGCCATGTCCCTTCCCCTCTCACCCGCCCTTCCGGGCCAGACGTCGTATGTTTCTGCTCGGGCCTGGCACCATCTTCTCGGATTCTAATGGTTCTGTCTTCGACACTAGGCCGGTTTCCCCTTCTTTCAGCTGGACCGATTCCTGAAAATCTTGGTTCAGGACCTGAATCGATATGTAGCCGTGGCCGAGGAATTCCCAAATGCCGCTCCAGACCAGGCAAAGTCGGGTGGTTTGATGCATGACCGTAGGGTTGCCCGCATCATCACCCCTGGCACTCTCATCGACGAGAACTTCATGGATCCGTATGCAAACAACTACGTCATGGCAATTCACCTGTCTGGGGATGATTTCCCCCGAGCCTCGGCATCTGCGGCTCTTGAAACAATATCTCCAGATGGCCGCCCAGGTGTTGTGTCTGGTGATGCTCCCGGAGATGCCCCCATCCCCATTGGGCTGGCGTGGTTGGACCTGTCGACAGGCCACTTCTTCACGCAGACCACCACTATGCCTTTGCTGGGATCCATGCTCTCGCGCGTCTGCCCGAAGGAGGTCGTGTTGGACGAAGACTTCCAATCACGCACCAGTCATGCTATTTTCTCCATCCTCGCTGAGGAAAGACAGCTCATCACATATGCTTCCCAGGGGGGGCTGATGACTATCTCTGACTGGGCACCAATGCTTGAGTCCGAAATACCACTCCACACTCTGGGGTCGTTCACAGATGGTGAGATCAAAGCGGGCAACTTACTGCTGCACTACGTCAAGGATCGCCTGCAAGGCATCAGCATGAAGCTCCAGCCTCCGCTACGTCACGAGAGCGTGCAGGTGATGAACATTGACAAGAACAGCATGCGGTCCCTTGAGATCAAGCAGACCATCCGGGACGGCACATTCCGTGGCAGCCTGCTTCATGCGATTAGACGCACAATTACAAAAAGCGGTGCCAGGCTTCTTAATGAGTGGATTAGCGCCCCCTCTACGTCCTTAGAGGTCATCAAATTCCGTCAAGATCTTTTAGCTTGTTTCATTGCCGACGAGGCACTACGCGAAGGTATCACTCTACTATTACGAAGGAGCCATGACTCCCAGAGGCTTGTCCAGAAGTTTGCGCTCGGTAGGGGAGATGCCGATGATCTCCTTGACCTCGCGAGCACAATTAAAGCTACGGAAGACATTGTCTCTATGCTCCTGGGAGCTGTTTCTACTACTGATGTTGAATCGGCCGCAGCGAAAGAATCTCTAAAACAGATGACAGACCGAATCGACCTTGAAAGCCCCCGCAAGCTGGCCCGCCGGATTCGCGAGGCAATCGACGAGGAGGGCATCGTGCAGCAGCACCAGATCGAAGACAGCGAGGCCGGGAACATGATCGCACTAGCTCAGGAGATTGTAGACAATGAAGGCTCAGCCGAGGACTCATCGCTGCTCCCAAAGTCGGCCAAAAAGCGCAAGCCGGTTTCCCTGCAAAACTACTACGGCGAGGACAATGAGGTCTGGATCATGAAGCCGGACGCCAGCCGACACCTCAAGAAACTCCACTCCCAACTCGACACCCTTCTTGACGAAAAGGAAAGTCTCACAGCGACCCTGCGCGAACGGCTCAGCGCCCAATCGCTCACGCTGAAGTGGACCCCTGGCCTCGGCCACATCTGTCACATCAAGGGGAAGAAGGACCTGAAGTCGGCGTCGTCTGCCATCGCCGACATGCCCGGGCTGCTGGGCCGGCAGACGCAGACGTCGCGCTCCTTCCACCTGCCCGAGTGGACCGAGCTCGGCCGGCGGCTGGACCAGGCGCGGTTCCAGATCCGCGCCGAGGAGCAGCGCGTGTTCCAGGAGCTCAGGCAGCAGACGGTGCTCAACATTGTCAAGCTGCGGCGCAACGCGGGCGTGCTGGACGAGCTCGACATCGCGACGTCGTTTGCTCGCCTGGCGGTGGAACAGAACCTCGTCCGGCCGGTGCTGAACAACGGCACCGGGCACGTCATCGTTGGTGGGCGGCACCCCACCGTCGAGGGCGGGCTGCGGGAGGCGGGCAGGACGTTTGCGAGCAACGACTGCTTCGTCGGCGCCAGCGGCGGCGCCAGGGGCTCCGGCCACCATGGCCGGGTCTGGCTCATCACCGGGCCAAACATGGCGGGCAAGTCGACCTTCCTCCGCCAGAACGCGCTCATCACCATCCTCGCGCAGGTGGGCTGCTACGTGCCGGCCTCGTACGCCGAGGTCGGGATCGTGGACGCCATGTTCAGCCGCGTGGGGTCGGCCGACAACCTCTTCGGGGACCAGAGCACCTTCATGGTGGAGATGCTCGAGACGGCGACCATACTACGGCAGGCGACGCCGCGGTCCTTTGTCATCATGGACGAGATCGGCAGGGGCACGACGCCCGAGGACGGGTGCGCGGTGGCCTTCGCGTGCCTGCACCACCTCGTGCACGTCAACAAGTGCAGGACGCTGTTCGCGACGCACTACCACGGGGTCGCGGACATGGTGGCCGAGCATGCGATGCGCGTCGAGGACGGAGGGGACACGGGCGCGGTGGAGATGTACTGCACGGATGTGGCCGAGGATGAACAGGGAGGGTTTGTCTACGTCCACAAGCTACGCAAGGGCCTCAACCGCCAGAGCCATGCGCTCAAGGTCGCACGGCTGGCTGGTCTGCCGGAGGCGGCTCTACAGACGGCTAAGGAGATACTCATACCCCAGCAGGGGAGGGGAGTGAGTGAGAAGGTCACATGAGCATGAGCACACGAAGGTCTAGATGGAACTGAGGCTCGGATGCCGCGGGAGGCCTGAGGACTTTTACGTCACGTCGAGCATGTAACATCATCTGTAAATCTTTGGTTCAGTTAGCAAAGATACCCCACTATTGTGTAAACAAATAGATATCTGTACAAAAAAACCAGCCGAAGCATGAAGGCGCGTCTCATTCATTGGTGATGAGGTCATCAGAAAGATTCAGGGTTAAAAAGCTCTTGATCATTTTTTTAATCTTCGACACGCCTTCGCTTCAAGAAATGAGAAAATTTTGGGCTTACCATTGAGTTCGACGATGCGCAACAGCACACAATGCCTGTCACAGTGCAGTCCATGAACCACATGGTTGGGAGCAAATGATCCGTAGTTGTTCGCTACCAAGAGGGTATTATCCCACAAGATGGTCCCTATTCCGACGAACCAATTTACCCGTTTTCAGATTTCCCGCAAAGAACCGGTTCAAATCGGCTCCCATCGTGAGAAGCCGTGATTTTCATCGATCGTACGTGTCATCAACAAGTCGAGAGGCGCAGACACACCGCTTAGTCGAAGAGACCGAAGCCCATGTCGTCATCCTCCTCCTCCTCTTCCTCCTCCTTCTTCTCCTCAGCGGCGGGAGCGGCGGCGCCAGAGTCGGCAGCGCCGGCGGCAGGGGCGGCAGCGGCGTAAGCGTCGGGGTTGGCGATGCGGTCCTTGAGCTCGTCGATCTCGGGCCAAGAGATCTCGGTCTCGATGGCGACGGCAACGGCGTTCTTGTAGCCGTTGACGAAAGAGTGCATGACGGAGGGCAGGGTGGGGTAACCAATGGCCAGGGAGACGGAGGCGATGGTGGAGACGGCGGTGCCGAAGGTCTTGAGGAGCTGCTCCTCGCCGACGTCGAGGACCTCGGGGGGGAAGGTGTTGCCCTGGTCGTAGACCTGCTCAATGGCCAGACCGTAGGTGAAGGGGGAGATGTTGAGCAAGTTGAGCAGGGTGGCCTCAGAGGGGCCGACCTTGGTACCGGCCTCAACGAGCTTCAGGTCGGCCGTGATCTCAATGGTACCACGGGCGATCTTGGTGGGGACACCGAGAGCCTGGAAGAAAGAGGTCTTGCCGGGCTCCATACCGGTGTTGCCAGCGGGGACCCACACATCGGCGGGGGCGAGGGCACCGGCACGGGCAGGGGCGGCGACCTTGTTATCCAGGATCTTGTCACGGATGGACTTCAACTCGCTGTTGGTGAAGACGAAGCCGACGTTACCCTTGACGAAAGGCAGGAGACGCTCGTACTCGGGGGAGTCGGGGATGAAGGTCTTGAGGGCACGGCGAACCTAATAGAATCGAATCGCGTTAGCTGTCTGTCCGCCTGGGACCAGTGTTGTCGTGGGACGTCGCATCGCATCACGTACCATGGTGTTCTTGCCCATCAGGACGACGGCCTCTCCACGGAGGGAGTGGCGAATCTCGTGCATCTGCTGAGACGAGACATTGTCGACGCCGACGATGAAGATGGACTGGTACTCCTCGAGCAAGCCCTTGAGCTTGTCGAAGTAGCCGGCCTTGTTAGCGGATTTGCCCCCCATTTCTTCTTTTGCTGTCGAAGCTTGAAGATAGGAGTTTAAGGGCAAATTAAAACGGGTTGAGGAATTGGGGTTGATCGATTCGTCGAGATTGACTTGACGTGTGTCTGTGGTGGGTGAGGCAGAAGTTCACACAGCAGCCGAGCGTTTTTGATTTTGTTGCAGCAATTGTGATTTTCGGGGCGGGGCGCTAAGGAAAGTGTGGCCGTGCAACAACTGTGGCTTGCCTCCAAAAAGTCTTATCGATAAGCAGGCTGGACTTTTTTATTGCCCATGGGATGGTACATTCATGGCTACCTCTGGCTCATCAGCTTCGACCGACTTTTCTTGTTGCTTGGGAGGTGCCTAGGAGCCTCTAGATCGCATTGAGGAGCAGCTCATAAACCTGTGAGCAGGTCGAGTTCAAAATGAAGCTGCCATTCCACAGCGTGCAGGTCTGTGGTGACGTCCTGTTTGCCGCAAGGGGCGGGAACCTGCACTCATTCAAACTCACGGACGGCTCTCACATCTCGAGCTGGAGATACCCACTGGAGAAGAAGGGCGCTCTCAGACCAGAGGACCGGCTGGTAATCAGTGTGTCGGAGGAGTCAACGCCCAATCCCTCGCAAGACGGCTATGATGGCCCACCTGCGAAGCGTGTAAAGCTCGACGCCGCCACCTCAGACGCTGGACAGAATGGGAAGCAGGCGGGTGCACCCCCAGCAGGGAATGACCAGGCCAGAGACAACACCAAAGAGACGCAAGGAGATCAGAGCAAGGACAAGCCGAATGGGAAGAGAGGCAAAGTCGCCAACCCTCGTCCCGGCCCAAGGTCGCAGCCGTCGGAGCGGCCCATGGTCCTCATCTTGACTTCTACAGTTGATGGAAAATACCTTATCGCCGTCACACAGTGCAAGTCTATCTGGGTGTTCGAACACGATGGGCTCGGAAACATGAAACTGCTCAGTCGTAGGTACGTAGCCTCAGGTCGCATCAGGGAAACTGCAAATGTAAAGAAGCATAAACTCACACAGCCGTAGGACCATGCCCAAGCGCCCGTGCTCCCTCGTGATCACGCCCGACAACCAGACAATCCTGTCGGCAGACAAGTTCGGCGATGTCTACTCCCTGCCCCTGATCCCATCCCAGGACCCGCCCGCCGCCGCCCAGGAACCAAAGGAGGACTCACCCGCGGCAGCCTCTCCAAGCCCGGCACCAGCAGAAGACAAACCCTTCAAGTCGCAGGCCAACGAGCTGACCGTCCACACGAAGCGCAACCGCAAGGCCCTCCTGGACCAGCAGGTCACCGCCAAGAGCGGCAGGCACGGCGGCGCGCAAAAGGCCGAGGTGCCCTTCTTCGAGCGCACCCTCCTGCTGGGCCACGTCTCGCTACTGACGGCGGTGGCGCTGGGCCACGACGCGCGGCGGCGGCCGTACATCATCACGGCGGACCGCGACGAGCACATCCGCGTCAGCAGGGGCACCGCGGAGCAGGCGCACGTCACCGAGGCGTTCTGCATGGGCCACGGCGAGTTCGTCAACCGCCTGTGCGTCCCCGGCGGCGGCCTGGGCCACCTGCTGGTCAGCGGCGGCGGGGACCCGGACCTGTTCGTCTGGAGCTGGGCAGAGGGCAGGCTGCTGGCCAGGGCACCGCTGCTGGGCGCTGTCAGGGGCGTGTTCCCCGGCGCGGCCAAGGTCGCCGTCACGGGGCTGTCGTGTTGGACGGGGAGGCCGGCGGAGGGAGACGAGCAGGGCGCGACCATTCTGGTAACCTGCGAGCGGTATGTGTGACCATTTTGTACATCTGATTCAAGTGCGGTGATGAGCAGACTAACTGATCGGTATAGCGTGCCTGCGATTTTCTTGTTCACCCTAAGACCGACTGGCACCCTGGACTACTTGCGCAATATCAGCATTCCCGGAAACCCGCTCGAGGTTGAAGTTGTAGATGGCGACAGGCTTGTTGTTGCGGTTGAGCCTGCCAGGACGGGGGGAGAGTACGATTTGAGCAAGTCTCTGCTGAAGGTGGAATGCGTGGGACAGGAATACCAGGTCACTGACGGCCTAATCGGCCACGTCCCAGACTTGGGCGAGCACGAAACAGACCTCGCGGAAGAAGAGTTGCAAACCTTGCTGTTCAACGCGGAAAACCTGCGCAAGACGGATTCGGAGGAGGGTTTAGCAGAAGCAGAGTAGCAGACAGTTGTAGCGGGGAAGCAGTTCATGAAAGTCTGTTCAAAGCGAACCATCCATTGCAAAAACCTAACACGGAGTTCACTGGGAGCTGATCAGCTCCCAAATGCCTGTCTATGCCCCTCTAAACGCCCACGATTTGCTTCATCACGACGTAACCGAGGAAAGACAGAACACGGAAAGTGTCATCTATCCTCCCCAAGCGTTCCTCATTACGTCCACCCAGTAAGCCACATCCGATGTACCAAATCTTGCCGTAGCGTGTGCTGAAGCGCAAGAACCCCAATCAAAGCGCTTTCTTCCCGTATGCAAGGAGAAGGCAAGCCATAAACGCACCAAGGCGGTAACCTGGTCCGTACATCCCCTTCTACCAACACAACTCTAATTCACAACTAAGGTCTCTTGCAGAGAGGAAGACCCCTGAAAGATGGTCTGTCGTCGCACGGTTTCCACGCCCCAATGTAAATTCCGTCTCAGACTACATGGCCTGGAAGGCAAGAGGCACGTGGACGTGCGCGCTGACAGGATCAATCGTCACCCTTTACTGAGATGCGCACTGGACGCGCTCAGCCTGTGGGTGACCGTCCTCGTCCTCCTCATCCATGCCCTCACCACCGCCGAACGCCCTCGCTCCGGCGTTGGTGTCTGGGTCCTCAAGATCGGCTGGCTCGGTCATGGCCTCAGCAGGTGGGACGTTCTGCACAGAGGGCGAGGGAAGAATCTTGCGGAGCTCTTCAAAAGCAGCCTCATCGGCGGTCCAAGCCTTCTCGGGGAACTTGACGTTGAACTGGATATACAGGTTTCCGTGGTCGTGGTGGCGGTACGACGGCATACCTTGCCCGCGGAGCATCTTGACGGCGTCTGCGAATATGATTAGTAAACAGTCCTCGGGCTCAGAAACTAGCAGCTTAGTTGTGTACTTACTTGGTGCAATGGCCTCACCAGGCAGGATGTCGACGCTCAACCACCTGTCGTCCAGATGCTCGATGTAGATGGTGCCTCCAGCTAGCGCTGTCACCAGCTCGATCTCGCAGTTGTACAGCAAGTCGTCCTCCCTACGAGTGAAACGGGGGTGAGGCTTCTGCTCGATCTCGAATACGACATCACCAGCCAGGATTCCTGGTGCTTGGTCACCCTCGCCTCGGAACTCGACGCGGGCGCCGCTCTTAACACCACGGTCGACGTTGACGTGCAGGACCTTCCTGTCGACGACGGTCTTCTTGCCGTTGCACTGCTTGCATCGATCCTTGTCCTTGATGATCTCGCCTTCGCCGTTACAGTCCGGGCAGGCGGTCTGGAAACGCTGGATCATGGGACCCATCTGTCGCATCATGGTCTTCATGCCGTGCCCGTCACAGCCGGCGCACTTGCGGACAGCACCCTCCTTGCCTCCACGGCCCTCGCACTTGGGGCAGATGATGGAGCGCTGGAGAGCGAGCTTGGAGACCTTGCCGCGGTAGATGTCCTCGAGGGAGACCTTGTGGGTGTGGTGAATTGTGCGGGCCTTGGGTGGGCCACGGTTGGGCATACCGCCGCCGCCGAACATGCCCCCCAGGCCACCGCCGAAGCCGCCACCGCCGCCGAAGAACTGGGCGAACAGGTCCTCGGCCGCCATACCGCCGCCGCCGCCTGCGCCGCCCTCTAGGCCGGCCTCACCATATTGGTCGTAGACCTGGCGCTTCTGGGGGTCCGATAGGACCTCGTAAGCGTGGGAAATCTCCTTGAACTTGTCCTCTGCGGCTGGGTTGTGGGCGTTCTTGTCTATTGTGTTGTTAGATTCGGAACCGACGTTGAGGCTTTGAGCAGACATCACGTACCAGGGTGGTACTTGAGGGCGTTGACCTTGTAAGCCTTCTTGAGCTCTGCCTCGGTAGCAGTGGGTTTGACCTGTGTAATATTGTCAGCCTGTGCCCCGGCGCAAAAGCGAAAACGGAGCAGGAGTGCTTGGAGGCAGCGAACATACCCCAAGTTGGTCGTAGAAAGCAGTCTCGCGGACCATTGTGTCGGTTTACGATGGGACGGAAATGTGGGGGTATCTGTTGGGCGACTGGGAAGATTTCTCGCTCGGAGTCGGCTATGGATTCAACAAACTGTTAGCAGGGTCTCACACATCTCCAGAGAGGCACAGAGGAAGAAGAATGCAACAGGAGCAATGGTAGTCGTGCAATAGAAGATTTGGAGAGATGATGGGACGTACGGGAAAAGATGAGGGCCGGAGCGGGTTGGCGGGTGCCGCAGAAGCGGATGGACGGTGACGAGAGTTGAAGACAAGGCCAAGAGCAGAGAGAAGGGTATCAAGAGCTGGAGTTGGAGGGAATTGTTGTTAGATGACAAGGGGAGCAAATCCCGAGGAAGACTAACTTGCTGCTGGTGTTGTGCAGGAAAAAAAAGCGGTGGTGGCAGTGGTCGGGTATTGAATAATGGACAAGGCGGCGCGCGACGCTGAAATGAATTTAGCTTGCGCACACACGGACTCGCAGCACGGCAACGGCAAGAGGAGGCTGAGATGGGTGCAGAGGCAGGCAGGTTGCAGGACCAACCGGATTGTCAGCCCGCCCATCGAAAATCCATCTATGGAAGAGCGTAGAAGGCGCTCGATCTGTTAGTGAGGGACTTGTGCCACGGGGCCAGGCCTGCCCTGGTGGTGTGTGGTGGCCTGCTGGGGCAGGCAGACCTGAAAATAATGTCAGTCACTGCTAACAGCAAGGATGCCCCGCATCGCTCGGGGTTTCTCCTCAGAGTTCATAGTTGCCAGGCTGCAGGGTGCTAAGTCCCGCCTGGCTGGCTGCCCTGCACCCATTACGTCGTCGTTTCCGGAAGCCACAGGTTCCCGTACCCAGGTACCTCCCAGCTCCCAGGGGTCCTGAACTTTCCTGGGCCGAGACCTGACCAGAACATGCTGCCTCACAGATAACCTCTGCACAGTCCGCCCTTTTGATGGGATAAGCTCTAAGCTGACACCAGGCAAATGGCAAGGCATCTAGAAGGTCCCATCTGTTCATTGCTATTTGGTGTTCTGCTAAACATTTTCACTGGTTCCAGTTATACCGACACTACCTGTATGCATGTATGTTCAAGGACCGAGTAGTTGGAAGAATCGCTGCAAGTACCTGGGTACTTCCCTGTTATGTACCTGTCCGGTGGCATCCATCGTGGACACACGGAGGACCCTGGATCCACCATGTCCGAAAGCCCAGCCAGATCAGGGGGACCAGCCAGGCAGGCCTGTGAGCTTCTCTTCCTGCCAGCCTGATCACAGCCTGCATGCGGCCACAAAGCCAACGCAAACAGGCGCAGTCTGCTTGTAACACCAACCAATTCACACTCAAGATAGAATACCTACTTGGCGGAGTCAATTTGTGTGTGTGCACAGCAACTGGGCGTCCTGACAGGCTGAATACAAGAATTCACCTCCAGGCTTGGAGCAAGAGCCAGCACCTCGCAAGTCTTGAACAAGCTGAGATCACTGTTGACAAGGCGCAATCCAGACTATTGCCGAGGCTGAAGAAGTTGAAGCGGTGCAATGCCTTCAGCATCAGGTCTCGTCCAGGGGTTTGTCCACCATGTAGTGCATAGGCACATCAAGTTGTCAGCAGTCAGCAGGTGAATCCTCCCCGTCGGACTTAACGCCTCACTCCGCCTAGTTCGTTGCTTACATCCGTCTCACCAACTGGATGCTTTCTCTCAGCTCCTCCCAAGAGGAGCCTTCGGAAATGATCCCACACTCTGGTTGACCTGGTCGGTTGGCTCCCCAATTGAGCTGGTCAATATATTCAAGCCTGCCGTTGATCGCCGATGACAAAGAAGCCGATCTACAGTATCTGGGCCTTCTTTACCATCAACAAGGACGCTTACACGCTTACACGCACAGCCAATGGGGCCAGACGCAACACAGGGTGGTGAGATCCGCCCACCACCGCGGACAACCAAAAGGAACAGTGCCATCAGGAAGGAGCAGAACAAGAATGCTTCTCGCATTTACAGTTGGTCACCTTGAACTCCTCGTTAATTGTGTCAAGCCCGGCACGGGGCTGATGGTCACATCACAGGAGAACGGAGGAAGCAGAGGCTGGCCTTGCTAGATCGCCTTCTCGAGAAAGAGAACGACCAAGTACTCCCAGAATCATCTCAGGAGAGCGATTCAACAGGCCTGGCTTCGTCTCAGTCGGAACATGTACAGCCCGTGTCAGGCTTGACAGACTCCGGCGAGCCAGGCGCAACACCACGTGTGGAGGCTTCTTCCTCGGAGCCCTTGAGTGAGGGCGTGGAAACACTGGAGCCCTCAGCCTTGGATGACTCGTCCTTCGATGCTTCGTGGCCACTTTCAAGCAATGATCCGGTATGGGACTTTGTGGTAAACCAAGATGGCGCCTCTGATGCCGAACAGCCGCACCCAGATCTGCCGACTCTAGCTTCGAGTACTGCCTCCGTGCCTGGCCATACCGCGAGCGGACAGGACTCGGGCAATGAGGAAACCGCAGAGTCCACGCAAAGTCTGCAGGCGAGGATTCCCTCGCCGCCGATGACACAGAGCCAGGCCACCGTCTTCGCTACCGCTCCAGGATGGCAACAAGCCATGTATCTCCTTGAGCCTTCAGCCCCTGGAGGCAGCAGCAAGGGTAAAGAAGTAGTCCCAGAGGCCGCATCGTCTCCATACTCGTCGAGACAATCAACAAGTTTGGTGCCCTCGACCAAATCAGCATCCAACACACCGTGCCAACAATCGCCCGATGACAGCCTAGGGTCATTTATGCATCACCTTAGGAACCTGCGGACCCCGGACGTCAAGCAGGTGATATTCGTGCAGCAGAGCGGACTCTTCGCCGCGGTGATCGACAACACCCTCGCCATAGGCGTCATGAACGGCCCACAGGCAGTCTTCGACGACGATACAATCAGCCCCTTCAACAGGGACTGGATCGAGAGCAAAGGGTCGATGCAGCTTGCAGACATCCGGTCCAAGTTCTCGGGCGCCCCCAGGGACCTGCAGCCCGTTGACCTCCAGATCACCGTCGAGCATCACGTCTACCTGGACTCCATCCCCTTCCCCTCGTTCCGGGAGAGGGCGCTCAAGGGCATCGCCAGCGACCCGCCTCTGTTCGACGAGTACGAGCTGTGCAACGACATCTGCAACCTGGAGGGGCTCGTCGTCTGGGGCTCGCAGGGCAATGACCGGGGCATGGAAGCGGGCCGGCCGTGGGACATGAGGAGCTGGGAGCCGAAGCCGTGGTTCCTGAGGAAATATCATTTTTTGGCCGGCGGGTGGGAGGACGAGATGTGGAGGGCGGCAAGGTGGTGGCATATGATGCGGAATGAAAGGATTTCTGTGGGCCCGGTGAGCTGGGGGACTTCGACATAGAATGATGCTTCCTGTTATCACGAACAAGCGTTGCCTTTGTTTTATAAAGCGCAGTGTGAGGTTCATGTCGGTGTGGCTCGCAGGGATATCAAAGATCCCGTGGGCTGCCAGCTGCCGGACTCGAAATGTAGAGAGGGACAGACACCCTTAGGTTTCCACTCATAGGTACATATATAATTAACTAGATTGTGCTATATGTGAAAATATCTTAATAAAGGCTTAGGTCTCTGTGTGTAATCAATCAACGTCAACATGGCCGTCTACCTCCCTTATCAGCACATGGACGATAACATCGGGCAATGGTGGGGATGACCCTGAGAGGGGCTTTCCTCGAGTCGACAGGATCTTTTCATAAACCTATCAATTCCGTCAACTCTCTGGTTCCCCTCAAAATTATATCAGTCAAACTTCACCAAGATGGACGATTCGAGAGGTCTGGATATAGCATTCGAGGAGGCCAAGCAGTCCTACTCGGAAGGCGGAATCCCGGTATGAATGACCGGCATCTTACGCCAGAAATGGCGTTTCCCAATCTTGATACACACCTTTTGAAACGCAGCATGCTCAAAATACAACACGTTTCTGGCTGACTGTTACTTGATGATACGCAGATCGGCGCCGCACTGGTATCGAAGGACGGCAAGCTCCTGGGGCGCGGCCACAACCAGAGAGTCCAACTGGGCTCACCGAGTAAGTAAGGTCATTTTCGAGAAGAAGTCACCTTCCTTGAAGCAACGAAATCATATCTGTGCAAGAGGAACTGTTACAGGATATTGGAATTCTTCATGTATACCTCAAAACATTCTCTGTGCCCACATTGGATACTCCCTTTTCTTCCTTGTTCCCCGGGTGCGAAGGCAAGGTCCTTCTATCAATCGTATACTAATGAAGACACAGTCCACCATGTAAGTCAATCCGCGGTACACTCCCCCAGCATCTCGCAATAGACACCTGGCCAACAAATCAACCTCGCTCCCCAAAAATAAAGGGCGAGACCTCAGCCCTCTTCAACTCGGGCCGCCTCCCCGCGAGGGCCTACCAGGGCAGCACCATGTACACGACCCTGTCGCCGTGTGACATGTGCACGGGTGCCTGCCTCCTCTACGGCATCGCCCGCGTCGTCATCGGCGAGAACGCAAACTTCCTCGGCGGCGAGGCCTACCTGCGCTCGCGCGGCGTCGAGGTCGTCGTCGTCGGCGACGCGCGCTGTAAGGAGCTCATGGACGCCTTCATCGCCGAGAAGCCTGAGTTGTGGTGGGTTCCCTCGGCCCGCTCTTGTACCCCGTCCTCCCCATCGATTCCCCTCCCTTAGCACCTTGCGACTACCTTTAAAGGGTGCTTTGCCTTGCTTTAGACTGGCTGTGCTTTACTTCGCCTTCCTCGTGCTACTGCGAATGACATTACGTTGGCTGATTGGTTGTTCGCAATAGGAATGAGGATATTGGTGTGGAAGAAAGGGTGTACTCCAAAGAGTGATTCACGGGCACATTATGGATGTCGAGGACGAATATGTCACGGTGTCATGCATGATATAGCATATGTTTAAAAGGGTTTCCCGATTTCTTTGCCAGTCCGGGCCTGAAGCCCAGGCGGCACAATTTTCTATGGCTCCTTGAGACAATACCAGTCTTGGTCCTCTCAAAGTCGCCTCTCCTGGTGGTACGAGCCATGTATCCATTCCAAGTCCGTCTCCATACGAGCCTCTCCATCGAGACAGGAGCTTGGTCAGTATCTAAAAATACCTCATGGGAACATGATAATTCTACAAGTGACCCGTGAACCTTCTCTTGGAATACAAGGTGACAAATAAAGCAGCGCTAACTGTGATCAAGACGTGGGAGGCCTGGATTTGGCC
This sequence comes from Diaporthe humulicola, assembly GCA_038088545.1. NCBI lineage: Eukaryota > Fungi > Ascomycota > Sordariomycetes > Diaporthales > Diaporthaceae > Diaporthe > Diaporthe humulicola. The sequence continues at coordinate 23,674 of JBBWSL010000131.1, forward strand.
AACGTCAGAATCCTTCTAGAGATGTGGCTCCAGGTGTGTTTTCTATTTTCTTCTTCTGCTTTGACCGGGTAGATTACTTCTGTAAGCTTGTTGCTAGAGGTTGCTAGCATACCGAGCCCGCCTCAGCACGACTCAATCGGATTGTTCGACTCCTAATGTAGCAGATTTCGCAATGATGGACTTGCGGACGCACCACTGGGCTGTCGGTTGTCTGGTGCCCGCGGTGGCATGCTCGTCTCCCGACCCACCATGACGGTGTCCCTCGTCACGGGAGGGCTGCCGTGAGGCGTTGAGAATGGAGACCTTTGAGGATGTAGGCCGTGCGAGAAGGGGTGCTCTGCTGCACGCGGCGGAGGCCCTCCGTTCGTAAGGTGATGAGGAGGCGGAGGAGGCTGGTGATGGACCGAGTGGGGCTGATGGTGCTGAGGCATGTAAGGACCTCCATTCGGCAGAGGCGGTGGCCCTCCCATGCCCCTCGGGGATGGCGGCATACCGTTGACTGCCGGCTGGGGACCATAATGGTGGCCAAGCCCATGGCCGTTCTGCAGAGGGGGTGGGGGCGGAGGGATACTCGACAGTGGCGGCGGTCGCAGATGATTAGGCGGAGCCAGCGGTGGCACTGTGCTCGGCGGCATTTGCGTATGTGCTCCATTCATGTGGTGTGACTGGGACGGCGGCGGCGGAGGGGGAGGATGAGAACCATGCTGTGATGATGGTCGACGCCATTCGCCATAGGGCGGTGTGTGGGGTGGTGGGTACTGGTGCGAAGGAGGGCCTCGAGGTGGCATGGCGGACTGCAGCGACGGGGCCGCGATGGGTTGAGCCAACGGCGGCGGCTGTGGCTGTTGTTGCGGAGCCTGGACCATGGGTGCCGCGATAGGGGGTGCGATGGGAGCCGGGGCTTGAACAGAAAGTGGTCCGGGAGGCGGCCCGAAAGCAGGTCCGTGGCTTGGTGCCGCCATCGACGGAGGTTGTGCTGCCGGGGCATCCATGGAGGACTGGCGGGGAGGGCGATCCCATGGTTGCGGCGCAATATTCCTGACGCTCATCAAGTTTTGTGGGCTCGCAGTGGCCTGTATTGCAGGGGGAGGCGACCTCGTGGCCTCGACAGGTGGGGGGGATGCCTCTTGTTTGACGACCGGCTGGGGCTCGACACGCCGGTTGGCCTTCTTGCACTTGTGGCATTGATAGTTGCGCTGTGCCATAAACTTTTGAGCTTCCTCACCTAGACTGCCACCGTGGCCGTTTACCAGGAGCAGGCCCTGCGACTCGTCGATTGAATGCCACCTGGGGCTGACGTCGGTGCCGCAAGTGATGCAGACCTTGCCGACTGGCTGCATGATGTATGGCACCTCCTCCTTGATCCCTCCGTTGACCTGTATTGGCGACGTTGCAGGGATAAGCGTGGTGGTGGAAGCCCTGCGGTTGACTGGCGTGGTGGTTGAAGCAGTGACAGGCCTCGCAGCTGCCGGGATGAGGTTGGCCTTGCGAGCACAGCCTGTCAGTGCCAGATCAGCCTGTTTGAAGTTCCGCACATAGAGCTGCAGCGCATTCAAGCCGGACTCGTCGACCACGTCTTCGATGTGATGAACCACACTCTTTGGCACGTGATCTTTGCACCAGATGGCCGCTGTCATGGTCCCACTTTCACCGGCGATGCTGACAATGTTGTGCTGGTCCCGGCGTGAGCCCTTGACGGGCGTGATATCGAACCCGACAGCATAGCCCTGTTGATAGGCACACTCGACATGGAATGTCGTCCGACAGGTCGGGTTGTGACAGGGCACACAAGCGCCGCCTTGCTGCTTGCAGACTTTACACACTTCTTGATAACGAGACCGGGGGATTGATGGGATGCCCTCGCTGGGCTCAAGGGCCTTGGCGTTTGCGAACTTGACCTCGGGGGTGAAGACGGCGCACGTTACGTGGACCCAGTTGTTGTCCGCTGTTCTCTTCAGTGGTTCCCTGGGGTCTACCGGTCGGCCGAGCTCTTCCTGGAGTTTTCGATAGAAATCGGCCGCCTTCTGAGCAGACTCCTTCTCAACCCGTTCGCGCTCGCGCTCTTTCTCCGACTTCTTCTTGTGAGAGATCTTTGGAGGCTCCACGAAGTCATGCTCGGTCCTTTCGACAGGGCACAGGACACACTTGTAATGCTGTGCATATCAGTCAGTTTGCGCTCAGTGAGAGAGGGGGCAATGCGCATTCTTACCAGTGAGATTTGCGGGTTCTTGTCGTTAGAACACATGTCGCAGATCCATCTTCCGTTTTGCCTGTTGTCAATCACGCCGTAGCAATTGCGGTGCACCGTCATCCGACACTCTCTGCATTGCAGGTGCTGATCACCCAGAGGCTCCAGTTGGCGACATATACTGCAAGGCATCGTCTTGGGCTTGGGCATCGGCGGTGGAGGCGGGGGAGCGGGCTTCTCGACCGGCTTCTCCTTCTCCTTCTTCTTGGCCGCAGCAACGCTAACCACACCTCCTGTATCCAGCAACGTGGGTTCCGAGTCTCGCTCGGACTTGAGCTTCTTGCGAGGCGGCTCCTGGGGTCCTGTCGACTGGGTTGCGGGGGCTGCTGCTGCATTTGGTGGGAGGACCGAAGGCTCGGGCGAGCTGTACTTCGTTGCCCTCATCCTCTCGTCAGCTGCTTGCAGCTCCTTGTACAATTCCTCGTCAATCTTCTTCTTCCATGATCGGTTACCGGACGAAGCAAGCTTCTTGGCCGCCTCGTCGAGATCCTCCCACTGGATGGCATAGCGCCGCCAGAGCTCAGCACACCTCCGACAGAGTGCCACAATGAACTGCGTGCCTTTGTCCTTGTTTTTGCCACCATTCTCGGTAACAACGGCGGAGGAAACGTTCGGAGCGCGACGCCACTGCCGCGATGTTTTGGTGTTGCAGAACTTGCACATGAAGTTCTTCTTCCTGTCTTTGGCTTTGACGGTGTCGAAAGCCGAATCATCATGGTCGTTCGCTACCTCGTCCGCAGCCTTGCTAGCCTCTGCTTGCGCACGCTTGATCTCCTTCTTGCCCTTCCGCTGTGGGTGGTTTCCCCAGATCTTCTTCCCCTGTGCCGTCTTCTTCCATTTGTAGTAATGGCGAACGATCCACTTGTGGGGGACTGATTTGACGTGTCTCTTGACGCTCTGGAGCTCAGAACCGAACTTGGCCACAGCCTCCTCGAATTTCTTCTGCTCCGCCGCGGTCAACTCGGGTTCCTTGAACAGTGATTTGTCAGTCTTGGGAAGTTGTCGGAGGGCCTCGTCCGCGTCGTAATTGTTCTTGTACAGGAGATCCCTGGCAATATCCTCCAAGTTCGTGCTCCGGTCGGGGAGACCAAGCTCCTTGGTCTTAGATCTGGCTCCGTTCATGTAGTCGTCGATTCCAGCTTCAGAGATGATCAGGTCGTTGTCAGCATCTTTGACGGGCTCTCCATCTGCGTCCTCGGCAGGCTTCCAGAGACATGTCGATGTGCAGTTTGGGTCGTCCTCGGGGAGGTCGAGGCCGCGCGGAACGTAGCCGGAGAATGGCTCGTCTTGCACCCATTTAGGGCGCTGCTCGCGCTCTCGCTTGTCCTTCTCAAGCAGAGCCTGGATTTCCTTGGAGTGACGGCCGTCCTTGCGGCCGGTCTTCTTGATCTCCAGGGGTTTCACGAGCTGCACGGGGCGACCTGGCCAGTTGCCGACAGTGGCTTGATGCCGAGGCCCCAGCCTGGAACTGGCGCGAGGGTAGATGCGGTCGTCATAGTCCAGCGCATCTTCGATCTTACAGTGCATGCCGAGGTACCGATAGGGCCAGAGGCTAGCCTGATAAATCTGTTCCGGGGTTGGGGGTGGGTGGTCGTGCTCCACGCTGGGGCTGGTGCGGTTGGTGTTTGCCTGCGCGGGATCCTCCTCCTCCTCCTCCTCGAGGAGCTCTTCGTCCTCGGCGCTGACATGGCTAGCAGAGTCATGGTGGAGATGTGGTGCGTTGAGAGCCTCAAGCTTCCTCTCCTGGGCCAGGTTGCAGGGGCCGCAGGCCCAACCAAAGCCGCGAGCGGGCTTCTTTTGCAACGGCGGCCGCACGCATTGCATGTGGTAGGTGTTCTTACAGAAACCGCAGTCAACCGAATCAGCACTGCCCGAATTGGTTAGCATCTGGAGTGGGGGCGGACGGGCGGCCCCAAAAGGGTCCTAGCGCGGATTCATGTTTCTGCCAGCAGGGAAGCAGGGAAGGGGAGTGACACCTGGGTTTTTTTCGGGCCCGCTGGGGCCTGCTAGCCTGCCTGGCTGGCTGCTCAAGGACTGACTGCGCATTGCTAAAACAAGGGCTACCGGGGGAAAGGGAAAGAGGAGGGTGAAGGAGGGATTAGGATGGGGGGAGGGTGACCGTGGTGACGCTTTCCCACCGACCACGACACCTGGCTGCTGGGAAAGCAAGGGTACGTACCTGGCACAGTAGCCGCTGCATCGCTTGCATGACTTCACGGCGCTGGTAAGCTCCTTTCCACGACCCTGTTCCACCAGGATGTACTTCCAGCGCTCGTCCAGCACCTTCTTGACCCGCTCCGGCACGTTGATGATTTGCGTGGTGGGGATTGCATCGTAGTTCTTTTGGATGTAGCGGTCGTACATCTTGTCCCACCAGAAACAGTCTGGGTTCCTGCGGTACGCTTCCGCATTGGGGATCTCTGCCTTGTGCCTCACCGTGCACTTGCCGCGCAGCGAGTTCAGAGGGCAAATGTCGGAGTGCATCGTGGCAAACAACATCCGCGTATCCTGTGCCTTGCGCCCAATGTCCTTGGGTCGGTAAAACCAATTGACTCGAACTGAGTCAACCGGCCGCGTTGCATCGTTCTTGGAGTGCAGAAACTCCATGATCCGTGCAATGTAGTATGGCTCACCAGGCGGCTCGCAGATCAGGTAGACGTGGTCTGGACGGGTGCATCAGCCTGTGCTGCTCTCAAGGGCTGATAGCGCAATTCTCACTTACCGTTTACAGCCAGGATGGTCCCATCATCGGCTGTGAGCGTCTTGTTCTTGGGCCTGCCTTGGCAGTCCTCGAAACTCATCATGTTTGTCTCGGCATAACCGCTGGCGCCACCAGCACCGCCGCCACCACCAAGCGACTTACGGTGAGCGGCACTCGACGATGCTGATGAATGCGCCGGGGCAGTGTTCTGGTTAAGAGCTGATGAGCTGCCTTGGTTTCCAGCCTTGCGCTTCTTGGATGCTTGCGGAGCAGCAGCAGGATTGACAGCGGGAGTCGGTGTTGCTGATGCGCTAGCGTGATTCTGCTGCTGCTGTTGTGATTCTTTGTTGGCTGCTGAGGTGGTGGTTGTGGTGATGGGGGTGGTGGCGGCCGCTGCGGAGCCACCGTGCTTCCCGTCGTCAGAGGATGGCAGAGGCTTCCGTGACGACGATGATGACGAAGATGAAGGCGCTGGCTGCAGGTTGTCCTGGGTCGTGGTAGACGAGGGGTTTGCCTGTCGCGTGGACCTTTTGGCATCGCCATCGTCCTTTCGCTCCGGAGCTGCATCATAAAGGTCCGAGTCGATGTCCTTGTCCTCTGCGTAATTAGGGCGTGCCCGGCCGGTCCTGTTGCGGGAGCGCGTGCCGTATGGCGATGGTCCAGTAGCTGCGTCCTTGGCGTCCGGGGGATTTGACCCTGACGAGGAGGAAGAGGATTTGGTCATGGGCTGAGAGGTGGATGTGGCTTTACCAGGTGCTGTCTCAGAGTCTGCCCTCTTGGGCGGCACGCCGGTAGCTGAAGAGGGCGAGGCGTTCCTGGATTGCTTACTGGAGGTGGGTGCCTCAGAGCCCTCTTTGGACGATGTTGCAGCGGTGGGAAGCGAAGGACTTTCTGTGCCGGCGGGATGTGGTTGGGATTTTGGAGCCATGATTACGGCTGTGGGCAGGGCGTCGCCGTGGTCCAAGGCAGGGTGAGGGACACAGAGATAGAGAGAGAGAGATTTGGAGGGAACAAGGCGCCGACCTTGTCGTTTCCTGCCGGCGCCGCGAGGTGACCTTGGGCGGCTCACTCACACAGCACAAGTCCAAAAAGTTGGGGGGGTTACATGTGGCGGTTGAGGTCCATACGGACAGGAGGAACACCAAAATTGGGACCTTGCTGGTTTGGCAGAAATATTATCTGCGGCGAGGTGGTTGGAGCACAGTGGGTAATACTTTGGAGCGTGCAGATGTGCGAGAAGGCCGTTGGATCGGGGGGCCGGGTGACCGAGTGAAGGTATCCCAGCTGGGGCGAGAGATGTGGTGAAGGTGGTGGTGGTGGTGGTGGTGGGATGGTCCAGGAAATAAAGGGCACAAAAGTGAGGAAGACCGGGTAAGAGGAGCCGCAGGGTGGGTGTTGAATGATGGTCGGCGAGCAGTGCCGGGGATGAGGGCGTGAGGAGCAAACAAATCAACAAGGGAAAATGGGTGGGTGATGCAAGGTGGAAGTTGAAGGAGAGACGTTATATCGGGAGGGAATGGGGAGTGTGGAAAAGGGCGAGTCGAGTGTGAATGGGCATGGGTATGCATGGGTATGGTAAAGGTACGGGGTATGCGTGCCAGGGCAATGGACCACGGGCTTGAGTATGGGACGTCTTAGGTAAGGCAGGCAGGCAGGCAGTCCGGATCTGTTAGCCTGGTCCTACGGGCAAGGAGTGTGTGTGTACGGGGCGAGCGATGAGATGGGCAGCAGGAAAGTCAAAAAATGATCGAGGTCCAGAAGAAGGCCGGGACAGCTCCAGGAAGCACCGGTACCTGGATAGTGCGGCTTGACAGCTGCGTGGTGCGGTTCCCCTTGGCCAACCTGAGGCCAGCCGAGACACATTGGAAGTGTTCAAATCCACGGGGCCGTGGGCCGTGGGCAGGAGAGTAGCTCGAGTTCTACACGGTACCGCAGCGCCTATGCACACAATAGATGGAGGAGCGGCCATCAGGAAAGAGAGAGAGCGAGAAAGGGCGCATGTGTGTGAGTTAGTGTGGCGTGTGCGCGAGTGGAACAGGCCCCGTCTAGGTACGGACTGATTTGGGCTGGGACTTGGAGCTGGGACAGCGGACTGGGCTGCTTGAATGGCTTGCTATATCAAGTATCTACAACTCAATCATGTTGCGCTGGTTTCCTGCGTTGATGCTGGGAATCACGCAACAAGCGGCCTGGGCCAGACGGGGATGGAGTGGGAGCGCGAGCGAGCGAGCAAGTGGTGAGGAATGGAATGGTGGACAAGAGCGAGTGCAGATGTCGCGGTGGATTGCTTGGACAAGGGGAGGGTAGAGAAGGCCGTGACGCCTCCGCTGCAACAAGCCCACCCTGGCCTGCAGGGGTCTGCAAAGTAGGCCCCGTGTAGACGAGACTTCTCCGGCTTTGCTCAAGCCTAGACTGGCTTCCTGCGTTGGGCCACTTCGACGACATGTCGTTGCATTCAGCAGGACGTACAACCATGTCCGGATATAACGAACCACCAGGGTCCCAAAGGGTCTGAGGCTCCTGCGGCCGCGGTCGCAATCGCCAGCCCTGCCTCTCGACTCACCAAATGCCACATGGCGATCTGGAGCCTCCACCCCCGGATGCCGACACCTCAGTTAACAAGGCATGCGTCCCCATGATGGTGACGTTGAATGAGGCTTGGACACTGGACACTGGACAGGGCTACAGCCCAGCCACAAGGTGGCTCCCGTGGGGTCTTGGTGAGAAAGGGTGGTGGGCGTGCTGGCCGATGGTCGCCTCTCGTCGTCTCTCGTCTGGCGCCGTCTGCCCATGTTGCCCGTCTGGCTGGGACGGCCGAGATCTGAGCTGCACGCGCAGAAAGCAGAAACGAATGTGCCAGTCGTGCCTGGGTACCGAGTTACATGGGTGGGAAAGTACCAGCTACCCCAACACTACTTGGCCCAGATGAAGTGGATCCGCCCCAGGTAACTTCGGCATCCTCCCTCACCAGCCCAGCCCAGCCCGGCTCCAGGCTGCATGCTGCTGCTGCTGCTGCTGCTGCTGCTTCTATTGCTGCCGCTTCTAATATTGCTGCCGCCGCTGCTGTTGCTACATCCGATGCTGTACTGGGGGTGAGGCGAGATGAGGCAAGGTGAGGTGCGGTGCGAGAGCACCGCAAAACCCGGCCAGTCTGGCTTCAAGATGCATGTTGGGGTCTTCCTGGCGCTGCTCCTCTGCGTCTGGGCAGTCCACTCGACAGCCCGACAGTTGACGCATGCGAGTGTTTTGACTCGCCGGCAGACGGGCAAATCTAGACATGGCACTGTCGTACATTGACCCTAGGAAACCTCAATATGCTCTGCTAACGCGTGCACAGAACTATCTGGCGGGATGCCAGCAGCTGGTCTGGGCGACGAGGAGCTGCATGGGCACCAGGTACATTGGGGGAGATCGACTCGCCGTGTCACTCTCTCACGCACTCACACTCTGCCAGCCATCCATCGGCAGCAGCCAGATATGCAGCGTGCCCAGCCAGTCAACTGTCCAGACTGCAGTGGCATCTGGACAGCATTCATTTCCATTCTGGAACTCGACAGCTCGGCCAACTTGGCCCGCGCTTGCCACCGTCACTGCCTCGCTACCTACCCTCAGGTCGACCCTGTGCACTACACCTGCACGACCTTGATCTCATCTCATCTTCTCACACTGTCCGCTCAGGTCCCCTGTCCGGCTGCCATACCATCTAGATATCTGAGCCGCTGGGCATGAAACACAGCGGCCAAAACTCCCGGAACTGAAGTAGATCCACGGCGCTCCCACTTTCCTAACTCTCCCCCAAGCTTTTGGATGCACGCAATCGCGTGGATCACGGCTGCTAATGATTGGGCTAGCCCGCCCACATAAGTCAAAGTTGAGCATCCGTTCGGGCTAGCGTGTCCTGGCCAACCACGGCCTGCTTGTCTCTCCATACGTCGCCCGCCTTGACGGTATGGGTGCTTGGAAAATGCCTGCCTCTGCATCCTGAACCATTCACTCTCGGGCAAGAATACCAAGACTCCGAGCTCAGGAACTGCAGGGCGGTCTCGCTGGACTCGTGTGAACAAGGCCCGGCACTGCGATGCCGCTCTGTGGTCAACGGCAACGGGATCGCCACCCCGTTACCCACAGTTGCCAGGGCTCGAGCTCGCTAGATTTCAAATGTTCAACGTGGTCGCCAAGGCCCAAGGCAGCTCTCGTCGCCTTCCGACCTCAACCCGCACTTCCGATCTACCAGGACTCGTGCCGGAGCCTCGCATTCAGTCTGGTGTCTCCCGGCTCGGAAACAGCGACGATAAGAGACACCAGAAGCCTGCCAGACTCGACCATAGACTACAGTCGAGAATGATATGAGGAAATGGTCCACGCTTCTCGCACGAGTCCGATGATACAGGTGAGACTGCCCCGGCCTGTATTGTTAGAAGGATGACCGGGGCTGAGGTTGAGAGGGTACATCGTTCCGGCAGCCCCTTATTGAGCGCGGTAGAGGGGATGCGTTTTGCATGCCCTCCCTCCTGTGCAGCAGCCCCGGAGGTCATACTGCTGCCGCACAGATTAGCCTCCCACAAACAAATCGGGCCTCGGAATGCCGCACTGTCGCTACACCCGATCTCGTAGAAGCGCCCCGCCTCCCATTAGCACAAGCACCCAGGAGGAATGGAGGAGAAGCACGCTTTCCAGCCTATATCAAAGTAGATGGGATGTTCACCTGATCATGTCCTTCATGACGAACTTGCAATTATTTTTGGACTGGCAATGGATGGATGGCAGGCGTTGTTTCAAAGGTCAAACCGGCCACTGGCCATCGCTTGGCAGCCTGGGTGCTGTTGCCCAATAGACCCATGGCTCCATGTTCCAACCACACACAGCCGCCGGATATCAAAATGCTAAGCCGGACCGGTCAAGATTTAGGGCTTCATTGGGCTCCGTCTGGGGAGGACCACCAAGGCTGTCTCCCTCACCGACAAAAGATGTACAAATTCAAGTGCGAAGGGCCGACATCGCCAAAAGGAGTCATGCTCGCCTGACTCAGCATGGCGATTTGGGCCAAGGCCGACATCCAACGCCGTTCCAGGCGGTGCTTGTCGGCAGCCCGCGGGGACACCAGCGCTGGACTTGGTGCGCAACGATGAGCCGCCTGTCAGTTGGCGATCCTGGGCCATTGTCTCATGTGCACTCCAGGCTAGAGATAACGCCGTCTGCAGTGATCAGCCGTGACGGGCCAGACGGGTCAAGTTACTGGGCCTTAAGCCCCGTGACTAGTAGCGCCACCTACCAACTGCACACGTTGTGCTACCATCATGTGTTCCCTCACCGGACCCCAGGGCATGGCCCGAAGCTCCTGTGTCCTGAGAGCACCACCGCGGGAGTCGCGGAATGCCACGCAACTCAAGCATACAACGTATATCTTCGGGGAGCCTTCCGCCCGCAATCCGACAAGCCCCTTGAGAGCATAGCTGCGCCTTCGCAGCATTCGGCCCACCTTCTACGTGCACCGGATATGGTGGAATGGGAGGATGGGCCCAAATGTAGGAAGTCATATCCTGTCCGCTTTGGCCAAGGTACGCGGGCAAGGCTTCCATGGCGTGCCACTTCCCAGCCTGCCGAATGGTGTCTGCTGGCTTGTTGGGAAGGATAAGCTCGTACGTCGAGCAAGCCTCGAAGCCAGAATGATGGTGAAGCCAATGACGAGCTAGACACTATTCGGACGCCTGGGCATGTGCATACCAGTGCTTGGCCCGATTTCGTGGTCAAGGCCTGGAGAGCAGAGTTCTCCAGGCATATCGGCAAATGATTACAAGGTCTCAAAACTCGTGGGGCAGGCACATTCGACACGGCGGAGGATGCATCACGGTGCGAGTGGGTACCGAAGTAATACGTGTAAAAATCAGGCGCGCAGGCCAAGGAGGAATGAGGAATGCAACGGCCACAAGAATAACTTCAGGTTAGCACTGACGGGGGCCTCGTCCCAGGGCAGTGCCTGCCGTTCAGGGTCCCCAGGCTGGTGATGGTCAGCCTGTGGCCCGCAGGGCGACGGCTGACCGAACGAGATGAACTCGGGGGACGGGAATATCACCACGCCAATCTCGCATCGATCGATGGTGCAAGAAATGGCTAGCCGTATCGTGCATATGCCAACTCACTTCATCAAATGGCCAAGTCGGCAGACAGGGCTGCAAATCTCGAGGAAGTGAGGATGTGTGATTTCTCAAAACATGACATGACGTTTCGAGATGGCCCGCGGGTCGGGCTCTCGGCGGCCCTGGCCTCACAAGGCTAATAAAAGTAGCGAGCGGAAGGGGAGCACGGCTTGCACGGTACAAAGCAGGCACGCAGGCTGGCAGGGCAGGATACGTATCTACACAGTAGACTACGGAGAGAGCACAAAACATCGGGGCAAGGGCGGGGGACCCACCCTCCCGGAGCTTCCTGACCAATTGCGGGGTGGCTGCCCTTTGTGGAAAATTTGCATCCCAGATTTGGCAGATTGGCAGATTCCAGCCGCAGCCCCAGTTGCAGCCGCAGGCAGCTCTCGCTCATCATCGGGGCGGTCGGTCGGGATCAATCAATCACTTAATCAATTAGCTTGGGGGAGGGGGGAGTGGCCCAGAGTTTGGGGGGGGGGGTCTCAGTTGGTGGACTGGATGGACTGGGCTGGCCCGGCGGGCGGCTGCCGCAGGTGCAGCAGGCGCAGGTGCAGGCACAGGCACAGACAGGCAAGATGTGCACGTGTCGGCCAAGAACCTTGTCCCCCCCATGCGCCACCCCTCCACCCTTCGGAGCCTGGGCAACCTTTCTTGCTCCTCCCACCATCCACCATCCACCACCCACTCACGCCTGCCACTGCCATTGGGCACCCCATAGATACAGTATTAGCCCGTTGTCATTCTTAGGCAGACCTGGCAGACTAGGATGTAGCGGCATCCACCCACGCTCGAGCTTACCTAAGCCAACATCAGATTCATCTACACTGGACCACCATCAAGGAAGCTGTCAGGGAATCAACTTATTTCTTTTCCAGGCCCGACCTGCAATACAATGTAACGGCACATCGCTCTCTGCTTCCGCTCCGCAACAACTAGTGAGCTTGTAGATGCCCTCCATTTGGCAACTCAAAAGGCAACCATCCACAGGTGAACAGCTCATTGCAAACTCGTTGTTGCCTTACTTATCAGCCCCGTTGCCCCGGGTATCATCTCGTCAAGGAGGGGAAGACCAATGGACGCGCAGACAACTTCTCGAATATGAGTAATTTCGCCGTATACCTGATGCCCTCCCTTCCTTCTTGGCTTTGGGAATAAAACTGGCCCACACTGACCATGACTACGAATAATGGCATATGGCACAAAACAACATTGCAAGCGGCTAGGGAACGCCGAGCCGAGTACCAGACCACATCGATTCACGGTCAAAAGCGCCAGATTGATGCGTATAAAAATGGCGATATTGATCACGCGTTGCCATCGGCCAAGCACGTCGCCCCATTTCAGGCTGCGTCTGCTATTTCCAAGGGGCTCCCATCACTTGCTGCGAGCGGGATAACGAGATATCTGCCGCAAATTCCCCAGAGCAGCACCATCAACGGCCTGTCTGAATACTCTCAGAGGAGGGCTTTCCCGGCCACACCGACTGCTGCTCACGATGCATTGCTGAAGCTGTCACACCCTGCCTACAAGATTCCCAAGCCATTGGTGGCCAACCTCGAGGCCCTCGGCATACGGAGCATCTACCCATGGCAAAAGCAGTGTCTCATGGGTCCAGGCCTTCTCAAAGGCGAGAAGAACCTAGTCTACAGCGCACCCACCGGTGGGGGCAAGTCCCTGGTTGCAGATGTGTTGATGTTGAAGAGGGTTCTGGAGGACCGTGAGGCCAAGGCTATCCTAGTGCTGCCTTACGTGGCGCTCGTCCAAGAGAAAGTCCGATGGTTAAGAAACGTGGTGAATGGTATTTCCAGAGAGTCCATCAACGGTCCCATCCAGGAATCAGATCAAAAGTTCTGGCGTAGACGGTCCGATGAGGACACGGTCAGGGTTGTCGGATTCTTCGGTGGCAGCAAGGTCAAGCAGACGTGGGCCGACTTTGATATCGGCGTTTGCACCATTGAGAAGGCGAACTCCCTCGTGAACACGGCCATCGATGACGGCTCAATAACCGCGCTGAGAGTTTTAGTTCTTGATGAGCTTCACATGATCGACGACGATCACCGGGGCTACCTTTTGGAACTCATGGCCACAAAGCTTCTTTGCCTTGACGACCATGCCGTGCAGATTGTTGGCATGAGCGCAACGCTGACAAACATCAAGCTATTGGCGACATGGCTCCAGGGTCACTACTATGAGACTCAATACAGGCCGGTCCCGATTGAGGAACACCTCGTCTACGACAGCCGGATCTATGCTGCCGGGACACCTGGCCGACTGATCAAGGCCGCCGCAACCCAGGCAAACGGGACGCAGGTCTCTCAGGCTCCATCCACTGCAATAGGAACGATAGCGGCATCGGACGCCAAGGAACTGCAGGACCCTGTCCTCAATGCGGTCGTTGCCCTAGCAAGCGAAACGGCACGTGCTGGCTATGGTGTGCTAGTATTTGCAAGTAGCCGCGCGGGCTGCGAGACGGATGCGCAAATTATCAGTCGAGTGATGCCACCACTCCATGAATGGGACACTGATGTACAGGAGAAGCGGACGGACTTGCTCGGTGATCTCAGAAGCCTGCCAGGGGGGCTCGACCCGACCCTTGAGCAGACAATAACCAGCGGTGTTGCCTTTCATCATGCAGGCCTCACCACGGAAGAGCGGGATCTCATCGCGAATGCCTATGATTCTGGTGCCATCAAAGTCTGCGTGGCCACTTGCTCTCTTGCAGCCGGTATAAACCTCCCAGCGAGACGGGTCATTTTACACAATGCACGCATGGGCCGTGATATCGTTGGACCGTCCATGCTCCGCCAGATGAAAGGCCGTGCTGGGCGGAAAGGCAAGGATGAGGTTGGGGAGACGTATCTCTGCTGTCGCCAAAAAGACATCGAGGAAGTCACCGAGCTCATGCAAGCAGAACTGCCTCAGCTCACGAGCTGTCTCACGAGCGACAAGCATCGTCTTCAGAGGGCGCTACTTGAGGCCATAGCGGTGCGGTTGGCAACCAGTCGCGACTCGCTCGATGACTTTGTTCGGAAGACGCTGCTCTACCAGTCGACGGACATTGTCGAAATGAACGAGATCGTTGAAGCCAGTCTCTCCGAACTGCAAGCCAGAGGCTTCGTCTCGATTGATCAATTCTCGACCTTCGAAGCCACACAGCTAGGTAAAGCCATCGTAACCTCCTCTCTTGACCCAGACGATGGAGTCTTCATACACAACGAGCTTAAGAGGGCACTCCAAGCTTTTGTACTGGACGGCGAGATGCACATTCTCTATACCTTTACGCCTGTACAGCAAATGTCGGTAAATATCAACTGGAAAGTCTACGCAAACGAGATGGAAAACCTGGATGAGAGTGGGCTCAGGGTCCTCAGCTTCCTTGGCTTGAAGCCCACCGAGATCAACAGGATGTGAGCCTCCCAATCGCCCGGCGGGGAGACCTTGACTAACAGGTGCAGGATGCGTGGAGGGGCGATGAAAACAGAAACGACCGCGGAAAATGAGGTTGCCCGTATCTATCATCGCTTTTATCTCGCTCTACAGTTGCGTGATCTCTGCAATGAAATGCCCGTACACCGCGTGGCGCAGAAATACACCATGCCGCGAGGGACCGTCCAGACACTCGCACAGTCCTGTCAGGGCTTCGCGGCCGGCATGATCAAGTTCTGCCAGCAAATGGGTTGGGGAGTCATGGCAGCCGCACTGGATCACTTCTCAGACCGACTGAAGGCCGGGGCCAAGTCTGACCTGCTGGAACTGGCGAAGATTACCTTCGTCAAGAGCCGCACCGCGCGCGTCTTCTGGGACAATGGCCTGCGAAGTGTCGCTGCCGTAGCGAACGCTGACCCACAGGAGCTCGTCCCCGTGCTCCTACAGGCGCAGCCAAACAAGATCCGTCTGGAGGCCAAGGACGAGCAAAAGTACAAGGAGAAGTTGCTTCTAAAGGCGAAAGTCATTGCTGATTCGGCAAACAGGCTCTGGCGTGAGTAACTTGCGTATTTTCTTGCAACTAGGCCATTTTGCTGACTTTGATTGCAGAGATCGAGATGCAGCAAGACATAGACGAAGAGTAGCCAACACCAGTGGTACGGCGGTGTTGCTGATATCAAAGAAGCAAGAAGTGGTCACGAAGTGTGTTAACTGTCAGACAGACTTGACAGGAGCTTCTCACAGACGTGTTCAGCTGAAGCAGCCGACGTCGCATAGAAATGCCAGCCCATGGGAAACATGTTGATTGAAGTGCCTGTTTCCGTTCCGGTGCTCAGAGCGCAAATGCGACCTCGGATGATGCAGCCGAGAGCGACGTGTCGATCAATGTCCCTTTACTCCCGGCCTCGCTGTTAGTGACTTTGAGCTTCGAGGGTGGCCGAGTATGCCCGCTGATACAACAGCGTGGCAAAGGCCGAGTGAGACTGCCAATTACAACAAGGTCCTTCTCAAGAGAAGGCCGCGTGTTTCTCGTACCTCTACTGGCGGGGCCGAGTAACACGCGGAGCTGGCCGCCATGGACACGAGATTGGACAGTCATGACGAGACGCCGGATGTTGGTGTTTTGGGTACGTTCTTAACACGTCAAGTACCTTTTTACCCCATATGCTCCGTCAATCTGGGAGTCGATCGTCGGAAGTCGTGTAAAGTCTTAATTGGCGGCGTCTCGTTTCGATTACCGGAATCTGTCGATGGACTCGCTTGCGACGTAAAGGCAACCCTTCTCCCCATATTCCTTCGAGACATGGTAGCAGCCGCCCTATGGGGTCGGTCTCAACTTGTCCAACCTCGGTGGTCCCGCGCTGCCACACCACCCACACGTTTGGTCCAACCATCAGTCAGCGTGACCCCAACCTTCCCAAGCGGCGGCAAGAAAGTGGCTGCATGCAGGCCTGGGCAGGATTTGTGCCATGCGGAGTCAATAAAAAAACACATGCAGCTCTAAGGTCAGTGTGCCTGGTCGGTTACACAATGGGCAACAGGTTTTCATCTCTGGTGACCGGCCGTACGCACCAGCCAGCTCAGCTTCAGCAGGCTGGACGAGCTCGACTCGCCCCCGCGCCCCAGTCACTTGGTGTCTCTCGGACATTAAAGATAATGAAAAATACATATTATGAACATCAATTTCGCCTGGTCAACAGGTATGCGTTCGAAATATTCGGGGCTGGTCTCTGCGCTTCATCCTTGTGAGGGGACGAAATAAGTTTGCGTGAATACATGATGCCGAAACCAGACCGAAGGGATACCAAACACACAATCGAAGCAGAGCGACACGGATCGCACAAGGCGCACATTTTCCTACCGTCCCATACCAATAGGACTTGGTCCGATGCATGTCATCCGACAATGATTCGGTGTGGGCTGCCTGGCTAGCTCCGTGTTCTACCACCACACCCTCTTTACCTGCTGCGTCTCAGCCTACTGCTGATTGCTTAGGAACGGCCGTCTCTAGCTCGTATGGCTCGCGTAAATCATATATATCTTTCAGCCTGCTGCCTCTGTGGTCCCCAGGGCTTCCTGCGCAGGCTGCCATCAACCCCGCCTCCCTCTTCTGTCGACACGGGACATACGATTTTATACCGTTCTTCTCCCAAAGCATCGAACAAGTCTCACGGTGACCACCGCATATAAGCCTGCACATGGCTTCGTCCTCTAGGGCCAACGGTGAGGGAAGCTCCCAGAGGACACTCGGCGAGACGATGCGCGCGCCATCAGTGAACACACCAGGCATCGTCGTGTTGGATATTCTGCCGGATGACCTGGACCGCAAGGAGGTGCTGGACCCAAGCCAAGACTTGTGGCTTTCTACGAGCGACGGGTAAGACACCTATCTCCCACCATGTCCGGTCCTGTGGGAACAAGTACTCCCGCTGCCTGTGTCACTTGACATGGACGTGACCAAGCCTCATCCCACGGCTGACATGCGCGCCACAGTCGATACAGCTCCGCGATCATCCCTCTCCGAGTCGGCATGCCACCACATCAGGAGATTTTCCAGGTGGGCTGAGGACCCCTACATCGCACCCGAGTGAAATTGTGCTCACACAGAGTCAGGTGCACAAGAGCGTTCTCCTGAAAGCCGAATGGTTCCGCAAAGCGCTACTGGGTAACTTTCTCGAAGCGGGGGCGCAGTCCCTCGACTTACCAGAAGAAGACCCAGCCATCTTTCACTTTCTGGTCGCATATCTCTACGAAGAGCGATATTTACCGACTAAGCCGCTATCAACAGCTTTAGTTGTAGATCCAGATAAGGGCAAAGGGAAGGACCTGGCCAACGACACGCCCAATTCAGACTCGGACTCGGACGGGCTCAGCTGGCACAGCGATAGTAGTGCTCAGTCACGAAGACGCCAGGAGCGCCGCCGACGCCGCCAGGAGCGGCAACTCGAGCGCCTCCGCCAGAAGCATCCCGGAGCACACCGGCCAAACTGCACCTGTCCACAATGTGCTAATTCTCACGGGCCGCCGTAAGCAGCCTCCCTTGCTGTCCATGTCGCGTCGGTAGCTAACTCTGCATCCCGCAGGTGCTGGGCTTGCGCGGCTCCGCGATTCCCCCCAGCTATCGCCCCGCCCGCCTACCCACCAGGTGTCGTGATAAACGGGCGGGACAGGTCGAGGAGAAACCAGCACCACCGTAGGCGGGGCCCGGACGGAAGGCCCATCCCCCCGCGGCCGGGGTCACCACCGCCCGTTCCGACATCCCCGTCCGACACGGAGGCCCGCATCAAGGGCGAGGACATGCGGACGTGGCTGATCGCCTACGAGCTCAACATCGACGTGTACATCTGTGCGGACAGGTACATGCTCGACGGCTTCAAGGACAAGATCTCGCGCGTGGCCATCGACATGCTCGAGAGCGCGGGCCCGGACGCGGCCCAGGTCGAGGTGCTCAGGCTCTGCCGCAAGATCTACGACGGCGTGGGCGACGACGACCCGCTGCTGAGGATGGTGTTTGCGAGGGTCGGTTTCCTGCAGCCGACGCTGTGGAAGGCCCACCCCGAGGAGACGGGGGCGTTCCTGCTGGCGAACCCGGAGGTTGCCACGCTGATGCTGAAGGAGACGTCGATCCGGAGGGAGGAGGATTTCAGCGGCGCCCATCTGCCGAGCATGGAGAGGGCAACCTGGACTATGCCCCCGGGGCGGCCTTTTGATCACCAGATGCACCCTCGGCCATTCCCCAGGGGCGTCAGGTACTAGGGTGTGGTGGTTGCTGTGTGGTTTGGGGGTTTGGGTGCCAGCACAAACGGGCGGCACCTCGCGGCGGGACTCTTCTTGAAGCTAGCCTTTGCTGTCGCTGACTTCATGATCGAACTTGCACTTGTGAGGCATGACAGTCTTCCATCCGGCATTGTCAAGCCATCAACTTTTGGCCAAGGACAGGGTCGAGGATCCGGATCGGAGATACCCGTACTTTTATGTACGGGCACGATTGATGAAATGACATCGCCAACTAGCAGTATTTTGTTAACGGAGCTATCGAGTACGAGTTGGAACGGATCAGACGGCGTTCACTCGGGCTATCATTCGAGACAAGCACCGAGCAAATACTGAGCTGGCGCTGCCTGGAGAGCAGCACCAGGTGTACCCCCTGAGCGTGACTCGTCGATTATTATGCTTAAGCAGCCAATTGGTGGAACCGTGGTCGCTACTAGACGGATCAGTTGCTTGCAGTTCTGAATCATCTCCTTCTACTGTCGGTCTGTGTCTATCTCTTTCCCCACAATCCCCGGATTCCAGCCTAAACCCCAAAGTGCGGAGGAGATCCCCACTGTCGACAATATGGTCACACCGGCTTGACCGGCCAACTTATCCATGATCACTACCACCCCGTTCCCACTGCATCCATGTCCACTAGTGACGCTGCTTCCCGCGCCCTCGGGTTATCTTGTCGACGTGCCTGACTATGGATGAACCGTTCACCCGGATGTGCCATCCGAACAAGAGCAATAAGTAGGCGACATCTCCCCTTGACCGAAATGGAGGACCTCTTCAGCCGTGGGCGTGACGACAGTCGCCGTCTTCACTTACTGCTGCAGCCGCCAAGATGGCCTCCTTCCTCGTGACAGTCTTCCTCCTCCTCCTGTCCGGGTTCCTCGCGACAGGGGCCACGGCCCAAGATCTCGTCGCCGAACTTGACTATGGCACCTTCGAAGGCGCCTACTCGGCCAAGTACAACATCTCGTACTGGCAGAAGATCCCGTTCGCCCAGCCGCCCGTCGGCGACCTCAGGTTCCGGGGCCCGCAGCCGCCGCTGGCCATGACGAACGGCACCTTCAACTCCAGCCAGCCCTTCGACATGTGCGTCCAGCGCACAGTCAACGGCTCCGAGGACTGCCTGTACCTGGGCCTGTACTCGCGGCCCTGGACGCGGGGCCAGCCCCTCCGGCCCGTCGTCGTCGTCTTCTACGGCGGCGCCTTCATCCAGGGCAGCGCATACTTCAGCATCCCGCCCCCGGCATACCCCATCCTGAACGTCTCGTCCGAGACGGACCTGGTCTTTGTGTACCCGAACTACCGGACCAACGCCTTCGGCTTCCTCCCCGGCACAGAGGTCGCCGGGGATGCGGGATCCGACCTCAACCCTGGCCTGCTCGACCAGGACGCCGCTATCCGGTGGGCAAAGAAGCACGCCAGCAGCTTCGGCGGCGACCCGGAGTCCATCTCCATCTGGGGCCAGTCCGCGGGCGGCGGGTCGGTCGTGGCGCAGGCGATCGCGCGCGCCGGGGCCGCGGACCGCCCGCGACTGTTCACCAGGGCGCTCGCGAGCAGCCCGTTCTGGCCCAAGACGTACGACGGCGACGCGCCCGAGGCGCAGGCCGCGTACGACATGTTCGCATCGCTCGCGGGATGCGGGACGGGCGCGGGCAGCCTCGCGTGCCTCAAGGCGGCGGACCTGCAGACGCTCCGGAACGCGTCGCTCGCCGTCGCCGCGAGCCACACGTACAACT
This sequence comes from Diaporthe humulicola, assembly GCA_038088545.1. Lineage (NCBI taxonomy): Eukaryota > Fungi > Ascomycota > Sordariomycetes > Diaporthales > Diaporthaceae > Diaporthe > Diaporthe humulicola. The sequence goes on from JBBWSL010000131.1 coordinate 43,699, forward strand.
CGAGCAGCTACACGTGGGCGCCGGTGATCGACGGGTCCTTCCTGACCAAGAGGCTGAGCGAGGCCGCGGCCGCCGGCGAGGTCAACATGGACTTTGCGTGGGGCATGTACAACACCCACGAGGGCGAGAACTTCATCCCGCCTGGGCTCGCGGGCGCCCAGGACAGCGGGACGCCGCCGTTTAACTCGAGCGTGGCGAGCTTCGACGGCTGGCTCTCCGGGTTCCTGCCCGGCCTGGACCCGGCCGACCTGGACGAGGTGCGGTCGCTGTACCCGGAGTCGGGCAGCGCAGAGGCCATCCCCAGCTATAATGGCTCTTACACGCGCGCTGGGCTGGTATACAGGGACACCGTCCTGGCCTGCCCGGCCTACTGGATATCTGGCGCGGCTCCGGAGGGGAATTACCTGGGGGAGTACTCCATCTCTCCGGCGAAGCACGGCAGCGACACAATCTACGTGAGTCCCCCCTCATTTCTAAAAGTATCTTCGGGAACCACACTAACGTGACTCTTTGACAACAAGTGGAATCAAGTGAACGCTGTCCAGGCAAGCGACCCATTGCACTACAAGGGCTACGCTGGGGCGTTCGCCTCCTTCTTCATGACATCCGACCCCAACGAGATGAAGCTGACCGGCCCCGACGAGGCAGGCGTCCCGTCGCTGCTCTCGTCGGGGAGCGAGTTCAACATCAACGCGGCCGGCTTCGCCCAGCTCGAGCTCACTCAGTTCAAGGAGCGGTGTGATTTCTGGAAGAGCGTTGCGTCCAAGATTCCTATATAAGACAAGAGGTCTCCTGGCCGAATTAGTTCTGTAGCATGAAATCTAATACACACAACTACAACCAACCCGGGCAGCATTGAGCAGCAGTATCAGAATCGATACCGTCAATAAAACGTTGGTCACGTATCTAGATCATACGTGGGCGGAACCTTTCAGTCATGAGCCCCTTGTGCTACCTGACCCTGGACCCAAACCCATTATCGTTGCTAGGACATTGAGGGATGAGGGCGGAGACGAAACAGTGGGCGTTGCTACTCCTGAAATAAGATGCTCACGAGGCTGGCAAGGTCGGTGTGTGTGTGTAACGGACGGTATTTCAGGATGAGGCCGAGGCCACCGGACAAGCGGGGTAATATTGGTCAACCTCGTGCCCATCAGGCGAGGCACTGGGCATGATGAGGCTGCGTGCTCACTGCCCAGTGTGCCATCGTTTGGTAGGCTCCGACCTCTTTTCATCACTACCAAGGGTGAACAGCTCAAAGTCATGGTTCCAATCTCATGATATTAATAAAGTAGGGAAGAGTACCCGTTTCCACACCTCTTAAAGTTGGCCTGTGAATCCTTGGTGAACTTTCTCCCTTAGTCTCAATGCTCGCCATGTTGAAAGTGAACCCTGTCAATGATCCTCGAAGTTCGTAATCCGCCTCGACATCTAGCTCATGTCCATCAAAAGAAAATCAACGCAACGCCATGCCACTTGTGCCAAACCATCACAAACGCCCTCGCTCGCTTACATATAATACAGAAAAGGAAATCCTGGTTACGACGGTCGCTGGAAATGCTGCATGAACTGAATCGCTTGCTCCATGGGGTACCCGATGAAGACCGGTCCGTTGAAGACCATCTGAGGGACTTGGCCGCCAGCCGCGGTTGTCTTCGCAATCTCCGTCGTGTTGATAAACGCAGGCTGATTAGACGGAGGAGGACTATCCGGGACTGAAGGCTGATGATGTTTCATAGGCGTCGTGAAAGGCTGGCTCGCAGCCGGCTTATGAGCCTCAGGCCGTGGAGGGCTTGATATCTCCTCCATTTTTGGAAACTCGGCTAGGCCAGGTCCGTCTAATTTCTTCATCTTGGTGTGGTCAAACGGACACTTGGAGGGCCTGGCCTCCGGGGCCTTGGGTGCTGGGGCTGAACTCGGCGAAGGCATACGGACAGGCGCAGGAGGGGAAGTAGGCCGCTCGACGGGTTCGTCCACGGGAAAGGGGACCGAGATGCCCCATGGACGGCTGGGCGACTCGCCGACCCGAATCTCCTTGAGCGGCCGTTCGAAATGACCGGTCCGGTCAAGGTAGTCTTCGGCTGTAGGGACCTCGCCATCCTTGACAGTTTCCTCGACAAGGCCGTCCACGGTACTAGAGCTCACATTCTGAGCCCAATCACTGACTCGGCGGTTCGAGGCCCGGTCGGCCTCGGCTGCAGCCGCAGCCTCAACCTGGGACTCGGGCAGCATGGGTGCGTGGAGGTGACTGAGGTCCTGAATCATAGAGACGAGATTGCCGTACTTGGCGTCAAGCTTCCTTATCTGCTCCTCGTTCTTTTGGTTTCTGTTGAGACAAACCTCGTGGCTTCGCGGCAGCTCATGCTTGTGGGTCTCGACATAACGAGCAATCTCTTCGGGGGAGTGTTGGTCGAGATATCTGATGGGGCACTTTGAGGCCGACGCATTGGGCGCCGGGGCCGACATGCTCTCCTCAAACATGGCGGCACATATCGGGTCTTTGGAATGGTGTGGTGTGGGATCGGGATTCTCATTGGCATTTGCATCATGATCAACATCATCTACCTCAACTCTCTCAACGGCGTCCTTGTTCATTGCGGAGAATGGACAGCCCAGATGGCCCTTCTTGCCCTCGACCGTGAAGTCCCTTTCCAGGAAGGTTGACTGGGAGGTCATGTTGGTAGAGAGGGTCTCGCGACTGGACCCGCTTTCCTTGCTCGCATCCGCCACCATTGCCAGCTGCCGGGCCACCTTTTTGCCCTCACGGATGAACACGGCAAGCTCGGCCTGGGAGCTGTTGGACTGCTGACGTCTGGGGAGGGGGACGTGGTTCGACGATGTCAGTGTCGGGCTGGGAGGTAGTTGGAGTTTGGCCAGGGTTTCGGCAATGTGAGGAGCGGCCGGAGCGTATTTGTCTGCAAGAAGCTGGTACTGTTGTGGATGCGACATTGGTCAGCATGTTTGGGGGCCCCACGCCGAGACGGCGGCAAATCAGAGGTGTTTGTGTTAGGTGGGGGGCCAAGGAAAATGTCAGATAAGTGGTAAAGGTTGTCTACACGGACGCCAAAAATGGCGACTTGCAGATCTAGAGCTATGAAGTATCATCACGTAGAGACGGGCCGCTGCATGGGCTCGAAAAGAACACGACAGACAAGAGTAAAAAGAAGTAGCCACTCACTTGCTCATGTGACCACCTCAACTTGTGCTCGAGGATGATCTTCCTGTCAACGAGGTTCTGCACTTCGTCTGCCAGAGCGTTGAAGGATTCAATCAAGGTCTGCACAAGCTGGGGCGAATCCGGGGCCATGTTGCGGATGCGGATGCGAATCCGTGGCAGCCGACGTGTCGTCTCACATCTGGCCCTGCAGTTTCGGGTCTGAGGTTCTTGCCCAGCGAAAGCGCGACGGGTGTCGTTGGGCAGAAGAGGGAAGAGATGGTGATGAAGTAAGTGAAAGGAATTATAAGCAGACGAGTTTTGCCCTTTTTTATCCAGGACGGAGATTTCCTACCCGCCGATGCCGGGATCCGCCTACCTGGGCCCGTACCTAGGTACCTGTGGCGCTAGGTGGCCAGGCCTGCCAGGGTGGGATGTCTGGGGCCTGAGGGTCTGCTGATCGCCCGAGATCCAGCTATCGTATAGAACCCCGCAGGCCGTTATCACCTGTCAACGGGTCGATATGCACCCCAGGCTAACGACGGGGATGGCTGGGGCAGGCGACGACGACGACAGTTCCAGCCCAGGCAAGACAGCTGTGGGGGTATTCTCTCCTTCTCATCCGGTGCTGGATCTTTACCTGGCCTTAGTTTAGGCTTTCGCGGCCCCTGCTTTCTCAGAAGATACTGTCTAGCCCGTCTTGGACAGCAGACAGCAGACACAGACAGACGCCAGTGCTGTGCATGTGAGAGAGTCTGGAGTGGGCGAGGCTGTGTATAAAGCCTCTGTTGCACTGCCTTTCGCCATGGCCCTCGAGATCCCGAAAGCCAAGCTCAAGAGCTTCGTGAGGCATGTCGTCCCAGGTGAGTGCTACAAGCCGTCATGATGACCGGCCAATGGGACATCCATCATCGCCACCAATCTACTTTTCCATGGCCTGGGGACCCCCACAGTGCAACCACATGGTATTGTCATGAATAGTGCCGGTCAATACTGACGATCGTACTTTGAACCAGGCGCCCTGCTGGTAACCGAATACTTGTTCTCGGTGCCACTGGACTACAGAAACCCCTCGGGCACACAGATCCAGCTCTTCGCCAGGGGAGCCACCAAGTATGAGGTGCCTATCAACCCTCAGCAGTCGCAGTTCCAGTCGTCCTTGAACCGCCCGTGGTTTGTCTTCCTGCAGGGCGGCCCTGGCTTTGGAAACCCCGAGCCTCAGGACTCTTCCTTGACCCGTTTCCTCCTGAACAGAGGCTATCAGATCCTCTTCCTCGACTACAGGGGAGTCGGCCTCAGCACCCCAGTCACTGCCGACACCGCCCCTGCGCCAAACGCCTCTGCCGAGGAGCAGTTTGAGTATCTCAAGTTCTTCCGCCAGGTCGACAATGTGCGGGACTGCGAGGCCGTCCGCAAGTGCTTGACCGAGAACCTGGACGAGAGCAAGAGGAAATGGTCCATCTTCGGCCAGTCCTTTGGCGGTTTTGTCTGCCTCAGCTACCTCTCCCAGCACCCTGAGGGACTCAACGAGGTCTTTATGACTGGCGGCCTCGCGCCAATTTCAAAGACCCCGGATCAGGTCTACCGGGCCACATTCCAGAAGGTCTTTGAGAGAAACATGGCCTACTACAGGAAGTTCCCCGAGGACGTCCCTGCAGTCCGGAGGGTGGCAGCTTTCCTGCATAGCCGCCCCGAAAAGGGCGTACGCCTGCCCGGTGGGGGACTGCTGTCAGCCAGGCGGCTCCTCACCGTCGGTCACATGTTTGGCTTACACGGCGGCCTCGACAACGTGCACTCCATGATCCTGAGGATGAGCATGGACCTGGAACAATTCGGATTCCTGACGAGGCCAACCCTTCTGCAGTTCGAGGGGTACCTCCCATTCGACACCGCGCCCATCTACGCGGTCCTGCACGAGGCCATCTACTGCTACAAGAAGGGCGTCGTGTCCGACTGGGCGGCACAGCGCGTCGGCCAGCAGCTCGACAACTTCCGCTGGCTGGACCCGGAGTTCTGGGCCTTCGACGCCTCCGGCGCCCCGCCGCTGTGCTTCTCGGGCGAGATGATCTTCCCCTTCATGTTCGACGACTACCCGGAGCTGCAGAGGATGAGGGCCGCCGCGGACGCGCTGGCCGCCCACGACGACTGGGACGACCTCTACGACGAGGCCCGGCTGCGCGCCAACCAGGTCCCCGTCTACGCCGCCAGCTTCATCGAGGACATGTACGTCGAGTCCGAGCTCGCGCGGGACACGGCGCGCCGCATCAACCTCATCAGGGTCCTCGAGACAAACACCATGTACCACAACGCCCTCCGCGCCCGGCCTGACGAGGTGCTGCCGCAGCTCTTCAAGCTCCGGGACGATGCTATTGACTAGCGGCGGGTCGTAAAAGAAAAGGGGGGGAGGGGATGTCCCGTGCATGCCAAGCCCAGAGAAGGGGTTGCAAGTCAAGAGGGTAGTTGATAGAGATACATCTGGCTTCGTTCGTAAATCATGACTGTCCGTGCCGTGTGCGCACTTTAATTCTATAAAAACGTCTATCTTGGGCAGAACACCAGCCGCTCTTTTAAGTCTAGGCCTGCGTGCCGCCGCCTGGTCCCTTCGTCTTGCCGTGGCCCCCGACAGCCTCCTCTTCGTCCCGATACCTCTCGGGCGCGTCCTCGTCATCAAATTGAGCGTCACCTGCGGCGTCCCACAGCGAGATGTCGTCGTCGTCGACCATCAGCGCCGCGGCGTCGTTGGGGTCCATCAGCCTCGCGTCCTCGCCTCCCTCGCCCATGTCGTCGTCCGCATACTCGGCCCCGGCCGCCCTGCCGCCGAGTGGCCGCCCGGCCTGGGCCTCCTCCCTGGCCAGCTCCGCCGCCCTGGCCATGGTGCGGCGGTAGATGAAGTAGCCGACGCCCATGCCGACCAGGCCGCCGACGAGCATGGAGGCGTAGTTGATCATGCGGTCGCCAAAAGTCATGTCCTTCTCGGCCAGCAGGGCCAGGCGCGACCCGATGAAGACGTGGACCAGCAGCTTGGGGCTGGAGAAGGCGGTGGCGATGGCGAAGCTGAGGGGCTGGATGCTGGGTATGGTGGCGAGGAAGCCGTTGCTCAGGCTGTAGGGCAGCGGGCAGAAGCGCACCAGCGCCAGCACGCCCAGCCCGTCGTGCCGCAGCACCTGGCCCAGCGCCAGGAAGCGCTTGTCCTGCCCGACCAGCCGGTCCACGTAGCCGCTGAGCACGGTGCGCGACGCCACGAACGCCGCGAACGACCCGGCCACCGTCGCCGTCGCCACGATCGGCCACCCGAGCGGGAACCCGTAGACGAACCCGGCCACCGTGCACGCGGTGCTGTAGCCGATCATGGGCGGGAACGCCACGAAGAAGGTCGCCGCCCAGATGATCAGCCACCCGGCGGGCATCTCGCGCCACGAGACGGCGGCCGGCCCGAGGAGTGTGAAGATCTTGTGCGAGAAGATGAGCGCGACGATGGTGAGGACGCCGAGGAGGTTGCCGCCGACGACGAACAGGACCTTCTGCGTCGGCGTCAGGCCCATGTACATGGTCACGGACTGCCGGTACAGGTTGTTGGCCGTCTTGGCCGACGACGAGGCCAGGGCCGACAGCTGGCCGCGGACCGAGCCATCGCGGGTCGCCGAGGTGCGCGAGTTGAGGGAGTAGGGCGTCGACAGCCGGCGGGAGGACCGGGCATTGCCACCGACGCCGCCGCCGCCGCTGTGGCGGACCCACGGGAGGGGCCGTTCGTTGTGTGGTGAGGGTGCGCGCGGGTTACCCTCGTGGTCGCTGTCGTCGTGGAAGGGTGGGTCGCCGTGCTCGTCCCGGCTGGGGGTGTTGGCGAGTTGTGCGGCTGCGGATGCGGCGGAGGGGGTCTCGCTGTCCGGAGATTGGGGCACGGCCAGGCCTGCTGCCGCGGACCTGTAGTCGGCCGGCATGTTTTATGTGACGGAGGGACGTAGAGTGATCGACGGGGTCTACAGTGTCTACTAAACGGTCAGCGATAGAAGCCCTCGGAGACCGGCACGACGACGTCAGGATGCATGGCCGGACAAGGCGGGTTGCTTGCTTACATGGGCTGAGGGCTATCTTGTTGCAGCCATTGAATCAATAAAGATGCTTGTAATGGTACAGGTTGTTGCTGGCCTTTTCGGTCGTAATGAAGAAGTATGCGGACCGTGTGGGTTGAGTCTTGAAGAGAGAGAGAGAGGTGTCTGTCAAGGAGGCGCAGCTCGTCAATGCCGCGAGGTCAGATCTGGCACATCTACGACTAAGTGTCACTTAGGTCACTTAGGTGGGTACCTATTCTAGGTAGTCTAAATCCGTAGTCTGCAGTGCTACATTGCCTAAAGCGTGTCAAATAGTAATGTACCTACCAAGTGTGACCCCAATGACGACAAGCCGGGTCTTGTTTATGTGCCTAGAACAACGAGTGGCAGCCCGGGGACGTTTCAAAGCGCAGGTCCCAAGGTTGCAGCAGCTTGCGGGCAGCTTCTGGAAACCCGCCCCGCGCCCGGGGCCATGGGAGAGGTAAGGATCCAGGGTTGCTGGTTATGCCAAGAAAGCTCCTCTCTCTGGCATAATCCTACCCTGTACATGTCGGCACGACACGCTGGGTTTTTTTTTTGGTTTTTTTTTTTTCATATGAATTTGCTTTATTTTATTTGCTTCATCTCCTCTCTATATGTCATCGGCCGCCTCGAGGCCCCCTGGGCGGCTCTTTGCCAACCGTTGTATCCCTCACCAGCAGCTTCATCTTGCCGTCCCCGATCTCGACCCCTTGGCTGAGAATGTCCACCGCCTCCTCGCCCTCTTCTGCTTTCCTCGTGCCAGCACCACCCTCCTTCGACGCCGACTTATCGTAGCTCCTTGCATCCACTCCTAGGATACCTCCCATGTTGTTGCGGTCGCCCGGCACCGAGAACTCGCGGAACGCATACCGCCACTCGTTCAGGAAACCTCGCACCGCCTTGCCCACCTTGTCCTTCCCATTCTTGCTATGATGTCCCGTGCCTGTGATGGCATAGATCGGCCGGCTCTCATGCTCGTTCTCTAGCAGCACCCGCTCCAGATACTCGACAGCTTCCTCAGCGTGCAAGCCGTGCAGGTCCACGTAGATCTCCGGGCTCGATGAGCTCTTCTTGTTGCGGTCCTCGTACAGTTTTTCCGCTGCTTCTCTGTGTGCCTTCTTCATCAGGTCGTTTTCACTCTGACCCCGCAGGCTGAATACCTTGGCCTGCCGAGCGTCCTGCCGGTTCCATGCCTGTGCCGCACTGTGCATCTGGTTAGGACAGACCTTATGCGTTTTGTAGCCCGGGTTCAAACTCACTTCTGCAAGAACTTGTTCCTAAGAGCACTGTGCCGAATGGCCTCTTGGCGCGCCTTCAGATACGCCTTGTTGGAGCTGTCGCCCGTCTCCAGCCAGGGGATATGCTTGGGGCTCGGGATTGCCTGAGCAGCTGCGCTGTTTTCGCCGTTCCTCGAGCCTTGTGAGCTCCCATTTCTGCTCATTTTCCTACTGTCGGGCCTGGAGGTCGGCCCTGGCGATGGCGACATCTTCACGATATCCGCGAGAGAGCTGGGGGTGTACGCTTCCTTAGGCCCGTGACCGTGACCGCCTCTTTTCCCATGGTGCTTCTTCCCGGGCTTAGCTGCAGCAGAGCCAAGGCTCGGGAAAGCCTCATTGTCGTCGAGGGACGGCGCCGCCTGGGCGTTCTCCTTGCCCTGCTGGTGGCGGCTGCCGGGGCGGGAACGAGGCCGGAGATCATTGGGGTGTATGTTCTTGAACCCAGGGGGAGGCGTGACACCAAGAGAAGGCGTGAAGACAGGGATCGAGTCAGGCGTCCCGGACCCCAGAGACGGGAAGTTGGAATAGTCCTGGACCTGGATGTTTGCCGGGGATTTCTGTGTAGGCGGTGTGTCTGTTCCGTCCACGTTGAGTTTGTTCATGAGGTGCGCCGGGTCATGTGAGAAAATGCACGTATCCCCGGCGAGGCAGTTGCCCGACATCCAATATCTAGCAAGTAGTTTAGTAAGTGCCAGACTGCCTGCGCGGAAGCGGCCGAACTTACTTGCAAATGTGGCTGCTCAGGTCATGGCTAAATCGACAGTCTGCCCGCATACAGCTCCCAGATGCGAGGTAGAACTTGCAGATTACTCCGGACCTCTGATCGGCTGGTGTGGTCGGACGCGCATCCGGTGTCATGGACTTGCCGATCAAGTAGCCATTGCCTTCGGCTGACGTGCTCGCCGCTGAAATATCCTGGTTGTCCATCATGGCCATGAGCACTGCCCCGAGGTCATATCCGTGGACGAGCAGTGCCTGACTAATCTCCTCGTCGGTTCTGGACTCGCCCAGAATCGATCGTAGAACATCATGCGGTCTCATTGGGGTCTGTTGTGACGAGAACTCGGGCGCGTTTGCATTTAATCCACTAGGGGCGCCAAAGGAGGACGCGACGCTAATAGCATCATCGCCAACAAGCCAGTCCACATTGTCAGAGGCGTAGTCTTCGAACGTTTCTTGCGACGGCTCTGGGTCGTTCGCAAACTCGTAGGCGTTCAGGTTGGGGCTGTGAGGTATGACTGGTGTCGAAAAGGCCAACCGGGGCGAAGGACGCGGAGAGGAAAAGGGGGAGGCGGCCGAGGACAGAGTGCGGTTGAACGAGGGCATGAAGCCCGGAGGTGCGAGCGGGCTGACACCGAGCCTGGGTGAGCCGGAGAGAGGGGTAGCCGTGGTCCTAAATGAGGCTGGCGAGGGTCTCCTGAGGATGGTCTGGCGGATGGCGGGAGGGGAGGCATTACCACCACCCCCTTCTCGATAGCGCCAAAGCACGTCCAGCACGGCGTTCTCCAGGGACTGGCCGGCCAGAGATGTCTCCTTCTTCAAGAGCTCTTCCAGCTTGTCCGTCTTGTCCTCCTCTTCTATGGCCGAGTCCTGGAGGACTGGCAGGCAGATCTCGTATGTCTCGTCGGAGACCATTATGACGCGCTCGTGAGGGCTGTCTTGGGCGCAAGTCGTATGAGGATTGATACGGTGGTAGGGGAGAGCTGGTATCCTTTTCAAAAGGCTGCTTCGAGGTCCTGCAGATATTATGGATGATTGCCGAGGACTACAATAGGGCTGTCTCAGTCAGCCTCGAGTTGCTGCAGCCGCGCCGGCTGGAGCTGCAGGGGCGCATCAGGCTCGGGGGTGATACACAGCGGACGAGAGACACACCGATCAAGAGCAAAAAAGCCAATATTAGACGTGAATCAGACAGCGCTCTCGGCGTCGTTTTATTCGGGAGTGGGCGGAGCTGAGTCTATAAGACGGTGGTGGCTTGGGCGGGAGGAGGAGAGACAGGCCGGAGAGCATGATGCTATTTCCGAGCGTTGAAGTGCATTACGTATGCAGGCACCGGCGTCGTGTAACAATCAAGACTGCGCCCTGCCCTGCTGAAGGCCCGAACGGACGGTGTGAGCAGGTACAAGCACCCAGATACGGCGCAGGTGGATGGAGGCGGTAGGCTGGGGGTAGGAGGGGGGGGGATAGGAGGCCAGCTCGGGTGGGAAGTGACACAACCGATATAGCTTCGTGCTGACAGGGAGAGCTCTCCTGAGTCAGCCGGTAAGGCAACTTCGGTGTGCTGGGGGCGGTATCTGCGGTATCTTTCGAGGGTCGACGAAACCGGACAAAGGCAACCAGGGCATGTATGTACAGGTAGAGATGCGCGATATTGGGAAGTGGTGTTGCTGGAACGGGTGATGGGCACGGGTCACGGCTGAATGGCTGGCTGATACGACGTGATTGATCATGGGCTGCCGTCGGTCGGCTCCAGCTGAGACGGGGACGGAACGGGGGTGATGAGCTTGGGGGGGGGGCGCGTTCCTTGCTTCCTGCTGGCCCAACAGTACCCTGAGCGACTACCCTGAATGACTGACTACGAGTAGGTACCCAGGCCGACTATCAAGACTACCCGACCCCGTGGACCTTGCCAGATGAGGTCTCGTCCACTCAAGGAACCATGCTTGAGTTCGAAGGGAGAGGCCGAGAGGAGAGCGTGGGGTCGCCAAAGGGGCTGCGGTGGACCATCCCTGTCTGGGTTGGCCGGTCCACGGGCCACCCACCGTGGGAGCGCCTGGGCATGAGATCTGACAACTGAGTACATGCCACTTGATCAATAGACACTGCAAAATAATGATGTTAGCAACCAATCGTTTGATGTTTGTGCTTGAAAGAGAAGAGCTCTGTGACATGCAGTGCCGGCTGTTGAGATGTAGACAAAGGCTACTTCAGCACAGCTGGGTAAGTACACCGACATGCCGGTAACACGTAGTTAGGTCTACCCTTGGTGCAGCCAATCTGGCAGCTCACCCACCTATGGGTACGTATTTCTCTGCACCACCAAAGCGGTTCCAATTCTCCATTGTGTGTGTGACGGTACGGATTCATATACTGCTAGAGATTTCCAAGTGTCACCTTAGAAATCGTGGTCCTTTGGCCGGCCGGTCTAATTCTTGCCGGCAGTAGAATGTAGCGCCGTGTCTGCGTGGGCGCGATAATTAAACAAGAAAAGACCATATGTTGCACAGCCCTGACTTCTTCGCCTTTCCCACAATAGCAGAGAATAAGCTTTACTCGGGTGTCCGCTATGCGGCTTTAGCATATACAGAGTAAACTAATTAAGCAGTATTTACTACCTAGCCTGCAGTGGGACAACTTCCTAGAAGATAGCATACTCTAGAATACTCTACTCTAAGACCACCCCCTCTAAAATTATAGCCTATAGGATAACCTCCTCTAGGATAACCTCCTCTAGGATAACCTCCTCTAGGATAACCTCCTCTAGGATAACCTCCTCTAGGATTACCTCCTCTAGGGTAACCTCCTCTAGGATAACCAGGTACAAGGCAAGTAAGTCACAGGGTTCCGCAATAACGTTTCGCATTTTATTTTTGAATGTGGCTATTTTTACTGTAATAATGTATGTGATGCCTGCCTGCCTCTGGCTCACGGTATCTCTTCGTCGTCTCCGCCAAACCCAAACCCGAAGCTGAACCCTCCAGCCCCTGAAGTTTGCTCCGTCTCTTCGACGGCAATAGCCTCGTCCCATTTCCTCTTCTTCTTGCTGTGCCTTTGATCCATCTCAACGAGGGCTGCATCCAAGAGCTCCGGAAATTGTGCCCTGAGGCGATCCACAAACAGGCCATAGGGATCGGCGACGTCTCTCTTGAACCCCGTCACCTGGTCCGGCTTGTCCCTCAGGAACTCGAGGACGACGGCGAGGTGTGATTTGGGTACGAAGTTCTGTGTGAGCGCGATTCCACTCTCAAGATTGACAACCAGATGCCACCATCCGCTTGGCACGTGAAGAATCTCGCCTTCCCTACAGATGCCTTCTATGCATTCTGGCAGGTTTCGGGCTTCTTCGTGGAACTCTAGAAGCCATTCCGCTATGCTCAGAGGGCTCGTGACTTCGCTCTGGTCGGCCGAGACAAAGACACCCGGAACCTCTACGGAGGGTGGAAACATGATCCACTGCGATAATACCACTTAGCAGGTGTCCAGACTAGACAAATGGCCTCAGAGCCCAGCCTAGGGCCACGGGAAGTAACTCACGTATTTGGCCCCTTGAAGAACCGCATTCCACGCCGACGTCCCATTTGGATCCTTGTGGAACGTCGAGCCAGATCTGGCTGGCCCTACAATCAACCATCTGTGCGCTGGTCTCTCTGAATCCAGCACTTCGAAGAGATCCGGACCAAAACAGTCTGGTTTCCAATACGCTGCCCCTTCGCCCTTCTCAATTGTGATTTCCATTTTCTCGGCGAACTTCTTGTCGAACAGATACAGGGGACTTTCGTCTTGATGGCTCTCCATGTACTGGCAATACGTCGAGAAGGGCCAGTCCACCGCCTCGGCGCGGAACTCCACATCAGCGTACACCTTCGACAGCTGCTGGATGTCCCACTCCTTGCAAACCGGCCAACGACGAACACATTCTGTCAGAATGAAGGGTCTGTCGCTCCACTTGTCCGCAAATTCCTCGTATGTCATGTCCGTGAGCCGTTTGATCTCATTCGCGCTGGGGATTTTTGAAGAGAAACGGCTCAGAGGCACATTGCTGCAAACAAATGGCCGATGAAGAACATCGGAGAATACATTTCGACAATCGATCTTGGCCTCCTGGTCTGGTGGCAACTCAAGCAAGGTTGATCTCCATGTCCCCTTCCACTGGAAGGGACGTCTTTTTTCTTCATGAGACCTAAGGAAATCCGTCAATCAACAACTCGCTGTTAAGTATGACCTTAAAAGTAGGGTCACTAATAATTTGTCGCTGGCAGAAAAATGGAAGTAGGCAAGAGCACCGAATGCAGGGCTTAAGGTGGCATGTCCCATGTGTCAGGGAAGTGCTTCCAGCGCAGCATTATCTCGGGCTTCTTGGCACAACATGGAGTTCAAACCGTGTTTCGAAACAGATAAAGACCGACTACCCTTGAAACAGTATACACATGTTTCTAGGGGCCGAGCAACGAAAAAAAAAATCCTTGGTCGATGTGACCAGGGGCTGTGAGTTGGGCATGAGGTCTACACCGCGGCAAACAACGGTCCAAGAATGGGGAGTTGACAGGTCAGGGAATGCCACTTACTCCAGGAACAAAGTCTTCCAGAGATCGTCAGCATGACAGAACGCAAAGAGAAACCTGCAGGTGTAGCCTAGTTTGCGCAACGACTGCTGCCCAAAATACTCGAAAAGCTGAGCCAACACCTCGTCCGGCAAGATCTGGAAGCGGCCTATGGAGCCTCGAGCGTTGACGACGGACGACAGATACTGGTTGCCCAGCGGCTTGACTCCCAGAGGATGACTGGGAATCCGTGACTCAACACTAGCTTGTGGCTCATCCATCCTGTTTTGGACCGGACCGTCAGCAGTGACTCCCAGGCCACTGTGGTTGCGGAGGACGATGTCCTCCTGGTGGCATGGGGCGGGAGCGGCTTTGAGTAGCATGGCCTCTGCCTCTGGTGTGGGTGACAGTGGGGTGACTCTGAATACTGGAGAAGGGGGGAAGTAACTGTAGTGAGGCCACTTTATGTTGGGCCCCCCGTTGATCAACAACGGCCAGTTGTACAACAAAAATATGCAGAAAGGGACAGGACGGGACAGGAGGATTTAGGCCCGGGTAACAGCAGCAAGAGTCGTTCGAGACTAGAGTCACAACAAGTGAATCTTGAGCGGTTCCACCAGCTCGCCTTGTCACCCTGGTAGGCCTTTCTCGGCCCCGACCTAGACTTGCTAGAGACTTGGGTGCCTGGCAAAATTTGAGGCGAATTGAGGCCGGCCGGAGGAAGTGGGTTGGTTAACTGACTGACGGTGGTGGCCGTGCCCCACTAAAGTTTAGCGTGGCAAAAGGGAGCAGGGCAACGAAGGCACTGCAACTTTTTTCCACCGCAGACAAATTTTCTCTCCTGGGTCTGCTCTTACCCTGCGACATCATCCATTCTACATACCCAAACAACAAACCTTCTCCTCCACAACTTGCTCTCAACACACTGAGAGCATCAGAACTGGTTCCTTTTCCAGTCTACAGATACTATCGCCGGATTCCACAGCCTCCCTGCGAGTCTTGTGGATTTTCCTCGACCCTCAACAAACCCCACCTTCGATTCTTTGATTCTAGGTCTCAAGCAGTGCTTGTGATCTAGATCCATACCGCCTACAACCCGCAATCATGGCTACCGACAAGGGACTCGAGGATGTCCCCGAGGGTAAGAATGCTCCTTTCCCCGTCTCACGCTGCGACTGAGCGCCCCGACACCGTCGACATCGTCAGCCTCTGCGACCCCGCGCCAGAAAGCGGGACGCCCCCTGCGCCCACAGATTTTTCTCAACCTGCGCGGGAGCCTGGGCCTGCCCACGGCATCCACCACCGAGACTGGCAGGACATGATGGCTAATTTGCGGCGACGAACACAGGTCAGATCGAGTCCAACTACGACGAGACCGTCGACTCTTTCGATGAGATGGCACTCAAGTCTGAGTTGCTCCGAGGTGAGAAATTCTGCGCCGCCGACTGCCGCCGCAACGAAGGCCGTGGGCTAACGCGGGGATAAAGGCATCTACGCTTACGGTTTCGAGCGCCCCTCTGCCATCCAGCAGCGCGCTATCATGCCTGTCATCAAGGGTAAGTTTGACAACCATTCCTCGCTCCACAAACATGGTGGCTAATTTTTGGGATTCCAGGCCACGACGTTATCGCTCAGGCCCAGTCTGGTACCGGCAAGACCGCCACCTTCTCCATCTCGGTCCTCCAGAAGATCGACCCCAGCCTGAAGCAGTGCCAGGCCCTGATTCTCGCTCCCACCCGTGAGCTGGCCCAGCAGATCCAGAAGGTCGTCGTCGCTATCGGTGACTTCATGAACATTGAGTGCCACGCCTGCATTGGTGGCACCAGCGTCCGTGATGACATGAAGGCCCTCCAGGACGGCCCCCAGGTCGTCGTCGGTACCCCCGGCCGTGTCCACGACATGATCCAGCGTCGCTTCCTCAAGACCGACGGCATGAAGATGTTCGTCCTCGACGAGGCCGACGAGATGCTTTCTGTGAGCTTTCAGCCCTCCCGCTAGGCCTTTGCTGTCTCCTGTTCTAACAAGTCTCCACAGCGTGGTTTCACCGAGCAAATCTACGACATCTTCCAGCTGCTGCCCCAGTCTACCCAGGTCGTCCTCCTGTCCGCCACCATGCCCCAGGATGTCCTCGAGGTCACCACCAAGTTCATGCGCGACCCCGTCAGGATTCTCGTCAAGAAGGACGAGCTCACCCTTGAGGGTATCAAGCAGTTCTACATCGCCGTCGAGAAGGAGGAGTGGAAGCTCGACACCCTCTCGGATCTGTACGAGACCGTGACCATCACCCAAGCCGTCATCTTCTGTAACACCCGCAGAAAGGTCGACTGGCTCACCGACAAGCTCACCGCCCGTGACTTCACCGTCTCTGCCATGCACGGTGACATGGACCAGGGGCAGCGTGACCTGATTATGAAGGAGTTCCGTTCCGGCTCCTCCCGTGTCCTGATCGCCACTGACCTGCTGGCCCGTGGTATCGATGTCCAGCAAGTCTCGCTGGTCATCAACTACGATCTCCCCGCCAACCGGGAGAACTACATCCACCGTATCGGTCGTGGTGGTCGTTTCGGCCGAAAGGGTGTCGCCATCAACTTTGTGACCGCCGACGACGTCCGCATGATGCGTGAGATTGAGCAATTCTACAGCACCCAGATCGAGGAGATGCCCATGAACGTCGCCGACCTCATCTAGACGCACCCACATCCGAAGTCGTTTTTACTCTCTTTCCTCTACGCACACCAACTTAGGCCGCTTTCGCACACGCCGGGATCTCACCGCAACAGGGGGCGGAAGTGACAAGTTGGTCATTAGAGGGCAAGGGGCTGCTTTGCCACAGTTGACTGGCACGAGCGCAGCACAGGAAGGGGTTGCGCAACAAAAGTAGTTCTGATTTCCTTAAAGGGTGCTCGAATTCACTGCACTGATTGCTTTTCGATATCCGCCGGGAGGTTCTGGGCCTGTGCCTGCCGAGAGATATCTGGACGGATCTGCATGAAGTACTTTTTCCTGTTTTGTACTTATTGGTCTGGTTCTGCAATGAGATTGTCATTTAGAAACCTACCTCTCCAACTCCACGGCCGCCGACCTCGGGATACCATTTCGATTGAAGACCTCCCATAGACCTGCATTGGCAAAAGGACAAGCGTTTCCAGACGCTTCAGATAGACAGAGGGTAATGATAATGGACCATGACTTGATCTCTTTTTGAACTTGTGTCCCAGGTGGACACTCTTCCAGGCATCTTTCCATTGTGAATCACGAATGAGGCGAAGAAAAACAAACCTGAAGGGCAAGGGCACGTGAATATCCTGCCTTAATTGGTGACCTGATGGCCTGCTCGAGGAGCCTGAGATGTAGACCACCTTGACCACCAAGTATCCAAGCTGTGGTGGGGCAGCCGTTGTCGTGCACGGGCCTGCTGGTATCTGCCAAGTACCTAGCACCCTGCCACCCTGACAGGCCTGGACTGCCCAGGCGTCCGAGCAGGTACTGAGTGCCGGAGCACCTAAAAAAAGCTCCAGCAATTGCCCGTCAGCCCAGCTGTCTCGTCTCACACGTTGCTGGCTGTCGCTGCCCATACTTTTATTGTCTGACCTTGCATCACGCATCGTCCGGGTCTCCAGCAATTTGACACAGCCCAAACCCGATCGCCCAACTTAGGATCTCGTCAGTCACAAAGAAGTCTTACGACAATCACAATGGATCGCAGTCTTGACGAAATCCTTGCCTCTCGCGGTGACGAGGTACGTCTCTTCCCCAGCTGCTCCATGCCACGACCTGTCCTTGCTCGCCCACACCTTGAGGCAACTTGCTAACTTGGATCCGCGACAACAGCGAAAGGGCGGCAGACCCCGTGGCCGCAATGGTCAAGGAGGTCAACGGCGACGAGAACCCCGTGAAGACTTTCCTCGTGATGGCGTCAGAAAGGTATGCATCAGTAATTCCTCTTGTGGTAGAATCATAGCCTGACAAGAACCATGCTCGACCCATAGGTGCCCTACCTCCTCCCCCTTCTCTGAACTGCGGGTGCCCACCCGTTCAACACCTTCTATTCGGTCTTCGATTGCCGTTGCAGCTGTCTTGGCCATGCGCGACAGTGCCCCTCGGGTCGGACAACGGGGGATTGCTTGACATTAGACGAATCCCCAGAAGCTGACATTTCCCACTTCCACGGAGCAGTCCTACCGCGACGACGCGCCCAGAAACCTCGACTCGTACGTATGAGCCTGGAATACAAGCCCGGAGGAGGCGACAAGTCCTGACGAGCTTCTGCAGTGAATGGGTCCACGACAGATTCGAAGACAATGGTGATTACCCCACGCAGAGCTGTTCTCGACCCGGCGCACCCAGCTGATTGTGTTGCAGGACGCAAACCACGCCAGTCACGACGGGGCCCAGAGCGAGATGAGCCCGAAGACCTTTCGTGAGTTCGATGTTTGCTCTTTACAGAACGAGGAACCGGTATTCTGACAGAGATTATAGTGAGCTGAACGGCACAAAGATTCGCGTCGAGAATGTCCACTACGAACTCAGCCGGGAGGATTTGGCGGTATGGTGTCCCCTTGCGCAACAATTGAACAAAAGACTGACGGTCCCAGGGACTGTTCAACCAAATTGGGCCGGTCCAGAAACTTGACGTCGGCTACGATCGTGCTGGCCGCTCTACGGGAGTGGCTTACGTTACTTACGATTCATATCACGATGCTCGAGAGGCTATCCGGGAGTTTGACGGCGCCAATGCCCATGGCCAACCGATTCGCCTATCCATCGTTCCTCCCCGACGCCAGCGTAACGCCTTTGACACTGCCGTTATGCCAGGCCGACCCCTGGCCGAGCGTGTCACCGTTCCGCCCGGGCGAAACCGCTCGCTTTCGCCGGACAGAGACCTGGAAGACGAGGCAGCCCGTAAGGGTATCGATCGTTACGTACCTGGTGGGAGGAGCAACCGGTCTCGCAGTCCAATGCGTGGCCGGAGACGCGAGGGTGGACGCCGTCCGGGTGCGCGGCGCGGTGGGGTTGGCAGAGACGGCGGTGGAAGAGACGGCGGAGAGCGTACAGCCAGGGACGGGCGTCCTAAGAAGACTCAGGAAGAGCTGGACGCTGAGATGGAGGATTACTTCGGTGGCGGTGGCGGGGATGCCCAGCCAGCCAGCAATAGCAACGGCCAAGCTGCGGCGGCCCAGCCCGCCGAAGACGACATCGACATGATCGAGTGAGGCACAACCACGATGTGCGGAGAGTTTGGGGGGGCTTGATATCATCTATAGCCAGCCGTACTGCCCGCCATTGCTGGACCAGCAAAATGGTTCCGCAGAGCTTCAGAAACAAAATCACAAGTTGGTGTGATGTAAGACTATTAAACCTCTGTTAATCCCGCAAGCGTGCCAACCCTAACCAATCGAACCGAACCATGCCTTTTCCCATGATATCGCACAGAGCAACTCCTGCGCCTAGTGAAGAAGCCAACCGGCCCTAAAGATAAGTCTTCAGCCCCATTCTAGACCCCCGGATTAAAAAAGAATACCATCCCAGCCAAAAATCCACGCACGACATTAGTTGAACAGCTCCAGCGTGACGTCGCCGTGGATGCTGGCCTTCAGCTCGATCTCGATCTCCAGGTTGAGCTTCAGCTCCACCGCCAGCGCGGCCTTCTTGCCCCCGGCGGGAAGCTTCGGCGCCGAGGCCGGGCCCATGGGCACGAACTCGACCTCCCCCTCCTCCCCATCGCCGCCGCCGTCCTCCTCCTCCTCCTCCTCGTCTATCTTGCCGCCGGCGACCACGGTCCGTGGCGCGCGGGGGACGATAGCCTGCGTCGGCTCGTGGGCCGGCTCGCGGACGGCGGGCTTCCTGCTGCGCCTTGACGACGTCGGCACCAGCGGTCCGGCGGTGGGTGGCGTGCCGCGCCCGGATGATGACCCCGGCGCGTAGGGCTTCCAGGGCCCGGCGGACGAAGCCGTCGACGAGGACGAGTAGGACGAGTCTTCTGCCGCGCCGCCGCTGGATACGTCCACCACCGCGGGCGGCGCCGCGGCGGCCGTGCGCGGGCTCCCCTTCCGGTGCAGGCGCCCTGTCTGTTGTGGTGCCTGGTTGCGTCGTCGTTGCTGCTGTTGGCGGAGGGGCGAGGACTGCCGCCCCGAGGGTGGTGTGGGCAGGTGGGAGTAGCTGTTTTGCCGGTACGTGTTGTCCGTGTCGTCGGCGTCCTCG
Source organism: Diaporthe humulicola (assembly GCA_038088545.1). Lineage (NCBI taxonomy): Eukaryota > Fungi > Ascomycota > Sordariomycetes > Diaporthales > Diaporthaceae > Diaporthe > Diaporthe humulicola. Next base: position 63,662 of record JBBWSL010000131.1, read on the forward strand.
TAGCTTGGCGCTGATGAGCCCGTTGCTTCTGAGGATTTCTGGGTTTTCCTGCTGGTGTTTGCTTTTGGATTTAAGGCCCTGGGTGGCGGTCTTTTGACGTTTTTGCTGCCATTCTTGGTATTGGGGTTGTTGTTATTCCTGCGCCGTGGTGGTACCTCATCTTCATTGTCTTCCTCAGACTCCTCTGAATCACCTGATTCCTCCTCTGATTCCTCCTCTGAAGAAGTCTCATCCTCGTCTTCGTCCTCGACTGGTTGTTGCGGCCGTCTCCTCCTCGTCCGCTCGCTATCTGGTTTCGCCGCCGGTGATGACGCAGGTGGTGTTGGGCCCATTTCCCCAGATTTCGTGTGTAAGTGACCGTGAGGGTTCGGGGTGGTGCGTGTGCATGTACCTCGGAATATGTATGTAGGTACGTCGTTTATGATGGTTGTTCAGATACAACTTTCTCCGTGTCCGCGTTATGGGGACATTTTCCAAAGGTTGGTATGATGGGGAACTGTTGTTGTTCGAAAACGGTAATCCCCAGACTCTAACGTCAACGCAGATCGACGGGATCAGCTTTCCTTAAGGCTGCGTTTAGGGGACCTCGATACAAGGGGGGAGGGGCCCCCCTCCGGCATCTGGGTGTTAGGGGCTGTTGCAGCGTGCAGGGATCGACGAGCCAGGCGAGCGTGACCCAAAAACCGGCTTTGGAGTTGCCGCAGCACACCTGCGAGCAGGGAGCGGCCGATGACATCGTTGCCAAACCTTGTTTCCCATCAACCACTACTTTCTACGGTACATTTGCGCCTAGGAATCTAGGAATCGTTACACGGCACGTGGTGGTGTAGCAGACTCAACCCAGATTTCCCTGGTTCGCAGATGATGGAGCCCTCCTCACACGAGGTTTTCTCCATTATCGGACATGCCTCGTCCCTGAACAGGAGCCGTTACTGTGGTACTGATCTGGTCTTAATACCATGCGTTATTGGACATTTTTGCCCTCTCCCAGGCGACAGGCTAATAATGGTGGCTGGCTGGTGCACGCAACGGCTCCGAGTGTCTCTTTGCAAGGGGAAAACCGCTTGTTCCTGCCAGCTTCTGCATCGGTATCCCTTCCTCGATCGAGGTCTGCCCGGTTTGAAGTCAGCTGATTTGACTCGCGGTCGCTGACGATCCCCCAGCCCGGACGAGGTTATCGCAGTCTGCTACACCTCTCTTCGCCAACTCCGTGGCTTGGAACCTGCTTCCCGCCCGGCCTTAAGCCGAACATCTCTCCGGCCTGGCTTGCCACGCGTGTCCGAGAGTGGCACACCGACGGGTATGCACGGGATGGCACACATGCTCTATTGTCCGAGTGTTGTGAGCGAAGCAGCTCGTCCCAATGGGATTGTTTGTTGTGCTGGTCACGGTGGGCCACCGTCGTCTCGCATAAATGATGTTCATAGTATCGTGACAGAAAAACCACGCAGTGTTATAGACTGGACCGAAGACTGCCGACATATCCCAGCGTTGGACATACATCAACTGAAGGCGTCGTGATCGTCTTGTGAATACGATGTTGCTACGTGTGTTGCAGCCCAAGTGTCCGAACCATCGGCCACAGAAACATAACTCATGCCCAAACAGCAACAATAAACAAGAAACGATTATCCACACATTCGAGATCCTCGACTTTCAGAGTGAAGCTTCTGCATATCCGCTGGCTCTCTGATCTCTCAGTAGACTATCTTTTCGTCTTCTCGTCACGTTATCTCCCTGTGGCCATCTCCATCTAAGGAAGGGAGCTGTCCGAACGTCTAGCATCTGTGTCTCAAAAGAATTCTCATGTTTTCAAGTAGTTATTGAACCGAAAATTGTCCCACCAGGAGGCTACCGCGTCCGAGGTTATGTGATTAGAAGTCGCCCTAGAGAGTGCTTCCTCTTGGCGGAGAAGGTGTTCGGAGAACGCTCGTGCAATCAACACATTGGATGTAAGGTGTGTGTGGACACCTCGCAGGTTTCTGTAACAAAATGTTGGCAAGACCTTGTATCGACGGGAAGTATCTTCCGCATCCCGGGCAGTAAATCATTTCTTCGTTTGCTCAGGGTCACGCGCTGCATATCTTCTCTTCGCCGGCAGTAGGCGGACGTGTGCCTTGATACGTTGTCTTTCGGATCTTTATCCATGCAGGACACGTCGGAGAGGCAAGAGGACCGCTCTCAGACTTCATGTCAATCCATCTTCTTCCTCCTCTTCTCCATGCCCTCCGCCATCGCAGCAGCCACATCCTCGGCTGTCCGTCCCCTCTTCCTCTCCCCAACCTTCTCCTGCCCCAGAACTGTGTCCTGAGCGACAGCCTTGAAGACACCGGCTGCCCCTTTAAACAGGTAGTCCTCAAACCCGCCCTCCTCAGCATGCGTCTTGGCAATCTCCTCCATCTCCCTCACCCACCTGTAGGCCTTGGGCGGCATCCCCGTCAGCGCGTTCTCCGTCTGCTTCACCCGCCCGGGCACGGTGTCCTGCAGCGCCTCGCGCAGCGGCTCAAGCACGCCCATCCTCTGGGCCGTGGTGAAGGACTGTATGGCTATCGCGGCGTAGCCCTTGGACAGCGACGCGTAGCACATCTTCATCCCGGAGCTGGCGCCTATGTCAGGTGATATGTGTCTCACGTTCAGGGTCTCGGCCAGCCTGGCTCCGTACCCGGGGATGTCTGCTACCTGCACCGGGCCTGAGGTCGGCATGAGTGGCATGTCCCAATCACTCCCAGCTGACGTGCCGGAGTCACCACCACCAGCCGCAGTAGACCCCGCTTCCTTGAGCTTGGGCGGCCCTCCCACGATCGAGCCGTCGATGAGGGTGATGGGCACCTGCGCCCTCTTAATGCCCTTAGCCATGGCCTTGATGGTGCTGGGGGCCACCGCATTCATGTCCGCAAAGTAAAGCTGCTCTTTCGTGACGAACTGCATGGCGTCGACGATCCGCTGCGCGGTATCCTCAGCGTCGCGCGGCGGCACGACGGACAGGATTACATTGCACTGCTTAACGAGGTCCGTATCGGACGGTAGGTTCGTGACGCCGGCGGCCTGCGCCCTCTCCAGTGTCTCTTTGCTGCGGCCCGACCCGTTGGTGACGACCGAGAAGCCCTTGGACACGAGCAGCTTGGCAATCCCTGACCCCATGTCGCCAAGGGAGAGGATGCCAACAGTCGCGAGCTTGGACGAGGCCATTGTTGTCCGAATGTCTGACCTCCTTTGGGCTTGGGTATTTTCCACAGGAACCCGTACGAGGGGTAATACAAGACTGGGCAGATAGCACCAGAAGTGGCCAGCCTCGACTCTCCAGTGCGATTGTCCACTTCCTCTTGTTCACCGATTTCTGTTTTTGTTGACTGAAAGAGAGGCTGGGGAGATTTGGGTAGACTTTTCTCAATTGCAAATGAAATGGCAAATATGCAGTCATCCTAATCTAATGGCAGCCATTCTCATGAATTACAAATCAAATCGTGTGAGGTTGTATGATTACATAAGGCGTTTCGCGTTCCTTAAGTTGTAACCCTCCTTGGATCAGAACGTGATAGATAGCCCAACCTCTCTACGAGCTTTCGCGCACTATATACCTAACGTGTGCCATCTCTGCTCCATTTGTGCAGAGTTGGCCTCACGTATGAGCGGTAGGTTGGGCTGGCGACCTGGTTTGTTGACATGGTCACCGTTGCTCCGGGCACGTCCATTTTGGTGTTTGGACCTATGTCACCAGACGACACGTAGATGCCCTCGGCACTATGTGCTCCAAAATGATCGGAATATAGCTGTTCGCTGTGGCCTCGATCACGTTGTCGACTCAAGGTAATCTTGTTGGGCAGGTCGATGTCTCTCATGTGCATATCCCCGCAACCGAACCTTATCGGAGGGTAGTCCTGGATTGCCTTGAGGTTCTGATACTTGTCTGGGGGCATTTGTTTGGCATCCCTCTCCACGAAGAACTGCACATAGTCCCCAGGTTGCACGACGGCGTCTTTAGTATCCTGCTCGCCGTTGAACGATCTCATGAACTTGTCCAGCTCATCCGCCTCGGACTGAGGCGAGTGGCTAGTCTTAGGATCCAGGGATAGGAGACTGGCTTTGGCGCCCCATTCACCGCCGCCTCCCACTGTGTTATGAATATACTCAGTCAGACATCAGGGTTTCATCCACACACATTACTCTTGTTTGAAAGTCCCACAACGAGAGCTTCAGAATTTTCCTGTTGAAGAAGAATTGACTCACGGATTTTATGTAGCCGGGCACCTGAAAAGAAGGCGTTCCGCAGAACAGACTCACGTTGCCATGCCAAACGCTCTGGGTCGGTTGACATATCAAAGGCCAGCTTTCCAATTGCTGTTCCCAGATACCGACTTTTTATTGAAAACTGAAATCTGGCCATGTCTTCCCGAGGAAGAAACATGTGTTTGGGATATATCATAGCCCACACGCCGATGGCCCCTGAAACGGGCAGTGAGTTGGGCAAGGCACGGCGAGCCTCCATCAAGCGGGGGATGTTGGTCTGTAGCTCCATGGAGGCAGGGTACGGCTCTCCGTCGACTTGAACCTTTGCAATGATATTTCCCAGCCCCTCCAAGATCTTGCGTGGGTGCGTTATGGGCACCAGCGGTGCCTGCATTTCGATCTGGTCGTACACAATAGTAGCTGGAAGGTCAATGACCTGATTCTGCTTCTCAGCGCTCTTGACCATCTCGGCATGTGTATTAGAGAGCCGTGTTGCAAGTCTCCACTCGGATGCCAGGAGAGTTGATCTTGTGCCGTTGGAGAAGAGTGTATTCGCAAGTGGGAACGTCACCGGAATTCTGTTTTCTTTGGCAGTCTCCTTTCGGGGAAGAAGTATAGACAGACTCGCCGGCTGATCTGGGTCCGCCACCGATGGCGAATTGGATTGGGCAGCATCCCCGAGACTCGTGTTGTCCCACAAGCCGGGCAGTAGGCCATCTAGACGACCAACATGGATGGAGAGACCCTCCTGTAGCTCACGGCTGGGTGCTCGAGCGCAGAGCCCGTCGACGACGGCGGCCAGCAAGTGAAAACTCACGCCTGTCTCAAAGTTCCCATGGAGTGCGTGGACCAGGTCCCCAGTGAAGTTCTTCTCGGTCAGCCACGATGCGTGCCTGGGACTTGCAAGGACGACAGCTGCGCGCGCCGGCTCGCCTGGCTTGGAAGGTGTGACAGATATTCTGTTGCGAATTTTGTCTAGAACAGATCTCTGCGATTGTGATTAGCGGTCTTGCGGAGACAATGCTGCCGAGTGTTCCAATACCTTCGTAGCGCGGGGTTGAGTAAACACTGTCAGTCGATCAGAAGGCCTTTGGTTTCGTGGCTGCCCAGGCCCCAAGGGAACGTATGGGGCACTACTCTGGGCTCGTATACCGGCTTTGACGACTCTGGTGGAAGTGAGCTTGGATATCGCTGTCAGGTGTACCCGGAATGTGGATGGGGCCGACATCATCCTCATCACGAGGGACCTCGACTGACTGGCTGCAAGTCTATATAGTCCAGCAGTGGTTTAGGTGTTGCCTATGACATTTCTCATTGAAGATTGAGGGATGCAATGCAATGGTGAGTTTGGGTGCACTGTCTCATAGACGCTGAAATCACTACCACTAAAGTTGACCGAGCAGGGATTGTAGAAAGATCGAGGGTTTTCCCCTAGAATTATCTCCTTTTTTTACCCCCCCCCCCAAACTGAGGCCCAGGCCTTCAGCAAGAGCTACCCCTCCATCTGCCGTCCGTCCCAAGGTACCTAGGTAGGCCATGTCGCGTTTTGAGATCTGACGGCCTGTGAGTCAAGGAATTTTAGACAGGTTCATCACCAGGCCTGACTCACTCTTTCCCTCTCGCAACATAGGACTATAAGTCGATCTCGCCACGCTGTCGCGTCCAATTCTTCGTGCACTTCTAGTGCACTCGTCAGTATTGCGACGACATCCTACAAGATTTGCCCGTGCGACAATGGCTACCAACTCTGGCCGCGGCAACCCGTGAGTCTGAACGCCTTGCCCTCTCCACGCCGAAGCTCTCTTGTGGCTGGCTTGAAGAAGAATGCCAACACATGATCATGCCCTGTGCTAACATTGTCCTGTCCTCAGTATTGCCACCTCCGACGGTCCAAAGGTCGACAATCAGGCCCCTCCTCCCGTCTCAGAAGATGCAAAGGCAACAATCCAGACGACACCTGCCAGCGGCGCCACGGGAACCCATGCTGCTGGCCAAGATGCAGGTGCAGCGTCAATGGAGGGCACAGGCAAGGTGAAATCCGCCAAGGAGCTCGAAAAGGAACGCAAGAAGGCCGAGAAGCTCGCAAAATTCCAGGCCAAGAGCGCTGCTAAACAAGCAGCGCCGGCCGAAGCCCCCAGCAAGCAGAAAGAGAAGAAGGTCAAGGCTGTCGAGGAGGCCATACCAAAGTTTGTTGAGGATACGATCCTCGGGGAGAAGAAACGGCTCAAGCCCTTGGATGATCCTCATTACAAGGCCTACAACCCTGTTGCTGTCGAGAGCGCGTGGTACGAATGGTGGGAGAAGGAGGGTTTCTTCAAGCCAGAGTTCACCGAGTCTGGCGATGTGAAGCCCAAGGGCGCCTTCACGGTCGTCATACCTCCCCCAAACTGCACCGGCAGCTTGCACATGGGTCACGCCCTTGGCAACAGCCTGGAAGACATCATGACCAGGTGGCAGAGAATGCTTGGCAAGACCACCTTGTTCCTTCCTGGATGTGATCATGCCGGCATTGCCACCCAGAGTGTCGTGGAGAAAATGCTCTGGAGGAGAGAGAAAAAGACCCGCCATGACCTTGGCAGAGAGAAGTTCCTCGATCTCGTCTGGGAATGGAAGCAGGAGTACCACGACAAGATCAACAATGCGGAGCGGAAAATGGGCATTTCGGTGGATTGGTCAAGAGAGGCCTTCACCATGGACAAGAACTTGTCCGCCGCCGTCGCTGAGAACTTTGTGCGCCTGCACGAGGAAGGCATCATCTACAGAGCGAACCGACTTGTGAACTGGGACTGCACTCTGGCGACCGCCCTGTCAAACTTGGAGGTTGACCAGAAAGAGCTTACCGGCAGAACTCTGCTCGACGTGCCAGGTTACGAAAAGAAAGTCGAGTTCGGGTAAGCGAAACTCGCCCAATCTGCTATAACGGAGAAAGCCCAGCTGACCCAACCCCTCCCAGTGTCATTGTTCATTTCAAGTATCCCATCGAGGGCTCAGACGAAACGATTGAGGTGGCCACGACCCGTATCGAGACCATGCTCGGAGACACTGGTATCGCCGTCAACCCCAAGGACAGCCGATATACCAACTTCGTCGGCAAGTTTGCCACTCATCCCTTCATTGAGGGCCGGCGACTACCCATCGTCGCCGATGAATACGTCGACATTGAGTTTGGTACCGGAGCTGTGAAGTTGACACCAGGGCATGACCCGAACGATTTCAACCTGGGCAAGGCGCACAACTTGGAGTTCATCAACATCTTCACTGACGACGGCCTTCTCAACGAGAACGCTGGCCCATATGCCGGCCAGAGGCGTTTCGATGTGCGATACTCCATCCAAGATGACTTGAAGGCAAAGGGGCTGTATGTCGACAAGAAGGACAACCCAATGAAGGTGCCTTTGTCCGAGCGGTCGAAGGATGTCATCGAGCCTATCATGAAACCGCAATGGTGGATGTCCATGCGAACTATGGCTGATGAAGCCGTCAAATGTGTCCAGAACAATGAAATCAAGATCCGTCCAGAGTCAGCTGAGAAGAGCTTCTACAGATGGATGGAGAACATTCAAGATTGGTGCATCTCAAGACAGCTCTGGTGGGGACACCAGTGTCCCGTCTGGTTTGCCAAGGTCGAGGGCGAGGAGCACGACACATCGGACAACGGCCGTTGGTTCAGCGGAAGGACGCAAGCAGAGGCAGAAGAGAAGGCTGAGAAGGTTCTGTCTGGCAAGAAATACACGCTCGAACGCGATCCTGACGTCTTGGACACGTGGTTCAGCAGCGGCCTTTGGCCCTTCTCAACTTTGGGTTGGCCAAATGCCGAAGCGGAGGATTTCAAGAAACTGTATCCCACCTCTATCCTTGAGACTGGCTGGGATATTCTTTTCTTCTGGGTGGCTCGAATGATCATGCTCGGAAAGAAGATGACAGGAGATGTGCCTTTCAAAGAGGTTTACTGTCACAGTTTGATCCGTGATAGTGATGGCCGAAAGATGAGCAAGAGTTTGGGCAACGTCATCGACCCGCTTGACGTGATCAGTGGTATTAATCTCGACGACCTCCACGCCAAGCTCCTCGTCGGCAATCTCGCTCCTACCGAGGTGAAGAAGGCCACCGCCTACCAGAAGAAGGCTTTTCCTAAGGGGATACCCGAGTAAGTCTCATGTGTCCTCGAGATACACTCTCAAAGTATGGTACTGACCAGACAATAGGTGCGGCGCAGATGCCTTGAGGATGTGCTTGGCAGCGTACACCACCGGCGGTGGTGACATCAACTTTGACGTGCAGGTTATGCAGTCGTACCGAAGATTCGCCAACAAGATGTACCAAGCAACAAAGTATGTGATTGGCAAAATCGAGGCCGTCGAAGGATTCGTGCCCGCAAAGACCAGGAAACTGCAGGGCAAAGAGTCGCTAGCCGAGCTCTGGATCTTGAGCAAGATGAACGCAGCATCAAAGACGATCAATGAAGCCCTGGAGGAGCGTGAGTTCATGAGGGCTGCGAACGCAGTTTACCAATACATTTACGCCAACCTCTGCGACGTCTACATCGAGAACTCCAAGGGCTTGATTCAAGACGGTACGAAGGAACAGGCCGAGTCGGCTCTGCAGACCCTGTACTCGTCTCTGGAGGCAGGGCTGCTGCTGATACACCCCTTCATGCCTTTCGTGACCGAGGAGCTGTGGCAACGCCTGCCAAGGCGTCCCGACGACAAGACCAGGTCTGTCATGCTTGCCGAGTACCCCGTCCACCAGCCAGAGCTAGACCAGCCAGCCGCCGAGGAGGCTTACGAGCTGGTCCTGAACAGCTCCAGTGGCATCCGCTCCCTCATGTCCGAGAACGCGCTCAAGGAGGACGCCCAGATCTTCATCCAGACCTACGACGCCGAGTCGCACAAGATCGCCTCCGAGCAGGTCGGCAGCATCAAGTCGCTCTCGGGCAAGGGCATCGGCAGCATCACCGTCGTCGCGGCCGACGAGCCACGCCCCGCCGGCTGCGTCGCGTACCCGATCGGCGCGAGCGCGGCCGTCTTCCTGCACATCAAGGGCCGCGTGGACCTGGACGACGCCATCCAGAGCGCAGCCAAGAAGCTGGAGAAGAGGAAGGGCGACGCCGAAAAGCAGCGCAAGCTGGTTAACGACCCGGCTTACGTCGAGAAGGTCGCCGTCGCGACGCAGGAGGCGGACAAGCAGAGGTTGAGGGATATGGAGGGCGAGCTGAAGGGCTTCGAGACCACGATCGAGCAGCTGAAGCAGTTGAAGCTCGAGTGAGGGGATAGAGTGTGGTAGAAGGGCGTTTTTCCGTTCTCTGGGTTCGATAAAGGCGAGCATGATGCAAACCGCTGATAGAGTATATTCGGCCTAACTGGCGCGACAAAAGCATTACTGTTTTCCGACTTTGGCCAACTGTTCCTTGGTGCAACGACTGTTTTCGTAGACCATAGCCATTCAGGCCTTTGGGATGGAAGAGTATCGGAATGTTGACAATGCTTTCAGGGAAGCTGGATGTTGGGTGATTGACTTTTCTGCTAAATGCTTGCCAATCGGTGGTGAAATAGACAACTTCAGATATACCTCTCCGTCTGTAAATGTTCATGGCCTCTTGGTGACCACTCCAATGGAGAATATGACAGCACAGCAAGAATTAGACAACTCACTCTTATTCTTTCGTCGACGGTTCATCTTTGCCGAGAACCACCCGCACCAGACTACAACTTAGTGAGCTTGACGTGGAGATACATTGGAAGATTGAGGCCAAATAGTATTGGCAGAGCTGAGGGAGTCACTGAACTGCACGCGGATAGAAATACGGAGGCCTTAATTCCTATGTTTCTTGTGCTCCAGACGACAAATTCGAGGTTGAGCAAGCAGTAGAAAACGCCGAACGTTGCCTGGGCAGCCCAGGACAGTCGTAATATCCACCTCCACAACAAACAACTTGCGCAAGACCATGGAGGCTGGATGACAATCAGGCATTACATGCTATGAATATTGGTGTCTAGTAACATTTATACACAGGCATTGCAGCCATCGCATGTCTGTCGACCCATAACGGAGAGTGGCGTCGCGGAATCCTCTCCTCTCAGGGTATAAGCCCCTGCGGCATCCTCTGTGCTTTTTTATATATACATCATTCTTTTTAAAGGTACTCATTCGACATGAACTTTTAGCCAAAGTCCACTCCAAGTCTCTCTAACATCTGCCTATCTGGCCTCTGGCCGAAGTTCGCGATCTACGCACCCCAGCCATTCTGAGCCAGCCAGGTTGCCACATCAGAACGGTCCCTCTCCAGCCACTGGATCTTGGACCTCACGCCATCTAGACTCTGGGCCAGAGATTGGTCATAACCGTTGGTGTTCTTGTCCTTGAAAAACTTCTCGACCTCGGCCAGCTGCTCCTGCTTCGTAAAGCTCGAGGTCATAATCTGGACCATGGAGCCCAGCATGGAAAGGGCCGGGGGTAGGCGCTTGTAGAGCTCGTCCCAGTTCCCGTTCATCCATTTGAAGAGGGCGTTAATACCCTCCGGGTGAGTGCGCAACCCGCTCGTGGGGAGGTAGATGTCCTGGTCTTTGATCTCACCGCTGAAGAGCAAGTCCAGGGTCTTCTGAATCAGTTCAGGCTGCTTAGCGCGGCCAAGGGAGCGCAGCGCCGTGTTGCGCTCATCGCTGTTGGTGGAGTTGCGGTAGAAATCCATTACTTTCTCGTACTGTGTCTCGCGTCAGTATAGAAGATCCCGGGCATCTGAGAAAAGAAAGACGTACCTCATCCTTGCCACCATACTTCAAAGCCATGGCGAAAACACTGCCGCGGATGTTGGGGTGAACAGCAGTCTTGTCACCGGCCATATACTTATTGAACATGTCCTTTGCGGCACTGATGATCTTCTCGTCTCCAGACAATCCAGCGCTTCCGAACAACAAAGCTTTGAACTGCTGCTCGACGTGTCCATCGTTGTCGGAGAATGTCCAGCCCTTCGCGTGAGCCTTGGAGCTGACGAGGGACCGCTGGAAGTTCTCCAGCCCCTCTCTCACACTCTCATCCTCGAAGATCCAGGCAGCCTGCACAGCGCTCAGACGGGCCACGATCTCACCCCAAACGACAAATTCCGTCTCGGTGTCAAAGCCCTTGAGCAAACTGAGGACACCTGAAGTCTTCTGGTAGCCTGACTGGGCAAGAGCCCCCGCATCAGAGATCATGCCTGCGCGATCCTCGACACTCATCAGGCCCTTCTTGGCTGCGTCTCCGAGTTTTGCCAGGCGCTCAGGGGAGTAAGAAGTCCGGTAGGGATTGGTGTGATCAGCATTCAGCTTGAAGAAGTCCGTGTTGGGAACGTAGAAGTCTGCTTCACGCTGCTTAAGCATAAGACCCCTGTTGACGCCGTCTTCAGTTCGCAGGCCAAGGAGAACGGGATACAGGGTCTCATCTTCCTCGGGCTTGACGTCGCCGGTTCGCAGGAATCGGTTCTGCTTAACGTGTATCTTATCTGGGCCACTCTCTGAGACGGTCACGACTGGGAATCCGATCTTCTTCGTCCAGGTATCCATGACTTCCTCAACTTCCTTACCGCTGGCCTCGGCGAGAGAGGCCCACAGATCACCAGTCTGTGTGTTGCCATAGGCATGCTTCTTGAGGTAATTCCTCACCCCCTCGAGGAAGACGTCCTCGCCGAGATAAGTAGACACCATACGAAGGACACATGAGCCTTTCATGTATGAAATCGCGTCGAAGATCTGGTTGATTTCGTCGGCCCGCTTCACAGGGACCTCGATTGGGTGGCTGCTCCGGAGGGAGTCAAGAGACAGACCGCCCTGGAGGGTGTCTGTAACGAAGGTCTGCCACACCTTCCACTCGGGGTAGAACTCGTTACAGCTGTACCAAGATGCCCAGGTGGCAAAGCCCTCGTTGAGCCAGAGGCCCTCCCACCAATCCATGGTGACAAGATTGCCAAACCATTGATGTGCAAGCTCGTGCTGCACGACCTCGGCGACTCGCTCCTTGGTGGCGGCACCGCTGGCCTTTTCGTCGAGGAGAAGGTCAACAACACGATAGGTGACCAGGCCCCAGTTCTCCATGGCACCCTGCGCAAAGTCGGGGATTGCGACCTGGTCCATCTTTGGCAAGGGGAACTCGATGCCGAAGACCTTTTCGTAGAATGCCAGTGTTCTTGCCGCCAGGTTGAGAGAGAAACGGCCGTGCTCGATGTCCTGGCCGGGGGGTGCGTAGACACGAACGGGAACACGGAAATCATTGGTCTCAATGTAATTGAGCTCTCCAACAATGAAAGCGATCAGGTACGTCGACATGAGTGGGGACTTGTTGAACTTGACAGCCTTCCTGCCAGACTGAACCTCGGCCTCTGATGCGACATCCATGTTGCTCAAGCAGGTCAGGTTCTTGTCGGCGATCAGGGTGACGGTGAACTCGGCCTTGAGCGACGGTTCGTCAAAACAAGGGAAGGACCTCCGTGCGTCAGTGGGCTCCATCTGAGATGTAGCCAGGATGCCTTCAGTGCCATCGGCCTTCTTGTATGTTGAGCGATAGAAGCCCGCCATCTTGTCATTGAGCTGGCCGGTGAACTTGATCTCCAGCTGGGCCTTGCTGCCCTTGAGGATCGCATCGTTGAAGTCGAACTTGGAAACTTGGGTCTTCTCGTCGTACGAAATCTGGGGTGAAGAGCTGCATTGGCCAGTGAGTGCGGGTTCCTTGCGCGGCAAGAGCTCGAGAACCGAGAGGTCGGGGGGTTTGGGGGCGGGGGGTTGGGCATACCTGATGACCTTGCCGTCCGAGGAGACCTTGACAGAGTGGATGTCGAGCTCGAGTGTATGCAGGGAAATGGACTTGGAGTCCTCAGCCACATCAAGGTCTACCACGACAGTACCGTCAAAGGTGAAATTGGTGAAGTTGGGTTCCAAGGTCAGGTCATAGTGCCTCGGGACGACGTTGGTGGGGAGGAGCTCTCTCCCGCCCACGTTGAGCGAGCTCGAGGACTCGGGGGCGCCAGCGTGCCTGCACATGTTGTTTCTCCTGAATGAGCAGTGACGGATTTGAGGTCTGTTACGAGAGGGTATCCTCCGGGCACGGGGCAAAGGAAAATGGTCTGAAGTTGAAGTCTTGATTATAGAGTATAGCCTCTTGCTGAGGGGTGGAGGGGTTGCAGCAGCTCTGGCAGGCCGAAGTCAGTGACGTTTCACAGCTAGGATGGGACGAATTGTGGGTCCACGCCAGGGTCCTTGCAGCAGCGGGAAAAGGACCTCGGTTTCTGTGGTCGATTCCAGATGAAGGCGTTTTTACGAGGCAGCAGACAGATGGTGAGAGACAAGAGAGAAAAGCCAGCATCCTTGGATTTGGGGTGAGGGGGTTTTCAAGAAGGCACGTACGATGGTCTAAAAGAGGATGGCGGCTGCACTGTCCAGGGCAACCTTGAGGACAGCAACAGAGCAGAGGCGCTTGCGGATCTTGAAGTCAAAAGTCTCTGCGAGGCGGCTGGTCTCAGCGACGAGGAGAGAGCTAGAGACATGACCCAGAGACCAACCAGAAGGTCAGGCGACGCTGCACCGAGGATTAAATGATGGACTATTCGCTCGAGCAGTCTTTCTTTTCTCCTCACTCGCCGTTCCGCGCGAAGCCGACTGTCGATTGGGGATTCTGGTATGGTGGTCGGTCTAGGTAGTCTTCAAAGTGTTGCTCTCGCCGTTAGGACCACAGCGGCAGGCAGGGAAGACACGCTGAAGGCCGTTGAGCCTGCCGCTTGGCTGACTGCCTCAGCAACGCCCTCGGCCGTCCTCTCTCCTGTGGCCCCAGGAAGGAAACGGCCCTTGCAGCTCCCTTGCTCCCCTCCGACCTCGACCTCCCATCCATGCCAGTCTCCAGCTTCAGTGGTTCCTTTCAGTCATTATCATTTGATCCAGTTGATCGTCGCAGCCCCGCCATCCTCTATCCCATTGCCACTCGAAGCTGCTATACACTTCCACTCAGGCTGGAGATGGTCAGCTCCTCTTTGTCGTCTCAAGCTGCGTGTCATCTTGCAGGCACGCGGGATTGAAGTGTCCCCGTCCGGGCCACGGCAACACAGTACTAGAGCTAAGACGCCGTCCGACCTGGCCGGCACGGTGGTGTTCCAGAAGCCCTGCTCGCCAAGTCGCGGCATGGCGGCTTCAACTCGGCGGTTTAACGGTGATACCTATGCAACGCGCTGGCTGAAGTCAGAACACAGCACAGTCCATTGAGTAGACTTTACACTTCTTTGCTCGGTCTGTGTCAAGAGAGGTCGCGTCCGACACAAGACAGTTAGACGTCTGGAACTCCGTTCCACGTTGACAGAGCGGTGGCCTCGAGGTTTTGGGACGCCCAAAGCTCGTGTGGGTTTGCGCCATTTGAAGGGCCACGACGCGATGGTGTTGTGTCTGTCACAGAGGGGTGCGAGTCGACGCCACCTCGCTGTTCATAAAGGTTCAACACTCTTCCGTCATGGACTCGAGCGGGTGGTGTTGTCGCAAGGTATGGGAGCAGAGAGCCGCATCCATCCCGAATTAGAATTTAGGCGAGCAAAGCAACGGCATCACGCCAATGCCATATTTGACCGGCCAAGCAACGGATACTCCACTGGGTAATGATGTGATGTTTTGTCTCGGTCCAGGCCGCACTGACGTTGAATCCACACGTGGTGTTGTTGGACCAAGAATTTGCAGCGTCTGGCCGCAAGCGGCTCGAGACGAAAGGCCGCCCGCGGGATTTATGGACATCCTGGGACTCCTTGGGACTCTCTGGGATTCTCTCGTTGCCAGGGGCTCCGACAGCGGGTCTGCGAGCTACAAGGTTAGGAAGCTGACGATGGCGGCTCAGAAACATGAGATTTCGGCTGGGGTGATGTGAGCTCCCGGCGGTCCGCCCGAGCCTCAAAGAGCCCCGAATAAAAGATATCTGCCACGGACGATGTCCATGGCCTCGCCCAACTCAGGTGAGAAGTGAGCAGGCCCCGGAACCACACACGAGTCTGCAAATCTAGAATGATCGCCAGTCTCCATCCAGCCCTGTCCGCCTGTCCGTCCCCAAGGAGTGGCAGCAGTGAGGCTGCCGAGCAATGGGCACTGGGTCTTGTTCCGCCTCCCCCGTCTTAGCTGTGCTGTGAGCTGTGCCAATTGGCAGGCGGGTCCCCTGCTTCTTGCAGGAGAGGTCGTACTGTACTGCCCAAGGTGCGTGTACAGGGTGGGCCTTTGCACGCCTTCCAAGGTTGTCTTCTCATGCACGCCCTGCGCCGGCATGCACGGTAGGCTCCTGTACGGAGGCATGGGCCGGTACACGGTAGACTGCTAGTCAGCCCCTCAGCCCCTTGAGAGATGAGATCACCCCACTAGACCTACCAACTGGGAGCTGGGACCCCTCCATCCCATCTCATCCCACCAAGACCCTAGCAACCTAGACACCCAGCTTGCCCGACAGCAACCCCGCCGAGAGCTTTTTAAAACGTTGAGGCTCCCTTCTTCCACTTCTCTCACCTTCTCGTTCTCTTGTCTCATCCTCAAATCTCTCACCTCATTGTCATCGTGAAGCTCGACGTAGTCATTTTCACCCCAGGTATGCCTCCTTCCACCCTCCCCCTGGAGCTTTGCCCAGCTCCCAGAGCTCCCCCTCCTCCGTCTTGCCTCATGTCACCGAGCTCCTCCTGAGGCATTATCACTTGTTGCCCGTCACACCCAATTGAGGGCTTTTCCTGCTCGGGATTAGCAAGACCACCTCGGCGATGCTGCCTCTCGTCATACAACCCCGAAGCTTGATCCAACAGAATTTCATGAAGCCATTGGCTCGCTTGAGTTTCTCTCGAGGACAACCTCAAGCCTATCAGCTCCGGGTTACCCCAACATGCCATCACCTTGAAAACTCCCCTCCGTGAAGCTTACCGAGCCCGCTCCAACGAGAAGACCTTCAAAGTTCCATGATTGTCCAGCTGACAAGATTCACCAAACTTCAGAAACACACATCCAACATGGGTATCTCCAAGATCCACGCTCGCTACGTCTACGACTCCCGTGGCAACCCCACCGTCGAGGTTGACGTCGTCACCGAGACCGGCCTCCACCGTGCCATTGTCCCCTCCGGTGCCTCGACCGGTTAGTCCAAATCTCCCAAATACAGGTCTCTTGTAGCGGTCAATACTGATACAGTCTCATCATCCAGGTCAGCACGAGGCTTGCGAGCTCCGTGATGGTGACAAGGCCAAGTGGGGCGGCAAGGGTGTCCTGAAGGCTGTCGAGAACGTCAACACAGTCATCGCCCCCGAGCTGATCAAGGCCGGCCTGGACGTCAAGGACCAGACCGCTGTTGACAACTTCCTCGTCAAGCTGGATGGCACCCCCAACAAGACCAAGCTGGGCGCCAACGCCATCCTCGGTGTCTCCCTGGCTGTTGCCAAGGCCGGTGCTGCTGAGAAGGGCGTCCCCCTGTACGCTCACGTCTCCGACCTCGCCGGAACCAAGAAGCCCTACGTCCTGCCCGTTCCTTTCATGAACGTCCTCAACGGTGGCTCCCACGCCGGTGGCCGTCTGGCCTTCCAGGAGTTCATGATCGTCCCCTCCGACGCTCCTTCCTTCACCGAGGCCCTGCGCTGGGGTGCTGAGGTCTACCAGCAGCTCAAGAGCCTGGCCAAGAAGAAGTACGGCCAGTCCGCTGGCAACGTCGGAGACGAGGGTGGTGTTGCCCCCGATATCCAGACCGCCGAGGAGGCCCTCGAGCTCATCACCGACGCCATCGAGAAGGCTGGCTACACCGGCAAGATGAACATTGCCATGGACGTCGCCTCGTCCGAGTTCTACAAGATCGACGAGAAGAAGTACGACCTGGACTTCAAGAACCCCGACTCTGACCCCACCAAGTGGATCACCTACGAGCAGCTCGCCGCCCTGTACGGCGACCTGGCCAAGAAGTACCCCATCGTCTCCATCGAGGACCCCTTCGCCGAGGACGACTGGGAGGCCTGGAGCTACTTCTACAAGACCCAGAACATCCAGATCGTCGGCGATGACTTGACCGTCACCAACCCCATCCGCATCAAGAAGGCCATCGAGCTCAAGGCTGCCAACGCCCTGCTGCTCAAGGTCAACCAGATCGGAACCCTGACCGAGTCCATCCAGGCCGCCAAGGACTCCTACGCCGACGGCTGGGGTGTCATGGTCTCCCACCGTTCCGGTGAGACCGAGGATGTCACCATCTCCGACATTGTCGTCGGTATCCGGGCCGGACAGATCAAGACTGGTGCTCCCGCCCGGTCTGAGCGTCTCGCCAAGCTCAACCAGATCCTGCGTATCGAGGAGGAGCTTGGCTCCAACGCCATCTACGCTGGCACCAACTTCCGCACGTCTGTCAACCTGTAAGCTGGCTGCGAGGAGGCACGCCGAGTGCGTGAAGGCGATTTTGAGCAACTGAGATATCCCATTGAGCGTCAACATATTGGAAAAGGACGCATTAGTGCTAGTTACGACAACCTGGCTCGATCATCTGCGGGACAAACAGCCCGCATTCTATGACCTAGATGACCGAATAAAAGTTATGATGAATACACCCAACACCAGCCGCGTGTTAATTGCAATTTTGAGGCCATTCGATGTGATGTTCTGCAGATCGTCTCGTCTCTGTAGTCTACAGACGTAAAGCGGTCCTCCCCGTAATCATGTCAATCAATAACTTTTACGTAAGCCTAAATGGGCCAGACCTCCTACTGCAGCCGTGGGGCGGTAGCTTTTTTTTTCTCTCCGGTTTGTTTCCAGGGCAACAGTGACACCCGATGTGACCCAGGCAAGAGCACCCCTGTCCGAATCAACATCAACAACTTAGGTGCACATAGACTACAGAAAGCGGTCCCCTGTGAATCATAGCTTGTGACATCCACGCACATGCACAACACAGCACCCGAAACCCGCCCATGCCGGCTTCAACCTAGATTTTCTACACATCTATGAGACCAACACATGTTTCTTCTCCCTCATTCGAACCGACATTGATTAAATCAGCGTAGAGGCTCGGCCTAGCGCAACAGCAGCAAGATGGCTGCATCAGACGATCTCATCAACTTCGATGTGATCGAAGCCAGCAAAGAGAACATCCAGGCGCTCCCCAGCGGCCGTTCCGCAAAGAAGCTCGCCGAGGCCTTGTCCCCTTCGGCAGCGCTTACATCAAAGTCAACAAGACCAGCGCTACAGAGCCTCGCCACACCAACACCAGCGGACACAAAGAACATAAATGACTGCATCCGCGCCGAATACGAGTCCGAGATCGCCAACATCGCCGAGGCCGATGACCCTCTCGACGTCTATGACCGCTATGTCCACTGGATCCTGGACGCGTACCCGTCGGCACAGGCGACGCCCGCATCGCAGCTCCACACCGTGCTCGAGCGAGCGACCAAGGCCTTCGTCAGCGCGCCCCAATACAAGAACGACCCTCGCTACCTGAAGCTATGGCTTCTCTACATATCTTTCTTTGCCGACTCGCCGCGCGAGACTTTTGTGTTCCTCGCCAGGCATGGCATCGGCGAGACGCTCGCTCTGTTCTACGAGGAGTACGCGGCCTGGCTGGAGGGCGCCGCAAGGTGGGCCCAAGCCGAGGAGGTCTACAAGCTGGGCATCGAGAGGGAAGCGCGGCCGACGGCCAGGATTGTGAGGAAGTTTGGCGAGTTCGAGCAGCGCCAGGCTGCACAACCTGAGGATGCTGGCCCTTCGAGCCCTGCTCTTCCAACCCTCAGGCCTGCGCTGGCGGCCAAGGTTGACCCTTTCGCAGCCATGGATAGGGATCCTCAGGCGCCGGGTCAGACAAGCGGCCTTGGCGGGCAGAAACCGAAATCATCCAAGTCGAAGATGCAGATCTTCTCGGACGCAGATGCTGCGCCTCCTTCCGCCATGGGCTCGCAGGCGACCGGTCCGAAGGGCTGGGACTCGATCGGTTCACTAGCGGATAGGAAGAAAGAGAACGTGATGGAGCCCAAGCCATGGGCAGGCGAGACCTTGCAGACAGGCGGCAAGAAGAGCAGCGGTCCAAAGATGTCTGTGTTCAGGGATCCGGTGAGTCCACCCGTCTCCAAACGTTTCCCATCATAGCCATTTGTTGATCGAATATCAGGACTAATTGTTTGGGGGCCTCTTGGCCTATTGTATTGTATCAGTTCAAGTCTCAGCTTTCTAAATCACATATCACGATTGCTCCCTCGCACTATCAAGTGACCGTGAACCCTTCTAATGGCAAGAAGGAGCGGGTGTTTGTTGACCTGCAGGCCGTGTACCCAAGCCCTGAAGTGCCAGGTACTGAGCTGAGCTTTGAGGAGGTGTGGGCGGCAAACCGTGGCTGGCTTGACCAGTCGTGGCAGAGGGGTGAGGTGGCTGGTGGAAGAGCTTCAAAAGGTGTCAAGGGCAGCGCGCCAACTCCACCGCAAAAAGAGGCAGCAAAGATGCTCATCACGTTGGATGAGAATGGCCGTCTCCCAGATCAACACCGCGTAGGGAGGAAGAAGAAAATGGCAGAGGTCAATGAGACCCAAATCAGTACGTGGGCGTCTCAATACAGGAAGATGTTATCAGCTAACTCCAAGCAGTCAAAGCGAAGCTGGACTCGCCTACTGGCCCCAAGACTTTGAAGAAGAACAAACATACATCCGAGCCCACGATGACCATGCACACCAGGGCTGCCACAGACGACATTTATGACATTTTCAACGCCCCATTGAAACACGCGTCTGATGAGGCAGATGAGAATGCAGATGACGACGAATACGAGACAGACAGCAATTATACCGCAAGTGTCGGGGAAAGCACCTGCACGACTCGACAGATTACGACAAGTGAGGCGGGCGATACTGAAGAAGACCAAGCAGCTCCAGACGACGAGACATCGGATGTCAAAAGTGTCAGTGGCTGGTCTGACTTCTCTGCGGGACGACACATCCCTAGCATCGACCGGGAAGATGACGAAGACGACGACGATCGGTCTGTCATGTCCGACTTGATCAACATTCGAGACGCAGACCCATCTTTAGCATTCACCGAGCATACCATCACTGCGCCTGAATTCAATGATGACGACGAGGAAGACATCGACACTCCGATGTACGACGACATGTCCCCGCCTAGGACTCGGACAACCTTCGTCCCACTGCCTCCGGAGGACTATGTCGCCGTGACGCGAACATATAGGGATCCAAATGAGATGGCTAATAATCGTCTCCCCTTTATGACGCCCATCACGGAGAAGACCGAATCTTCGCTAAAGGTTGATTCTGAAGACCATGACCGCTATGGCACCAACAAGACTCCTAGTAGGAAGTATGGCGCCTCGCCGCGAGGGGTTGAGGATTATGAGCCTATGAGCAGCAGCCCCCTGGAGGAAGTCATCCATGAGGACTTCTCCCCTGTGAAACACATATCATTGCCTCTGCTTCCCAAGTCAAGAACAGCCCTGGCACCCAAGACGGACTCGAGGGCAGCACCCGCAAAAGGTCCTATCATCACGGAAGCACAGTGCAACCCTGTAGACGATGAAGTTCGCAACAAAATCCTTGAGGAAACACAACCGGCCTTGAGCTCTTCTCCTGGGTTTTATGACCACCGATCCGAGAACTACGGGAGAGGAGGCGAGATCCGCAAATTTGTCAAAGCATGCAGGAGCAGCAGGAACAGCACGGACAGGACAGCCAATCTTGGTGCCTCACCTGTCATACGGCTCCCCGGGATCGAGACCGAGTACACGCTCAAGAAGGAACTAGGGGCTGGGGCTTTCGCACCGGTATACTTGGTCGAGAACTCGTTGCCTGAAGACGCAGAAGACGAGGAGGCGCCCGTGGCAATGGGTAAGGGAACTTTTTCACTCGCACATAACCAACGCAGGCGCCTGGAGGCACTCAAGATGGAGACCCCTCCCAGCGCTTGGGAGTTCCATATGATGCGGCTGTCACACGCCCGTCTCGGTCCACAGCACCGCGCAACGGCCTCCCTCTCCTGCGCCCTTGAGATGCATCTCTACCAGGACGAGGGGTTCCTCCTGCTCCCGTTCCACCCTCACGGCACGCTCCTTGACGTGGTCAATATCTTCCGCGCCGAGTCATCGGGCGTCATGGACGAGAGCCTTGCCATGTTCTTCGCCATCGAACTGTTCCGTACCGTCGAGGCCCTGCACTCGAAGCAGATCCTCCACGGCGACCTCAAGGCCGACAACTGCCTCCTCCGCCTGGGCAGCGAGGCCCTGAGCGGGCAGTGGCGGGCGGACGGCGCTGGCGGCTGGGGCTCCCGCGGCGTGACGCTGATCGACTTTGGGCGGGGCATCGACATGCGCGCGTTCGTGCCCGACGTGCAATTCGTCGCGGACTGGAAGACAACGGCGCAGGACTGCGCCGAGATGCGCGAGGGCCGCCCGTGGACGTGGCAGATCGACTACCACGGCCTCGCCGGGATCATCCACTGCCTCCTGTTCGGCAAGTACATCGAGACCGTCAGGTGCGACGCCGGCGGGCTGGGGACGCAGGCCGGCCGCAGGTACAGGATCCGGGAGGGCCTCAAGAGGTACTGGCAGACGGAGATCTGGGGCGAGTGCTTCGAGATGTTGCTGAACCCGGGCGGGAACGTCGGGGACGATGAGGGCGGGCAGATGCCGCTGCTGAAGGGCATGAAGGGTGTGAGGGAGCGGATGGAGGCGTGGTTGGAGGGCAACTGCGAAAAAGGCGCGGGCCTGAGGTCGTTGCTTGGCAGGGTAGAGGCTGTTGCAAAGGCTAGGAGGGTGTGATGGGCATGCGGGCGAGCACGAGTATCACGACTTTGGCATAAGGGGTTTCCATGGCGTCAGCGGCACTTGGATTGGATTTTTATTTTGTTTTCTTCATCCAGGTCTTCATGAAGTTTTGTTGGTTCTCATTGTCCCTGTCGCGCAGTGTTAACAGACGCAATTATACCCTTTCCTAGCGATCATAAAAAGTTTGACTGGCATATCAAAAGCATCTGCCGCCGTATTGTACAAGTCGTTACAGCTGGTTTTTCTTTCCTAACCCAACGCCGATGCCGCCCAATATCAATCTCGGAGCAAGAAACAGACGCACTTACTCGCTGTCCTCGTCGTCCGAGGAGGCCTTCTTTCCCTTCTTCTTGGTGCCCTTCTTGCCATCCTTGGCCACCTTCTTGTCGACCTGATCCTGGATCTTCTTCCTCTCGCCCTCGCCCTTGGCGGAAAGCTCCCGCGCCGTTGCCTTGAACTCGTCGCCCTCCGGGTCCGCACCGACGAGCCACTCCAGCAGCTTAATCTCGTCGGCCCAGACCTGCTTGTCCTCGACCGCCTTTCCATCCGGGCCCTTCCGATCTATGGGCGTCTCCAGCACCATGGGCAGGTTCTGGAACCCCTCGTAGTTCATGACGTTGTGGAAGGCGCGCAGGCCCAGGAACCCGGTGCCGATGTTGGCGTGCAGGTCGCGGTGCGACCCGAACGGCGCCTTGCTGTCGTTCAGGTGCAGCGCCTTCAGGTACTTGAGCCCGACGACGCGGTCGAAGTCGGCCATGACGGCCGCGAAGCTCTCGGGCGTGCGCAGGTCGTAGCCCGCCGCGAAGGCGTGGCACGTGTCGATGCACACGCCCACGCGGGACTTGTCGTCCACGCCGGCGATGATGTCGCGCAGGTCCTCGAGGCGCCCGCCGATGACGTTGCCGTGGCCGCACATGTTCTCGAGGACGGTGACGACGGTCTCAGTCGCGCCGTGCGCGCGGTTCAGCTGCGCGGCGATGCGCCCGCACGCCGAGGCCATGGTCTCGCCGCCCGTCGAGCCCGGGTGGAAGTTGTACAGCCCGATCCCCAGGGCGTCGCACCGCCGCAGGTCGTCGACGAAGTTGTCGTAGGCCTGGTCCGCCTTGGCCTTGTCCGCCTGCGCGAGGTTGACCAGGTACGAGCCGTGCGGGAGGACGTGCGCGCCTTGGTCGTACTTGTGCTCCTTTGCCGCGGCGTGGAAGGCGTCGCGGTCCTCGTTTTTAAGGGCTGGGTTGGCCCATTTCCGCTGCGACTTGAGGAAGAGGGCGAAGGCGTTGGCGCCGATGTGCGCGGCGTTTTGGATCGAGTTTTGGCAGCCTTTGAGAGGGGGGATTGCGTCAGTGGGAGAGAACACAGGAGGGAACTGTGTACCGCAAACATTCACTACTGACCTCCTGCGCCACTGACGTGCGCACCAATATACATTGCTCGCTTCAGGGAGCTGACGGCTGTTCTCTGGGCGAGCGGCATGGCCTCTGCCTCTTTCTCCTTCTTTGTCTTGCGCTTCTTGGGTACGGGCTTCTCTTTCTCGTCTTGTTCTGCCTCGTTGTGACTGTCGCACTCGTGGTCCTCGTCTTCGGTGTCATCGGCTGCCTTGCGCTTCTTTCCTACGGTCTTCTTCTTCGGGGTGACGGCCTCAGCTTTGGTCTTGGTGGCCTTGGCCTTGACCTTCGCTGCCGCACCGTTGGCTTTCTGGGCGAATTCCTTTTCGACTTTGACGGCCGTGGCGGTGGCCTTCTTGCGAGGCGATGTCCGTGGAGGCATGGTGACTTCAAATGAGAGTCATTGATTGTATGTGGGAAAGTCAAGATCAAGGTGTTGCAGGTTCGCAGAATATCGATTACGTCGAGGGTCAAGCTCGAGGATGTGAGACGAGCTGGATCCCTGTCGACGCGCACGACCAAGACGCGACTGCACGTGTTGCTGGCGGCTCTGGCCCAGCAATTAAATCAAACCTCCAATGGTAGAGCTGCAGCTACGCCAAAGAATTAATTCACATTCTTTGATCCAGATACCAGCCACTTTACGAGATAGTGACCCATGTTATTACATTCCCCCCTTTGCGGCGTGGTGCTGTACCGGTACTATGCTCTCACATGTAGAGCTATGGGAATTGGCAGTCGTTTGACATACCTAGACACTCCAAGCACCAGATTGGGTCTGCTATCTTCTGCAACCCGTGTAGATTTCCTGCAACTACTGTTATCTCTCTACACAGGAGCTTGATTTACCTCTACGGGCAGTGTCCAATGGGCAAGGGCCACAAAACCGGTTTCATCGAAGGAGGGCTGAACAGACTGCTTGGGGCACAAGTATGCCTCTATACGGCTCCCTTGCCAGTGTAAGTCCGTAATGTCAGTGCATCATATCCGGCATTGCATAAATAAATGCTACCTCATTTCTCATTCAACACACATAGTCTAGACCAGGTATCAAGTGTTGGACACATTTCAATTGAGATAGGTCTTAGCATGTAGTTAATAATCTACTACTCTTAGTACTGCAGTAAAAGTTCGTACACAGGAACCCGCTATAGGCTCTCATTGCATACCACACCACCAAGCTGCAATCACCACAACACTTCAACACACTTTCAGCAGCCAAAAGAGATTCAAAATAAGAATAAAAAGATTCGACCATGACGCGAGTCGAACGCGCAATCTTCAGAGAGGATGATTTCAACCGAAATCTGACGCCTTAGCCATTAGGCCACACGGCCGGATAGAGATGAAAACTTGGAAATTTTTTGAACTATAATCCTGATACGATTGGCCAAATAGCTTTGCAGGATTTGCAGCGGAGCCGAGTGGCATACATCTTGTCGGATGTCATCTGCCAGTCGGAGCTGCATACGGAATCTGGAAGAGGAAGAGTGTGGGGGAAAAAAACCCGCTTTGAGAAGCAGAGACTTGGTGCCCGGAGTCCCAGCTACCACCAACAACAAACGAATGCAGCACTTAATAGACTTTTCCAAATTAGTAGTCCTCTTTCATCAAACATAGCTGTCCACACATAACTGAGCTTAAGGGTCTGTATACACTGTTGCGTTGATGTATTTCAAGAGACAATTTCATGGGTATGCTGCGCGTCAAACCCGGCTGTCGGGATCATCGATGCCGCACGCCGAACATCAAATTAGTCCTGCACAGCTGCCCAGCAATATTCCTTGGGAATACACCCAAGGGGCAATCTGTTATAATACAACCTCTTATAGACGGAGATCCTATGGGACAATCACCGGCCTCCTATAGGATAGCCTCAAGTGCACTAACCTCCTATAGCCAAATCTCATAGGATGACCTCCTGTAGGATAACCTCTTGTGGGATACCCTCCTATGGGATACCCTCTTATGGGACGACCTCCTATGGGACGACCTCCTATGGGAAGACCTCCTATGGGACGACCTCTTATGGTATATCGTGCTATAGGACATCATCTTCTGGGATAAATTTCTATGGAATATGTTCCTATGGGATATTTGCCTCTGGGATAATGTCCTACAGGATGGTCTCCATCATCAGCGATATCAATTATAGGATTTGGTCCCACTCCTTACGTTCAAGGTAGTGGGCAAGAATCAAGTGATCGGTATGCTAGCTTTGCTGGTAAGCTTCTCCATCGAATGATGTTGACTTTCTGGAGCACAGCTTCCAGAGGCAGCGCATTGGAGATTATTCGAGAATCTCACGAGTGGAGAAACGATCACTATCAGAATACAATTCGTTTCTGATGGATGAGCTCATTTCCCTGTCCTTTGTTTAGATGAGGTCATCCTATATTTCGCAGAGACCCACCTCCATTCATCGAACCGGCTGCAGCTCGAATTCTGACGCCGTTGCGTTGGAAGCCTGTGCATTGACCATTGTTAGGATCTGCTTATGGTTCTTTCCTGATGCTCTTGTAATTGGAAAGAGCCATGTGCTTATGTCGATTAATGCCGAGTCAGGCTTGAGCTCTATAGATGTTACACTGGAAGATGTGATTCAATCTGAAAGCTCGGGAGGCTAGTGACGGGCGGAACGCGGTGAGGCCCCCGTTTTCATCCTCTCCACCAACTTTGAAGTCCAGTCACAAGGCATGCAACATCACCATCCGATGTCCGTCACATTCTGAAGCCAAAACGCCATTGTACAAGTTGTGATGGATCATGATGGCCTATTCACTAGTACTGTCGATATCAATATTACTCATACTGTGGACTATAAACTCTGGTCCCTCTGAGATGTTGGCTGTTGATCACCTAGCTGACAGCGTGTGCGGATCTTATGACTTGTGTGAGAAATCTGCAAAGCATTTAATGACCATACCCTAGGTATTGAAGGATATGACATAGAAAGATTGAGTGTTCGAGCAAGCACTGGCCATCCATTCAATCATAGAGAGTATGGCCCATTGGCAGCCATGCCAGTGTGATCGGGACCGAGCAGGATATTGTGGTCTTCACCCTTGGGGGCAAGGTAAATTCTCATCCAGAGGCTGACAAGCTTTTTCTGGCCGATTACTTTCTGTTCAGGGTAAACATGGCGCCAGGTGGACCATGCGCAGAAAAGAATGAGCGGCGCATAGATGTGAGTTTCAGTCATTCTCCCAATTGTCATCTTTGTCCTTGGAATCTCATGTTTTCCTTCCTGAGCAGCAAGGATGTGGCTTGTGAATGATAATCTTCGAATATTGGTGATGAAATACCTGTAAACATTCTTAGGACCACATCAGACAATGATCTCATGTGGATGAGACCCTACTAGCTTTCAGTGAACTTTTATATAGATTGGGGATATCTAGACTATTCAAAGGTTCTGAATGTCACATATAGAGATACCATGTTAACATATTCTCAAGCAAGACTGAAGCATATTGATGATAGTTCCAAGGGTTGTGCTTGATAAGTTATAAAACGAAAAAGGTCTGAAGATGTAGTGACAGATGAGACTGTCATTAGCTCAGCTTAGTCCCGATTACACATTGCATAGTAAACAAACACATTTTCTCACTTTGTGGGCCAGAAAATACAAAGACTAGTGTAGTACCCTAGGGTACGCTATATCTCTAGTATACATGGCAAAGAATGGTCTTTGCCTAGTCTAGAGCATCGCGAACCTCTATGATTGAGAACATTGATGGGCAGCTGGCTACCCAGTGGGCAAAGGTAAATAGACACCCTGCACCAGGAAATTATTGGTCGCTCATTTATCGCTTTTTCACCCCTTCATCTACATCCTAAATCATCTCACAAACACTCAGAATATCAATCCACAAGATAAATTCTCAACAGCTGCCACAACAACAGCACTACTAACGTTTATCCCCCCCCCCCCAATCAACGTCTTTACAATGTATCGCCACGGCTCGCACCCGGCAGGCGTTTCCGACCGCCGCTGGCAAGACGGTGATATCGCGTTTCTCAAAAACTGCGAACATTTCCTCAAAAAAGATCACCGAGACCTCATCGCTTCAGGTTATGTTCATCGAAGAGCCACCAACCACCCAGTCATTATACTTCAGGCTGGCCCCAGTCATGCTATTGTCACAACTGTTACAGCCTTCAGATCTGGACCCGAGACTAATTTCTGCCCGCCTTGGAGAATGCCTGCTCACCAGGACAAGCACTTGGACGACTTTCACGCGTTTACCGGCACAGCGCTACCGCCAAACAGCACCCACGCCCACCTACAGTTGGGTAACCCAGGAGCCAAAATGAACAAGCCGCAAGCATCTTGGGTCTATATCGGATACTTCTTCACGGTACCATATACGGTCCTGATCCAATGGAATAAAGTCTCACAACAGTTGCGAGTCTCTGAGGAGAGTCTTGCACAACTCACAGCTGATATGGAGCACAAGTATAGTGTCCAGTTGCGGGATGCTAGGTCAAGGTTGACTGCGTGCCCAAGAGCTGCAGTATCTACTCCACGTTATTCAACATCTCAGGCTCGTCATATCCCTCAACACCCTCGGGCCCGTCGCTCGTGCCCTACACCATACCAGCCTCAGCAACACGGAGTCTCGAAACCCGGCGCCCTCGATCCTACGACAAGACGCCGGCCTCAGCACTTGATTAATGGAAAAGCCGCGGCCCACCACAATATCACCAAGACCTCCTGGCATCGAGCCGTCTCAACGACTGGTGCATTTATTCGCCCAGAGATAATGCAGTCGTGGCGCCAACCTACAGCAGCATGAGAAGGAATGACCATAACACCCGTGGATTACAGGTATGTTTTCCTTCATGACTTCACTCACCGTGTCGCTACTAATCAGAATGTACATATTTATTAATTCAGACACAAGACTTTGGAGCACAAATGTTGCCAGAGAATAATGAGTTATGGATTTGCCGTTTTGGAAAAGCGAGATCATAGGTTGTCGGCCAGTCTTTGTCTTCACGCTGGAGACTAAAAGATTGGCAGGGATAAACACTCAAAAATACACGGTCAAAGGGGATCAGGACTTTCGGTAAACTTCAAATTGAATCTCGCATGGTCTTCTGGGCTTTTTGCTTTTCTTTTCCTGGGGTGGGAGTTGGGATTTCTGGCAGATACGAGGACTTACTTGTGATGCAAACATCAAGTACCTGAAACTACGACCAACTTCAAACAAATACAACACGACACAATCTGCTGGAGATAACTCGACTAGTATTGTTCCCTCTTACTCTCGGGTATATGTGAAAGTTTTAGTGATGTAATTGTTAAGATCGATTTCGCTGTGTGATTTATTGGCCTGCCTCTTTAGGGTCGGTATGGACGACCTAGAGTATACAAATTACAGCCTTCATGTTTACTTGTATCTTTCTGTTACGAACTGAGAATTGGCTCCAGGAAATAATTCAAGTTGGAAAGAATATAATTATAACTGGCCCACACTCCTACCTTTTGCGTGCGTGGACGACAGGACATAGAAAGTCACAAATAGACAACAATGTCGAGGAAGACATATTCACTGACTCGCCCCAAGATATCCTTCTCTTGGGACGACGTACGGTGAGACGTCTGCTAGGGAATGATCAGCTGCGGGATAGCCCGCAACAGGCATATTTCCAAAATATCTAGGCTGATAAGTACTGTGTAATTAGAGTGGGACCAAAACTGTGGATGTGTAGATAGGTCAGGCTGTATTTGGTGAGACTAGTAAAAGTCATCAGTTAATGGACGCGTTCGCATGCGTAGGAAGGTGGCCGAGTGCTTGGCGATTCGTCAAGTTTATCGCGATCCGTGATTGCGGGCATAGCCGGCGAGTCCACTTAGGAGTACGCAAGTGACCGATCCCCAGGGGGCCGCCCCCTAGTGCTTTTGGAGGCTCTGGGACAACTACCACATGAGCATTTGTGGTGGTGTGGGCCTGTGGCTTAGTGAAAATGGGGCGCTCTGGGCGACTACCTAAACTACAGCGGAGGTGTCCACTGGACAGTTGCTAGTAGACTAGTCCAAAGACTCGCGTAATATCGGGAGCCCATGTGGAACTCTGGCTTTAGAATCTAGATTTCGAAAGTCTACGATGGTTTATCGATACAGTGGCCGCAGTCCGGGTAGACACGTCGTTCCCACGCGGTCGGGAGCGCCGAGGCGGTGTGCCTAGCAGACGGCGGGACGGCGGGAACGAGGATGATTGTCCAGCATGACCTCTGGTGACGTTCAAGTTCAGCCCGTGGGGAGGGAGGTAGTATACCGGATCCAGCAGGAATGAGGCTAGCCCCATGTACCACCTGTTCAGGTGGTATACGACACAGGAGGTGAAAGAAGGACTCGGGGGCCGGTGTCGTGGAATGGACGGCTTGCAAAGGACCAGGCTCAGGTCATTATGCTCGAGGCCCCAAGGTGAGAAACACGAGGTGAGAGTGTTTCATAGGGGGTGTATTGAGCTGATTACACGACAGAAGGAATCAGACAAGTCTCACGTAACTGGCCTGGCTGAATGGCAGCTGGATGAGCAATGATGGAGGCGATACGCCCCGTGTGAGATGGATGTGGCTTGGGCCCGTTGGGCCAGACTGCTCGAGCAGCACGGCGTCAGCAAATGCGGGTGAAAGTGCGTGTGCGTGCGTACTGTAACGCTTACACGGACTTGTACTGTGCAGGTGTGTTTGCCAAAAATAGAAACAGAGGTGTAAGTGGGGCCAGGGAAGATTCCGAGATGGTTCGAGCTACCTGGACGAATATGTACACAATAGTGCGACCCTAGGTCGGATTGGGACACCAGGGGCCATTATACTCGCATCTTTCCAGGCTACAGGATATCATGCGGCTGCGATGGTGCACGCACAGCACGGAGCCTTGTTGACAAGTTCTTCCACGTCACAAGCACAACTGAGGCCGTTGCTCAGTGCTGCGTTGACGCTCCCGATGGTTTTCGGAGACTGGCTATGTCGAGGTGTGAGGGGAGACTGGACGCGGGAGGCGGAAGGCGGGAGACAGACGGGGAACGGGGGGCATGATTTCTCTGCAGCGGTGGGGAGGGAAGCTAGAGAATCCTTCCGCATTCCTTCGACTGGATAGGGAGCTAGCTGCGGCGTCTCGCAATTTACCGGTCGAGTGCCGAGGCCCGCTGCATCATTCTCTGTGTGTGCGCGTGGAAATCGGGGACAGAGATGAAAATACCAATACACAGTATCAAGCAGATACGTAGCAGACGAACAGCTTTGGACAATATGCACCACAAAACTGACAGTGTCGTTGCGGCCTAGTCGCAGATTATCACTTATTGATTGTCAATCCCAGATAACCTATTGATTGACTGGGCTGGGGCGGGCCGTCAAATGACGTCTTCCAAGCTTGTGGCCGTTCTTTTGGGGTATTTGGGTTTGCTGGGACTTGCCGAAACAACTGCAACGTCCCCAGGCAGGGTTCGAGGTTCGAGGGCTCGAGGTTTCAAGGTTGTCCGTGAGGCAGATGCCATATGTAAGATTGGCGAAGCTTTGACATTGACAGCGTGACAGCCTCGTTGCGGTGATATGCTTCATATATTACCGTACACTGACAGTATGTATGACCTGACCTGACCGTCTAAGAAATGGTGCTTTATCGTGTGGCATAGAAGACACTGCTTGAAACCTCGAAGGATGCACCTTCCGCTGCACCTGGGCACCCGCACTCGCACCTGCTCACTGGACCGACCTGCTTAGCCCAACTTGGGCCTGTGCGATGCTCATTGGACAGAGCGGTCCAACACAGTGGCAGCCTGCAGCCTACTCACGGAACAAGACAGACCACCCCTGCTGAGGCCCTTCCAGGGCACACCCCAGTGGGGAGGGCCACCCAATGGACGACGCCGTTCCGTCGCCCCTTCGCCGCAGCCAACTGCATATGGGCGGGCGGCGTAGGCTTCTAGACTGGTACCCTAGGTGTACCGACCGTACTGTGCAAGGCGGGCCAGCATTGACGGAGATGGATTGCTGCTCGTTGCCGTCTACCATCCCAAGCTCATTTGCTGCACGGCGCATCCCATTCCTACCTCTAGAAACGAGGCCCGAACCGTGTCTGTGTCTGTCTTGTGTGTCTGTGTCCACGTCCGCGTCTGCGACTTCGCCTCGCCTTGCTTGCCTTGCGTGTCTGTGCCGCTGAGCCGGGCTGGACTGAACTGGACTGAACTGAACTGAACGACCTTCTCGTCAAGTCCGCCTCCCTCTTCATCCTTGTGTGCCTCGACTTTTCCTCGCGCGTCGTTCGCTCCTTGGCCGCTTCTTCACCCCGCCCTCAACAGACCAAACAGAGCGGTGCTGCGAGGTTACACAGCTTGAGTGCCTGTGCTGTCTCCTCGCCCTTCCCGACAGGCCACTACCGCCATCACCTCCTCCTCTACATCGTTCGCGAGGACAGGGTGCCACGAATCATGGACTAAACAGAACAATAACCACCCCGGCATCTTTGCGACTTACACCCTCAACCTGGTCGGCCTCTGTTCATCTCAACCATGTCACAGGCCATGGACGAGGCTCCTGTCGATGGTCAGCGCCCGAGGCGCTCCTCGATCGAGAAGCAGCCCATATTGTCCGACCGGGGCATTAGTGATTTTGACGATGACCCCGAGCCAAGCGCTCTCGATAGGCTGCCCGAGGAGATCATCCAGCAGTGAGGACATGCTCTTTCTGTTCTGTGCTCCAGAACCCACCTGTCTGTCGTTTGCTTTCCTAACCGCCTAGTGCCTTGATCTAGAATCCTGGAAGCCGCCGACCCGAGTTCTTTCGCCTCCTTGATTCTCGTCAATTCAAAATGGCGCAGTGCTTCACAGCAAGGTCGACTTTACGCTCTCCAGTTGATGAGATGTCCGTCCTACTCCGCGAGTCATAAGAAACCTCCCAATGGTGCACAGGACAATCTACCCGCCCTTAGGACCTTGTTCGCGAGGGAGGTCAAGCGGAACCTCTTCGACGCCTACCTGCGCCCGAACCACACCATCGTCAAGATCGTATCCAACTCGATCAGCTCCTCCTCATGCCCTGGCGGCGATGGCATGTCCTTCAGCCCCTCGCCCAAGGGCCACTTCCTGCTTGCTTACAACTCTTCGCGCATCAACATCATTGACCTCCGTGGTCCCACCTTGAAAGTGGAGAGAGAGCTCAAGATACTCCGCAGACCCGCTGCCACCTGTGTCAAGGATGATGGCTCTCTTCTAGCAGTCCTCTTGACCGAGATGCAGGTCGACCTGTACGACCTGACCCAGAGCCCTCCGAAGCGAACCCAGTCCATCATACTTGACCACAGCCCTCGCACCATTGCGCTCTCGCCATGCGGAACTGTTCTGGCTGCCGCCTACGAAGGCGGCATCGAAGTCCAGTCCCTCGGCTCGGGGGCCCTGCCTACTGACAGGAGGTCTGTCAAGTGTGACGCTGTGGACGCCCTCGCCTTCTCTTTCGATGGCACCCAGATCCTGGGCACCACCGTTCACTCTGCCCAGCCAAACACAGTCATTCTGACGGCGCCTTACTATGATCCGGGCAGTCACTTGTCCAGTGACAATATCAGTGCTCTGTGGACCACCTCGATTCTTTTCCCAAATACCAGCCGTGACTGCAGCCATGCCGTGCTTATACAGGAATCCGCTCATGATGAGGCGGCCTACGCCTTTACTTATGACCGCAGTTTCGAGACTTTCCGCGCTGTGCGCATCGATGATTTACGAAATGGCACCACCTACTTCACCGGCCCCATCCCCAACACTCCGTTACAAGCCAAGCTCATACCATGCACTCTACCAGCAGCTTCTCTTTGCGGCGACCTCGTGTCTGCAGGTTTCCAGGGGAAGGAGGTCTGGCTGTACGGTGTGCCTGAAGACCTCGAGGCGGTCCCAGACGCTTCCAGCAACAACCTGGATGTTGCTGCTAACCCGGATGGAGTGCACCGTCGGGTTAGTGGAGGCTCCATGCGCTCCAGGACACAGGAAGCCGGGGAGGCAAGGGTACCGCAATGGCAACTACTGTGCGACAAGCTCCGCAATACATTCGTGGAGGGCTTCAAGGTGACCGATCTGAGCGGTGTGAGCACTGTCAAGTGGGTGGCCGGATTCGGGGACTCATCAATGAAGGAACGTCTCGTTATTGCTGCCAAGGGCGCTGTCCCGGCGAGACCCATCACGGACGAAGATGGTATCGACTTCGAGGATGGCGGTAGGCTGACGCTCGTCGATTTCGATTACGGGCTCGAAGACGGACGTGTCGCTGAGATCACCATCGAGGTGGGGTTAGAAGAACCCGAGGTTCTCGAGGAGGAGCACCGCGACATGGCTACCGAGGTGGCCATTGTCAGAAGAAGGACTGTGGCACAGAGGCACGGCCCTCGCAGTGCGATCATGAGAGCGGCAACGACGGCCGCGCGGCCCACACCCGCCTTAAGCCCGGAGGAAGAGGACGATGATGATGATCCCCTTGTGCCCCGTCGGATTGGCGAAGCACCGCCTCGCCCGGCTCAGCCTCCCGCAGCCACCGAAGAGACGGAAACGGCGACAGTCATGGAGGAGCAGGAGGCTTTGGACGCGCCTTACTCGCACACTGGCCCTCGCTCCATTACCACCCTGCGTCGTGCCGCCACAGCGGCTGCCAACCACAGGCGACACAACCCGGCCACCACGGCAACGACACCGGTCGAATATCGACGGGCTGATGGTCGAGCTGAGCACCCTCACGAGAGTGACGCCGACAACTGGGTGCCTCCACCCCCGCCTTACCAAAAGGAGGACCCCGAGGAAGCACCCGCCTTCTTGCGTCACTCGATGGCACCAGTGCTAGTCATGGCAGATCCCGAGTCTTCAGACAAGGACCTGCCCCCTGTCCCACCTATCCCAAGGGCGCATCGAGTGATAGGGCAAGACGGCGTTGCACCAGGCAGTTCGCAGTCTATACCTTCTAGACGTCACACGCTTGCTCCGAATCGAATGGAGGGCACGCACCAACGCACTCTGCAAAACACTGTCCAGCAACAGCAGCAGCGATTTTCTACTATCGCCACCACATCCACCAGGCAAGGACCATGTATCGAGTCCCCTACAAGCTCTTACGAAGAGGAGGATTTGTACAATGTATCGCCCCCTGATACCCCACAACCACAGGCCACTCGATCCTCGAGCACACAACAGACTGCCAGCCCCGAAACCCCTCAAAGTGGTATGCGCTTGGGCTCGGAACCATCGCCAGGGCTTGCAAGTGCATCTCCTTACACTGGAACTCAACGTGTCATGCCACTGGTTCCCCGGATACAGACGTCGCCTGCCCGCTCAAGTCAGCCTTCAGAGCAGCAGTCGGGCGTTGAAAGACCCATGTCAGGAGCCTCCCCGGCCAACTCTACTTGGAATCCTCACACAGCCGGCGGTTCATTTCCGACTGTGGTGCACTCACAGACTTGGCCAATTCCGCCACCCCAGTCAGCAATACCTGTAATGGGTTCTGCGGGAAATCCCCAACAAGTGCCCCGGACGAACGTCACGGCCAACGATAGGATCGCTCAGCATTACCCACCGCTCCCTGTGCAGGAGCAGATGCCTGTGGCATATGACAATGGCAGCCAATCAAGCCTGTCAAGGAGACTGTCGACAGGTTTTCATCTGCCCCGAGTGCCTACAAATCGGAACACCGAGAGGGCCAGGCCGATGTCTGTACATCAACCGTCTCGCAGTCGAACTGTCCAGGCTGTTCCAGATCTCCAGCATCAGCCACTGCCTCAATATCCATATTCTCGCTCTCTCTCGGATCCGTCGAGTATGGTCCATGCGATCGACCACGCATTGGTGTCTCCAGACCAGCCCCTAATAATCAGCACCCCAACGGGAGTGTCGGGCGCATACGATGGTCCCGCGTCCCAGTCCTCTGAACGGCGGGCTGAACCCACCATCTTTGCACCGGTTCCTCGCCACCCGCGGCCCTCCCGAAACCCAGGCGGTCCGCGACCCACGGCTGAGCAGCTCGAGGGACAGCTCAACCCTGCCTTCATGGCCACATCAGGTGCCCCGGCCCCGGGGACGGGTCTGAACTCACGGGTGTCATCTGTGCACCGGCGAACGTCCCGCGCGGAACGGAGTGCCGCCAAGAATATCTCTGATGCGAAGAAAAAGGGCTGGCGGCCCGGCAGGAGCAAGAGCAAGAAAGAGAAGAAGAGCAAGGGCAAGAAGAAGGAGCCTGACTTTGACGTGATGAGCCAGAGCGCATGGACGGATGCTACATGGTCTACGGCCGGAAGGGGACGGAACAGGAGGACATATAACTTTGGTGGTGGCGCCGAGGCGGAAAAGGACAAGAAATGTGTGGTCATGTGAGAGACTTGCTCGCGCGGAGTTCAAGGTGGGCGGTTATGCGACAATGTCAACGATATTGTGGAAGCCGAGAAGGGCATAATAGATGGGGCTCAGGAGTTGTGGGACTGGGAAGGCGCCATTTTGGATTTGCACTGGGACAATGGGGTAAAATTGACGAACTTCATGACATCGGGAGGCAGCCCGATTCTGTGGGCATGACGATATTTGTTCTTCAGGCAAGCAAGAGTTGTCGAGAGCGCGTGCTGTGAACGAACTGGCTTCTTCATAGAGACGGCCATGGGATGAGCTGGTTGGAGCTGCTTAACAGAAAGCTCGGGGGATTTTCTTGGTACATATACATTCTCGAAATTTCAAATTCCACTACAGCTTGTTTCGTCAAGAATCGATCTGCTGCAAGAAACATGGCCTCGAATTTGTAGAGCGATGACGTTCTCACAGGAGAGTTGGCCTGCCTGCCCCTCCTTGGAGAGCTCACTGAGAGCTTACCGATGCTGTCATGTGCGTGCCCCTCCAAACCACTACATTTTCAACCTCAGCTTCCAGCTCTATAAATCCCAGATATTGTGACTGAAGGTTGCTCCTTCATATGGACCTTTTAAATTGATTGTGTCCATTTTCGATTTTTTATGTACCGGCGAAGCACCTCTATAAATGCCGAATTGCATGGGCACGTGAACCAAGTGGGCAAAATTTCTGTCTGGAGAATTTCCCCGTCTTGACGCATTGCCCGCTTTCCATGCTTGTCGGTATATCCTTAGCAACGCAACCTCGCTCAGGAGTCCACACTGGCCCCTGATTGTTACCATAAAGAAGTGACATTGCATTTGGAGTTTCCCATTCGACGTCATGGCGAAGAAAGACAAGAAGGGCACTGACAAAAAGGCCAAGCTCGCCGAGAAAAAGGCGAAGCAGGAGAAGAAGGCCGACAAAAAAGCAAAGAACAAGGCCTCCAAGGTCGATGACAGCGATGCAGAGGATGTTGATCTGGACGAGGTCCTAGCTGAATACCAGAGACAGCAGGAGCTGTTCCTCAAAGTTACCGAGGTCGTCGCCGAGGGCCCGCCCAAGCCCAGGGCCGCATCATGCTTCATTGCTTCGCCCAGCAACTCCAAGGAACTCCTGCTCTTTGGCGGCGAGTATTTCAACGGTGCCCTGGCGACTTTCTTTAATGACTTACACATCTATAACATCGACAGGGACGTCTGGAAGACGGTGACGTCCCCCAACGCGCCACTGCCGCGGTCGGGGCACGCCTGGTGCCGGGGTGGGAACCAGAGCCAGTACGTGTACCTGTTCGGGGGCGAGTTTAGCAGCCCCAAGCAGGGGACCTTCTACCACTACAACGACTTCTGGAGGCTGGAGCCCAACACGCGCGAGTGGACGCGGATCGAGTTCAAGGGCAAGTCGCCGCCCGCGCGGAGCGGCCACCGCATGACCTACTACAAGCAGTACATCGTGCTGTTCGGCGGCTTCCAGGACACGTCCAACGCCACAAAGTACATGGCGGACCTGTGGCTGTACGACACGGTCAACTTCGCCTGGATCTCGCCGGCGCTGCCGCCCGCGCAGCTCAAGCCCGACGCGAGGTCCAGCTTCACGCTGCTGCCGCACGAGCAGGGCGCCGTGCTGTTCGGCGGCTACTCGCGTGTCAAGGCGACGGCGGCGGCCAACAAGGGCGCCAAGGCCGGCGCGCAGGGCCAGCGCAACGTGCTGAGGCCCATGGTGCACCAGGACTGCTTCTTCCTGCGCATCACGGCGCCCGCCGCCGACGCCCCGCCCAACACGCCGCCGACGGTGCGGTGGGAGCGCCGAAAGAGGCCGGCCAACGCGCCCGAGCCCAAGCGCGCCGGTGCGACCATGTCGTACCACAAGGGCCGTGGCATCATGTTCGGCGGCGTGCACGACGTCGAGGAGAGCGAGGAGGGCATGGACAGCGAGTTCTTCAACGGGCTGTTTGCTTGGAACGT
The DNA here is from genome assembly GCA_038088545.1 of Diaporthe humulicola. Lineage (NCBI taxonomy): Eukaryota > Fungi > Ascomycota > Sordariomycetes > Diaporthales > Diaporthaceae > Diaporthe > Diaporthe humulicola. Next base: position 101,351 of record JBBWSL010000131.1, read on the forward strand.
CGAGCGGAACCGCTTCTTCCCGCTCGCGCTGCGCAAGCCGCGGCAGCAGAAGAAGGGCGGCGGCGGCGGTGACGAGAGGGTCGGCCGGAGGGGCCGCGCGGCAGCCAAGGAGGAGGAGCTCCTGAAGCAGCTCGCGGCGCTGGAGACGGGCAAGTCGCTCGAGGACGCGGGGGACATGGAGCTGGACGAGGGTAGGAAGGAGGGCGGCGGCGACGACGAGGAGGCGCCGGCGCGCGAGATGCCCGTGTCGCACGAGCTGCCGCACCCGCGGTTCAACGCCCAGCTCACGGTGCAGGACGACGTGCTCTACATTTACGGTGGGACGTTCGAGAAGGGGGACCGCGAGTTCACGTTTGACGACTTGTATGCCATTGACCTCGGCAAGATGGACGGGTGCAAGGAGATCTTCAGCAGGAAGTCAGAGGAGGACTGGGTCGAGTCTGAGGACGAGGAAGACGAGGATGATGAGGATGAGGACGAGGATATGGACGACGAAGAAGGGGATGAAGACGTCGAGATGGCTGATGAGGGCACCACCAAGTTCACGGAAAGCAAGCGCAAGAAGAAGCAGCAGCAAGACGAGGTATCCAACGCCGGCACGGACTCGACGGCCCCGTTGACGGCCACCGCAGCATCGGAGGAGGAAGAGTCCGAGGCGGACACGGCGGCTACGCCGGTGGACGACGGGCTGCCGCACCCGCGGCCGTTCGAGTCGCGGCGCGACTTCTTCCAGCGGACGACGGCCGAGTGGCAGGAGGTGCTGATGACGAGCCTCAGGTGGAAAGGCATCCAGCCCGAGAGCCTGACGGTCAAGGAGATCAAGGCCAAGGCGTTCGAGCTGAGCGAGGAGAAGTGGTGGGACTGCCGCGAGGAGATCACCGCCCTCGAGGACGAGCAGGAGGCCGCCGGCATCGGCGAGGTCGTCTCGCTGGCCGACAAGGGCGAGACCGGGGCAGGCGGTGGCGGCGGTGGTGGTGCTGGGAGACGACGTTAAGGATCTACATCGTTGGGCTTGCCTGTCTGACTATATACTAGGTACTGTCTCGTTGCTATTCCATCATGTAGCCATTACTGTAGGCTACGGCTACGAGTTCGTGGGAGAAGCAATGTCCATAGTGGGCTGTAAGAGAGAAAACCTCACGTGGGAGCGACCCAGCGACTGCTTCTTGTGACCCCAAGCAAGGGCTGTCTCTTTGGCCTCGACATATTGTTGTGGAACCACGCGGTGGTGAGCAACGGTTCTAGGATTGGATCACCAGCACTTAGAGACACACCATTGCGCAGCTATCATCTCACTTTCAGACTTTGTGGCCACAGAATACTTAGAAATATTGTGAACACGATACGACCTATTCGATATATGAGAAATCGTGTGTTGCATTTTCTTTTAATTAATGTTTGATATTGCATCTGTACAGGTGCGAAAAGCAGCGTCCCGAGATGATAGAAACCAGGGGGGGGGGTGGGCTTCACGCAGGGTTAAGCAGGGTTTGCCACTGATATCTCACTCCCGCTTCAGCAAACCCCAAGATACCTTAACCTAACAAATGCAGCTTTTCACCTCCTTTGCATTCTCTTTGCGACTGGACGTACAATTTGTTGTATGCAGTGTCATTTCTTCCAATAGGTTGTACTCAAACGTCTCCTGCAGACAAATATTGGCACCGCTCGGCGGGTCAGTCGTGACGCAATCACAACAGCCAACATGCCTCTAGGCATACAGCGCCTGAATGCAAAGAAGACCCAGCCGAACGACAGAGTGGTTTTCATCAAGCCTCTTAAAGGTAAAGATGAGGCTATTGCGCAGGACTTCCTCGAACGGATCGCCGCACAGTGTCGTATGTACAACTCCCAAGTCCACACGGCTGATTCCCAACATGCTGACCATCTCACATGGAAGTCCCCATTATGAAAGAACATCATCTATCAGTCACAACACTCGAGGAGTATGAGCCCAATCGGGAATTCGTTGGGCGCAACTTCAATGCAGGCGAGATCATCCAGCTCGTGCTCAAGGCCCGATCAGGCCACTGGTTGCCTTTCAACTACGTCCAGATGGTGATGATGCACGAGCTGGCGCACTGTCAACATATGAACCACAGCCGCGCCTTTTGGAAGGTCCGCAACGACTATGCAGAGCGTATGCGCGTGCTCTGGTCTAGGGGCTACACGGGCGAGGGACTTTGGGGCCGGGGCGCGCTGTTAGGCACGGGCGAGTTCGAGAGGAACACAGTCGCGGCTGGCGAGGACCTTCCGGAGCACCTTTGCGGCGGCACTTATAGATCGCGGAGGAGGAAGAGGAAGGCAAAGCCCGACTTGTCATACCAGGAGAAGAAGCAAAGACGCATCGAGAAGAAGTTTGGGAAGGACGGAGTCGCTCTGGGTGCCGATGAGGACGTGAAACTACGGCTGGAGAAGGGCCGAGCCACACAGGCAGCTCCAAGAGTCGCGCAAAGCAAGAGAGGGAGGGAACTGAGGGCCGCTGCCGCGCTGGCTAGATTCGACCAACAGAATCAGGATTCCACCAGCCAAGGGAGACCCGATGACGATGACGAAGACAGCGCCAGCGAGAGCGAGTATGAAGATGCGGAGGGAGGGGCGGCTGATGCCGTTGACATCAACGGGCAGAAGCTCCTTGACACGAAGGGGCACGGCTTGGTCCGAGTCTGCGGCGACGAGAACCCCGACGATCGAGATGCGGCAAACGAGCTAAGGGAGTTGCAAGCCTCCATGGCGAGATTTGTCACGAGGAGCAAGAACCAGCCCAATCGCGACAACAGGGACCCTGACTCGTCAGCTGAACTCCCAGCTGCGAAAGGAGAATTAATCAGTCAGCCCTACCAGGCCGCCAAGCAGGTCGAGCCGAAAGGCAAAGACAAGCAGACCCCCAGCATGACAAAGGCTGAGGCACAGCCTCGCGGCACCGAAATAGAGACCGCGGTGACTCAGGGCGCCGCCAAACATGCAGCAGCAGTTGAGACGTGCACGGCGTGTTCTCTCCAGAACGAGGCGCACGCCGTAACTTGTAGCATGTGCTCAAATGTTTTGGATCCGGCGAGCGTGCCCGGCACATGGAGTTGCCAGAGTGCTCTGTGCAAGGACAGCACCTATCTCAACGCCGGGGACTGCGGCACGTGTGGGATTTGTGGACAGCGCAAAGGTGCATCCGGCTGAAAGGACCAGACGATGTGTCGGACATCAACGACACCCCGGCGAGGGCGCCGAGCACGACCGCATGATAACTAGCCGAGTCATGGTCTTGCGTCCCGAGAACACCTCGCTTGGAGGCTCGATATGATCTTCGAACATTCAGGGCATGACCCGCTGGCGATCTTGTTCCGTGGTGCGTGCTTTTTGTTTCTGGGATCCGCGGCGGGAGCGAAGCTTGGTGTGGTGGGTTGTTCGAGGCCGCCCTTGAACCAGTCGGCGTTCCCAAACGAGTAAGGAACGCACTTCTTGAGGCAGCTCATCATCCCACGTTACGGCTTTGCCATCCGAAGCACCGGATGATGTATTGCCGCTACTCTCAACGGGGCGCAATAGGTGCACGGACGAGCAGCCGGCTGTCATCGTGTCATGAAGGCCAAGTCCAACAGACCTGAGGCTCTAGTTATCTCTCAGCGGGTTGGCAATACGCCACCACACGGCGAACCTGCTGCCAACGGCCCATGAGAGCAAATACTGCCATGGTTCGGAAATGATCGGCCCTCAGACTAAAGCTTGCTGCTCGCTGGCAGATCTGCTGCATCCTAGTCGAATAATAAACACCACCATCTCACTCATCCCTTTGGTCTTCGTGGATGCTAGATAACAAAAGAGAAGTAAGCGAGGCGGACGTTGTGTCTTGTGAAAAACCACATATGCCCTATGCGGGCGCCCTTGCTTTGCTGGCCAGAACGAGAAGGTCAAATCTCGGGGTGCTAGTTCGCAAAGGGATTGGCTGGGATCTGCTGCCGACGCCCTCTCTGGACTGTTTCATCTTTTTCTTCTGCTCCCTTTCCATCCTATCGCAACCCCACGCAATACCCAACGTGTGGGTGGGGTACTCCAACGCATAAGGTTCGCCAAAAGCATTAAGGTTACAGCGGTGTTCGCGCGCACGCCCCTTGTCTGGGGTTTGCCCTTGCCGTCTACGCCCCGGGGGCGCGGGCTCCCTTCCCAGACGGCAGAGGGCTCGGGTCGTCTGATTCTTCGGGAAGGTTGGAAGGGTTGCGAGGATTACCGCGGGAGGATCACTCTCGCAGTCGATGCGGTGCAGATCTCTGGGCTCCGCTGGGCTTTGTTTGGAAGAACCCCGGCGCACGTTGGCCAAGGTAGGGATAATATGGAGGGTGTGCATGGTGAACCCGGCCGATATGTCTTGTGCCCTATTTTCGAATCAATATCCATGAGACTCGAACCGTTGTTCGGTTGCTATAAGGGCGAGAGGGGAACCATCAAACATCTCCGTGAGCTTGTTCTGAACCCCATCTTCGTTCACTTCACTGTCGACGGCAACTCGCTCAGCCCATCGACACCCTTCTCTTTCCTTTTAGATCCACAGATCTGTGATCGTTCAGTCCTTTCTTCAACCAATTGATCGAATTTACCAAAAATTGCTCTACTTCATCGTGTGTTCTGTTCATCCCGTCCGACCGAGTCGAACGTCTCTCTATCACTTCCATCACGCCGTTTCAACTTCGTCCCATTCTCGGCTCTCACTCGAAAGGACGAACCTTTCAGCAACATTCAGGACAACACCATCCGCGTATCTCACCGTACTACTCACACATCTTCACAATGCGTTCAGTATCTGCAATTCTGAATGCCTTCGTGGTCCTCGCCGGCGTCAGTGCGGCTATGCCTGGTCCTTGGAGCGTTCCCCCAGGTATGTTTTTGAGTGCAGAGTTGTTTATGACAAGAAGCTAATCGAACTGGCAGAGCACTTGGAGATTCTAGCTCTCAGACGCGCCACCCCTCTGAACCCAGATTCCGTGACAGACGTGCGTTGCTGGAACACTGAGGAGTAAGTGAATCTATAAGACAATCCCGTCTCTTCTCACAGAACCAAATCTAACAAACATCGCAGGAGAATCATCTTCCACGAGGAGAACGCAGCACAGCTCGCCATCTGCGACGGCATATCCGGCTCCACGTCCCAGTGCGGCGGGTCGCCAACCACGACCGTCGGCCGCAAGGGCAGCGCCAAGTTCACCCTCACAGCGCTCAACGAAGGCGCCAAGATCAACATCTCCAAGGTCCGGTGGGAGGAGTGCGTCCACGCCGCCCGCGCCGTGTGTCCCACGGGGAGCCTCTCGGCGACGTGCCGCGGTGGTGCGACCGCCGGGGATGTGGCCTTCGTCCTGGAGAACCCGGGACCGGAGGCCAAGCGCTGAGAGGCGCGCGCGCGCTCTCTCAAGCGAGTGCAAAATAGTTTACAACACCAATTCACGACCGAACGAAACCTTTCTCATGGAAAGGTGCCTTGGGGGTGACCGCTCTTCCATCCCCGCCATACGGCAGATGGAACCGCACCCTCCTCGGCTGGCCGACTTCACTTCTTCCGACCTCATGGCAAGGCTCGACAGTGCGCTAGGGACAAGGCTAAAGGGCGGCATTCGGTGGGCAAGGGGCGATTCTGGCACATTTACTTGATACCTGCACTTGTGCTCTCTCCCTGACCAGGGAAGAGCCAGGCGAAGAATGGGTCAAAACCGGGGGAGGGACTTGATGTACCACTCACTACCCGTGATGATGCTAGATACCAACTACTCAGATACCTGTCTCCTCTGCGGAGGCTCAAACTTTTGTTGCAATGTTGACAAACAAATCAGGGTCCATTCCGAGTGTAGTCGCACGGATGCAACTTTGTGATTTAAGAGTGAAACACTTTGTGCTTTTGCGTTGCTACGCCCAATCTCGTTGTTTCAAAGCACTTTCAAGGTTTGTTTTATTGCATGTGGGCGGACTGCCCTGGGCACTCCGTCCCTGCATATTAAAGAACAAAGCGCGATACACATGTGCAGATTATTAATTAAGTAAGGGGGTATTACGCTTCAACCGCAAACTATGGGTGTCCACCGATAATCTCCCGGCATTGCAATGGCACGATTTCGTCACAGGCGGCGCCTGTCTGGCACACCTACTTTCACAGGAAAATCGACGCGTAAGCAAGCACAGGTGATATCACATTCAATGAGTCGCCAGTGCCATGTAAAGTCCTCCAAGGAAGAATTGCCCCAGTAAGAAGCATCGGAATATGGGTATCACAATAAACAATTCTGCATGGTCAAGCATGTCCAGTCAAACCATACCAGATGGCCAGGCGCGCCTATGAACACCGGTACTCCGTCCCCCCCATTCGCATGCCATCCCATCCCATCATATCAGGAAACCAAAATCCAACCTCCTCCCGGTCCGGCCCGATCTCACAGCCCGTAGCGCGTGACGCACTCCTCGCGGTGGGCGTCCAGGCAGTCCAGCGCGCACACCCTCGTGCCGCACTTGATGCACCTGACCCGCCCCCAGTACCCGCACACCTCGCAGAACTGCCGCGCCGGGTACCGCCTGTCGTCCTCGTCCCACACGCCCCGCGCCTGGTTGTACCTGAGCGGCGGGGCGCGCAGGAGCTCGCGCAGCTCCTCGTCCGACGGCGGCGCCGGCAGCCACGACTCGAGCAGCGGGTCGTCGTCGCCCGCGCACGGCGGCGGCTGGAAGCGCGTGCAGGGCGTCAGGATCTCCGACTCGGCCTCGAGGGAGGGCGTGGCGGTGCCCGGCTCGGGCTGCTGGTCGGCGGCCGCGCTGGTTGGTGCTGCCGATGGCGGTGCGTCTGTCATGGAGACGTCGACGTCGGTTGTTGGTGTGGATACCGGGGTGGCGGACTTCTTGCTGCTGCCAGCGGGCGTCTTGCCTTTTGAACCTGACGCGGCTGCTTTCTTCGTCGCAGCAGCAGCAGCAGCAGCTGAAGGCCCCGCTCTCCTGTTACCGCCGGACGGGCCAGTCGGGGCCGGGGTGCCCTCGAGGCTCTGTGCTTGGCTCCTCACGGGTGCCTCGCTCTGCGTCCGTGTCCAGGCCTCGAAGTCGTCCAGGTGGTTGGCGAACGTCTTCTGGCTGGCGAGTATCTTCCTCACGTTGGGCGTGTGGCCCCTGATCTTGCCGTCCTTGTCCCTCCCGCCGCTCGGTATGGGGATCTGGCCGTCGCGGCCTCCAAAGTTGTCGCGCTGCAGCTCGTCGAGCTCCTTCTGGACCTTGGCGTGGCGGCGGGCCGAGATGCCTTTTTGCACGTTGGCGGTCGAGCCGGCGGCCTGGTTCGCATTACGAGCGGCGCGCTTGTTCCGGTTTACGTGAAGGTGGACGGCGGACACGGACTGGCTTGGGGTCGCGGTGGCACCCGTGTCCGGCACGTAGGCCCAGCCCGGCGCGTTGGTGGTCTTGGCGCTCGCGACCTCGATGACGCCGAAGTTGTTCATGGTGTGAGGGTGTTGCGGAGGTGTGGTTGTGTTTAGGTTGGTCCAAGTGCAGGAGGGCTGAGACCGGGGAAAGGTGGGCTTTTTTTTGACAGCGTCGGCCCGCGCTCGGCAGAAAGCTCGACCCACTGTGAGCTGCAAGCCCGAGCGCGGACAGGCTCTCATAAATGTGCCTAAGTACATATGATCTACGGCTGCAACAGAGCCACATATGTAAGTTTTGCAAGCGACCAAGTGCATCTTGGTCTGATAGGCCTGGAATAAGGTTATCCTAAGGATGGGCAGCCCGTCCGTCGCATGGAAACGGACAACAGACAAAACCACATCGGGATACATGCCAGAACTCACACGTATACACATATCGGCTTGAAGACAGCTCAATCAATTGAAGACAAGTTTCTTGAACAAAGCTCAGGCTCCTGTGACGTGAATTTTGATCTGCAGATAGGTGCTCGGATTTAATGATACAGCCTCGTGTCCACCGTCCCGCACCGAAGCGTGCTCGCCCGCGGTCCGATCCTCCCGAACGGCCCTTATTTCTTCTTCTTCTCCATCGTATCAATCTTCTCCTCGAGTGTGGTCAGGTAGTTGCTCATTCGTTGCGTGGCTGCCTGCAGGGCCTGTATTGGTACGCCAATGAAGGTTAGCGGTCGTGCTCAATATCCGGGTCTCTTGGATGTGCGAGGGAAGCGACGGGTACAATCCAAGGGGCAAACTGTGAATTTTGGGCCCAGCGAAGAGTCTGCAACTTGGGGGGAAGGGGACATTGCATTGGTGTCGACAACGCACATAGATATCGTCCTGGAGCAGCTCGTTTGACGCCTTGTAGTCTTGCAGGACGTAGTAGTAAGTCCCGGAGCCGGCGAGGGTCGCTCCGACCAGGAAACCAAACAGTCTGTTGCCACTGGGTGTTAGCACCTGATCCTGCCATCATTGCCTGCGAGACGATGCTGTCATGCGACTGACCCTCCTCGGAATGCGCCCAGGGGCCTGCTGGCTGGGAGCGGCGCGGCGTCGGCGTAGAGCCTCGGGGCGGAAGTCTGGAAGGATCGTCGAGTTGCGCCGCCCGCCGAGAGAAGAACGCGGGCTCCTGATGAGAATAGTCTGGCAGCCATCTTGGCAGGCTGTCGTGAGGTCGCGAGGTGGAGGTCGGGATGTTTCGAGGAATTAGTGTAGCTAGCTGTCTCCGCAAGCTTGATCGCCTTTGGAGCTCCGACGCCTGAGACGTCACCCGAAAGTGGCCGCGCCCCAAAAAGTAGTGGGGCCGCTCAGCCAATGGCCTAATTGTGGTTACTTGCAGGGGCGACACTGTTGTCTTGCAGCTAAATCAGCCACCAACAACACCGTATATCCCATCTCGTCAATGATCGATTTCCCTTTCACCGTCCAGTAATGATAGGTAGTCCACTATCTACACTTATGCCACCATATCCAAGCCCAGAAAAGTGTACAACGCAGCTCTCGACCGAGGCTCTCGACCGAGACGGTACCTGTATGTTTGTGAGACGGCGAACGGCCTCTTAGACCGGTGGTCTGTTCGCTTTTTGGAAGCCGCGGCAGCACACCGGCGCCCCTCCAAGGAGTTTCGGTTTGTACGAGGAACGTTGGGCATCACTAACGGAAGACCGGTGGCCCGCCACCCAGGCTGCCCGTCAGTTCTCTAGTCCTAGGAGGGGAACGTTCTATCCAGATCCGTATACATCTATATATATATATATATATATATAACACGCTACTTGGTGGCGGCTGCCGGTGACTCGAATACACGGTTGTAGACCAATCCTAGTACCGTGGACCAACCTATGATAAAGATTGCTCGTAGTTTTTCGCCTGGTCCATAGCCAAATACTGCTAGTAGAGGACACGACACATCAAGCATATTGACCAAAGATGGCATCACGGCGGGACCCTCCGACAATGGTTTGCTGGTGTCGACGGGCAGAGATGCCGTATACAAGCCAGGCTCACTCGCGACGGTGTCACACCGCTGGGATCACATCAAACTGGGCATTTGGGATCGTCACCTTGCACAAGATTACAACTGTTCAGTACGTAAAAGATTCCATTAATCGCGTGCGCCAGGACGGGCTATTTTGCCCGTGACCGTGAATCCCTAACATCCGAACGAACCAGTTCAAAAACGAAATACCAAGCCGTCTGCATGTATTCTGGGGCACCAAATCACTTTGGCTCACCACTCATCTAGAGCTCATCGTGCTCTGTCTCCTTCTCCTTGGCCTCCTCAGTCTTCTCGGTGGCCGCAGGAGCCACAGGGGTCTCCTCCTCCTCAGCGACGGCAACCTTGGCCTTGTACTTGCCGTTCTCGGCGATGAACTCAATCAGGTCCTCAATCGTGCGAGAGCCGCTGTAGGTGGCAGGAGAGTCCTTGGCACCAGCCGCGTAGAGCTTGATTGTGGGGAAGCCCTGGATCTCGTCGGGGACGTCGTTGAGGGTGGCATCGACCTTGGCGATGGTGACCTTGTCCTTGAACTCAGAGTTGGCGTACAGAGCAGCCAGCTCATCGTACTTGGGGGCAAGAGCCTTGCAGTGACCACACCAGGGGGCGTAGAACTCAATCAGAACATCCTTGGTGTCATCCTTGACAATCTCCTCGTAGTTCTTGGCCACGACAATTTGCACGGGGCCCTCCTGGGTCTCAGGGATGGGCTCGGACTTGATGCTGGGGTCGATCTTGCCGGCGACGAAGCTCTCAACGAACTCCTTGATGTCCTTGGCGACGATCTTCTTCTCCTGGTCGTAAGGGAACTTCTGGTTCTTGACGGTGTCCTGAATGGCGAAGGCAGGGAACTGGTCGGCCTTGAGGTTCAGGTTGCCGGCGTGGGCGCCGAACTGCTTGGCATCAATGGTGGCGAAGTTGACAGCACCACGCTGAGCCTCGGCAATGGACTTCAGCTCCTCGCTGAGCTCCTTGCGCTCCTCAGGGGTCTCGGCGAAGATGTAGGCCAGGGGCTTGCCGGAGGACATGTAGTCGGAGTAGGTCTCAGGGCCAACCTCGCCAATCAGGGGGGTGGCGGCGGTCTTTGCGAAGCCCTCAATGGCCTCAACATCGAACTTCTCGGAGAAGATGGTCTTGCCCTCGTCGAAGTCCTTGTACAGAACGACAGCAGGAGCGGTGACGCCCTCAGCCTCAGCAAGGGCGGCATCACTGCTTGCGCCGAAGGGGTAGTTGTCACGGAGCTTCTCGGCGACCTTGGTGAAGGTCTCGTTGGAGGCCTTGTCAGACGCATCGAAGTAGGCAACGAGGACAACCTTGTCAGCCTTCTTGAAGTCCTCGAGGGTGTCGGAAGTGAGGACAGAGACTGCGGGCAGGCTCTGCTTGATCATGTAGGATGTGATACTGTACGTGTCATGATTAGTAAACAGTCTCGAACCGGGGAAGCCAGAGAGGGGGTGAACTTACGCAGTTGCCTTGCGCTGGCCCTTGTAGGGGGTGATGTTCTCGGGGCCACGGAAGACCTTGAGGGTAGGGTATCCCTCAACACCGTATTGTTGGCAGAGCTCCGACTCCTCTGTGCAGTCGACCTTGATGAGCTTGATGTCCTTCTCCTTCAGGGTCGTGGCGGCCTCCTCGTATTCTGGGGCAAGGGCCTTGCAGTGGCCGCACCATGGTGCGAAGACTGAACCGTCCTTGTTAGCGGTGGAACCAATGGAACGGGAGATCCGGGCGAAAACGTACACTCTGCGAGAACAATATCGTTTTCCTTGACGAATGCGTCAAAGTTGTCCTTCTTCAGCTGGGTGACATCGGAAGCGGTGGCAACTGCTGCAGCAGCGAGCAGGCCCCAGGCCATATTCCTAACGGAAGGCATTGTGATGTGTCTGATGTGCCTGGAGAGCAGGAGTGTTAGTTTGTGTGTGCCACAGTCTACTGGCCTCTTGGATTGCAGGAGATATGCACTACGATAGGCTGTGCGAGAGGACAAAGCGATGCAGGGTGTGTGCAGCGAGTGCAAGTTGCAGGCGACGTACCTTGGAAGCTGGCCTTTTATATCGGTAGCTGGTGGCGGGGTCGGGGACGGTGGAAACGTGTGAAACAGCCCAGACAGCAAGTCACCAGTGAAAGTGATTTCCTAGTGAATGGCTAGAAGAGAAGAGTACACACAATCCTCTTCAGTGAAAGGTTGATGATGGGAGGAACAAGAGGGAGGAGGAAGGGAGTGATGAATGCGTCGATGTTTCGACGTCTGGGATAAAAGATGTCCGATAAGATGGGGCAGAACGGACATGCCCCTGCGATTTCTAAGCCCACCTGAGGTTACCTGGGCTATTGAACACCTGTCTTTTCCAATTCACCACCAGCAGCTCCTTCAGCTCTTGGCGGGCCAGGAACCCCCCAATTTAGCCTTACTGGAGGGTCGACCTAGGACCCTAGTTGCCACCGTAAGCAGAGCAGGGGTTGTGGCCTGCCGAATTCATGGGGAACCTTGGGACACTTACAAGACCATTGCTCAATTAAGAAATCCCATCTGCTGGACCCCAGTTGGCTGCTCTCATACCTAAGCAGCCTTCCTTGGTCCTGGTTGCCCCAGGAGTTTAGAATTCACTTTCAACAGCTTCAGATCTACAACGAGACTGCTCCGACTTCTGGCCATCCTCCTAATATCTGAGTGGACACTTCGATATGCTCATGACTGGTACAGCAGCTGTTCATGAGGCCACCAGTCAGTTGTCCCAGGGTGCAGCACCACATAGAGTAAGTACCACACTCCACTCGCAGGGGGAACTGCCTTATTCCATTGATGAACAGGGCATGCAGCAGCTGCTAGCCAGATCAGGACGGCGGCTCTAAACGGAACCACTGGCCCGCTAATGCTTTCTGCCCCTTCGGCCGACTGCCGCTGTTGCTTACCCGTCCCACCGCAAGTACCCTGCCACTTTTGCTGAGTAGAGGTCCGAAGAAGAGGATATCTGTCTTCAACGACGGAGTACCTGCCCGTGGATCTCTTGAGTTTTGGTCATGCATCGTATTCCACCCAGGTGAGCTCCGCTATGCACCGCTATGCGCCGTGCCTTCGACGTGGCATGACGGCCCGGAATATATTCTTGCGGATTGTGGTACCTATCCCCAACTATGGTTAGTAGGGGCAAGGTCTCTACTCATTAATGTAGCTGAATGCGGCCTTCTACCGACGGAAAGAGTCATGTGTATCAACGAGATTCACAACACTACATGGTCAAGCAATTGCATCGATACCCTCTTCTCACCCGCACCGATCTGCTCCCTTTTCCCTCATTCTCTTCTTCCGTTCCTATTCCTTTCTTCTTGGGAACAAGCAGACCAAAGAGAGGCGATGTTTACGCTTATCGGGGCTTGTAAGAGCCTCAGACCTGAGGATGCCAAGTCAAATTTGAAGTGTTACTGTCCTTCGACAAAACTTGGTAGCCTTGTCACAGAAGAATTCCAGTGGGCCAGCAAGTATCTGCAAGTCTGGCTACAAAGGCCTCATTCGTGGGTAAGCTCCAAACCTGCATCAACTCTGCGTATTTTCCATTGCCTGGATTCTGTCATGGTTGATCATTTTTACGAGCCAACCTGTCTCGTCATATTTCTCGATCCCGATGTCTCCAGTATAGCCAGCCACCTTACGAAGTCTTTGGCATTGGATTATACTTTGGGAAGTGGCAGCTCTGTTTCCACATGTGCAATCTGAAGTGCCAATTGTGACTGGTGAAGGTCGACTCCTGGCTCAGGGAATGATATGGTGTAATTGTATGGGCGAAATTACCCTGCGAGCTTCGTTGTATGTACTACTAGATGCTCTTTCGGACGCCCTTTTTACAAATTTTGTAACTACAAATTTCAAGTAGTTCAGTGTCCTTTTGTAGTTGTTAGATTCCACATTTATTGCCTTTCAATACCGAGGAGTAATTCTCCAGGTGAATTAATGAAATATGTTTAGGGGAAAGAACAAAAGCTCCGTATTTCTACTTAACCTCTTATGCTAAAGAGTTCTTGTTATTTGCACATGTATCCCGGAATCCCCTCCAATCTGTGAGCTGGGAGAAGTACCCATCACACGTATATTGACTGCCAGCTCGAAGCAGGACAAAGGTTTCTACAGCCTGCCCCATCATTGATCCACAAGGCCATTCCTAAAGATCTTTTTTCGCCATTACTGTCTCATTCCATAATGAGGTAATTCCCGAGGTGCAGGGGGGTTTTCAGGCATTTCGAACCAAGTTGGTGTTGCATTCGCTGCGCCAGTTACTGTCATTTCAGGCTGTTCGGCCGTCTCGTGGAGTTGCTGAAGTTTATCGGCATCCTGCCCAAGCGATTGTCTCCGAGACTTTCTCGAGTGATATATATACCATATAACAAACACCAGAAGAGCGGTACCCGCCGCGGCGCCGATGCCGATTCCGGCCGAAGCACCTGCGCTGAGCTCAGATTCTGAAGAGCTCTCTGCAGAGCTCCCAGCCGCAGACCTCTCAGTAGAGGCAGGCAGTGTGATGGAGGCGGGTGTCAGCGATGATGCAGGAGTTTGAGTAGTACCGACGACATCTTCAAAAAAATTCTACAATGTTGCGTATTAGCATCAGTAAGACCACCGTTAAGAAAAATGAACTTTCCGCGCATACCGATGTCGTATAAATCACCGCTAAAGCAGCCAGGACATGCGAACCTTTTTTTTCTACTGGCTCTTCGGTAGGAGGATTCCCATCAAATCGAGTACGTGATACATTTACTGTTGTTAACGTCCACCAATGAGACACACATCGGAATTGGGCATCGTGCTTTGTGAATAAGATCGGATATTTGCATGTGAAGCTAAAGAGGCTGCAGAGCCGTGAACATGATCTGTCAGTATCTCCTCAGAGGCTAGTTCGAGGAGCTCAATTTGTGGATAGAATGTACCTGGGGCAACAGGTAACCTCGCTATGGGAGTCGGTCCCCTGGCACGCTGAAGTGTATCCTTGCGGACAATGCGCTCCACTAAACACAACGTCGGACGCCCAGGGCGTTGGAAGACACTCTGTCGTCTGCGATGGGCCCCCAAGCACCACCGGCCTCTGATCCCAGGTGCCGTAATCCCACATCCAATAGTCACCTGGGCTGAGACAGGCACTCCCGGTCGGCTGCCAGCTCGTTGGCAGCGTCGGTGGTGCCGTGATTGTGTCCATTGTCTAGCTTGGCTGAGAAGTGAGATACAACATAGACGCTGACGAGTGGTTTGAATTCGACACGGATTCAGCACCGCAAGATATGTGAGGAAATAGATCGAGGTTTTGTGCGTGCGAAAGGGGGAAAAGGAAGAACTATCTGCCTACAGAAATAAACGGCCAGCGGGTCCATTCTTGTTGCACAAAATAATTTCAGCCAAGGGGGGCTGCATTTGCTTTGGCCGCATAAGAGAGATTTGAAGCCAGTGAATGAACCTTTGACTGCCGCCAAGCATATGTCCGACCCCATACAGCCCCCAACCAAAGATCCTTTTTGGAACAGGAGACTTACTTTGGATAGGCACTTACCCACCAGTCCCGTCCATTGGGCTTGGAGGCCTCGCTCGCTTGTCTCATCAACTACGCCTCCGCAGATCGTGGAGCGGCACATGTCAGGGCCGGCTATCACGGCAGAGAAGTGTAGAAGTACTCTGTGCCGAGCATGCGTTCCGATTTGGTTTGTGTTGTGAGTCGGCACCTATTGAGTCTCGAGCCAAAGCTGGTGAGCCTGTGCGAGATTCGAGGCCTCTGCATGTAAGTGGTGCCCGGACTAGATGGAACCAGCCTCGAGCGCACAAGAAACCGTTTCGTAAGGAAATCAATCCGCTCGCGGCATCTGAGACCCTAAGTGTGTCCGCTCTTGACCCAGTGGTTGCGGCGTTTGTGGAGTATGTCGTCCTCCAGCGTCTCTACGTCGGTGAACTCAAGTTTGGCGAGACCAAAACCGTGGAAACCCACTGTCTTCAGTGATTGACTTGACTGACTGGACGGTGTTCCTGCGAAATGCAAGACCTTACACATTGAGCTCACTGCCGAGCCTGTGATCATTGAGCATACTAGTCCACCAGGTAAGTACAGCCCTTATTCGCTGCTGAAGCAGATGCTGAACTCAGCACAGAGACAAGCGACCCCGTTTTCCATCAAAACACATGACCGAGAAACTTTCCGAGACGAAAATGAGTCTCTACGACAGTGAACAGCTAGGGGGACGGCGGGGCAGGTGCGACCTGTGACCATAGGGTAGGCAGGGGGCCAGGCGATACGACTGCTACGAGCAAACTCCGCGTGTGAGGGTGCACCGTCTGTCGAGGGGAGTGGACGTCTTTGCACCCCTCCACACCACTGCTTCCTAGGAAGCACCCAGAAAGTACACCCAGAACAGCACCAGACACCTTTGTGCTTCATTGTCCAGGCAGTAACAAAAATGATAGCATGAGGAGGGAAGTTGCCAGAGGTTCGGCTTCATGTTTACTGGGGTTTACTCCAGGACGACTCAGCCGTCCTTGCCGTTTCCTCAACATCAAGAGCATCAGCATGAGAAGGAGCATCTCCACTGTTCATGCCTTCCCCTTCCGGTTTGATTCCAACGGGGATCACGCCCAATAGCAACGTGGATCCTCCTGAGAAAACATTTGATCATGAGGATTCTGCTGCTCCCTTGCGCCCACCCGCCGTCGCGTCGCGCCGCCGTCACGATCTTGGATTTTGATTACGAAGCTCAGAGGGATCATCCCACAACCATAGATCATACATATCTGCTCACGCATCGTCTTGGCGTGGTCCAGTATCATTTCACATACACGGCCAGTTGGAACGATCGCCTCTCCGACTGTCCGGACCCAGCATTCAGAATGAGCCAGCACCGCGTCGCCAGGCGCTCAGCCAGTCATGGAGCACTCAGTAGCTCATATGCCGCCCAGAGTCGAGCCGGATCCGACTCTGGACATCAACTGCCCCCTTTTAGACCGCTCAGGAGCATCAGGGAACACACTTTCCTGGACCCTGCCGCGTCAGCAGAGGGTATGCTAAGGAAGACGACCGAGACCGGCAACATCGGCATTTTCTCGATCAATGTCACCAGGACCCAGGATCAGCTCTACGGCAGGCCCAGTGTTGTGCGTGCCCGAGCGAGCCTCAATGACTTGCGCCAACCGCCGCGACCTTGGTCGCGAAGCAGTGACCGACCCGCGAGGCGGGACGACCGAAAGCAGCTTCCTTCCTACCGCGACAGCACCTCGGAGATAATATCGATGTATGGATCGGAAAACCACAGCAGCAAGTCCCTTTCCAGCTCACTCACCACCCCTTGTGATGATTATGGCCCAAGGTCGTACTCCATGACAAGTTGCGGCCCCAGAGGCTATTTCATGCACAGGCACAATGGAGGCCAGCACTTGCAGGACTATCAGGGAAGAATACAGCGCCCAAGGTCTCCGTACCCATACCCCACCCGCTTACCACGTCATGGAATTCGTCCTGCCTCTCCAGCCCTGACAGAGAGTGGCGACGTGGACTACAGCAGGATGGTGGAGATTGACAGAATCTCTCACGTAAGTTGTGCAGTGCCATATTATTGTTCGGAGGGGTCACAGTACTGACTGCGTAACAGCGAACAACGCATCACCCTCACAAGAGGCTGTTTCCATATCAGACGACAAGGAACCCGATGCCACTCGCTCTGAGACAAGATGCCAATCTCTCGACACGATCACACTCTGACAACCATGTCACAGCCCGCCTCTACCCACCTCGACCACGAAACCGGCCACCGCTACCAAATCATCTCCACGACTGGTGTGTGAGACCACGGGACAGGCTTGAAAGTGGCTCATCAGATCAGAGTTTGAGAACAATGAGCTTGACATCAATGAGCGGCGGCTACGGTCAGACTTATTCACGAGTGCGTGCAGTTGCAACAATCCCAAAGAAGCCTCTATTTTACGACTACAGCGAGGACTTCGAAGATATCGTAGAGCCCCCGCCAGTCGTTCCAATTGCACCAGTCCCACGACGCATTTCAGCGTCTTTCCGCCCTGTGGTTTTTCAGAATAACGGTGATGAAGGTCCAGAGAGCATGGAAGATGCACAAAACGAATTTGAGGCCTACCTTCAGGGAGGCACGAACACAAGTCACCATGCTGGAGAAGCTATCCCTCCCATCGGTGCCCAAAGTCAGCCAATGTCTCTGCCGCCTCGTAATACTGATTCGATCCTGCAACAACCCATGCATGACCATTCGGACTCACACCCGTCCATGAAGATGGTTGCTACAGCTGTCAATTGCCCTGAACCGACGTCATTTCTGGACGAGGGAGTGCCGGTAGAGATCACGATCGAGATGAAGGATCTGAGCCAGACGAAAGAATCGACCGTCGCCGAAATCACTTCAGACGCTTCTACTCTTGATGACCCATCCGAACCTAAAACGCCTGCCTTCACTGCGGGCATACTGTTCCATAAGGTGGTGGGCCACGAGGAGGAAGTCGACCCATGTCGAGACCCACACGGCGGTCATGTAACTGTTCAGGACATCGTCCCTGCGGACGACGCATTGCCGAATTTATCAAAGTCCACTTCCGTCAGCTTTCCAACGCCTCACTTGACTGATGCCGATGAGTCAAAAATTCCGAAGGTGAGCTGTCATCCGCGGCATGACAGCCGGTTTTATTCTCTAAGCTCAGGCTTGTCTGATTTGGCTTCCTTCGTCCAGCAGGTTGACCAACATTTTCAAACACCGGGTCCAGAGGACCCCAAGACTGTCTGTAGCGAATCGCAAAATGCTCATACTCGGGCTCAGATCAATGAAGCAACTACAACTGTCAAAGATAGTCCGTGCTTGGGAGAGGACACGGAGTCAGAACCAGAGAATGTCACAAAGGCGGTATCGCATCCTCCTCGGATGTCGTCTCTCCGTGAGAACAGGAGGAAAGCCACGGTGCTGAGAGTCAACACTGCAGCCGACGGACCTCACCAGTATCCGGTTGTTTCGATACGCAATGGCCCAACGTTGACTCCTCAGCCGATCTCGCCCACAAAGTTGTTGCGCGTGAAGAACAGCATTCCTCAATTGATGAAGGCTTTACCACCCCTTCCTGGATACGCACCCGCTCCGGAATCACCCTTCGGGCCAGCTGTCGTGCCCATGGAATTCGAGCCTTTCGAGATATCTCAATTAACGGATGCCCGCTCTACACTGATCGATGCTTTCCAGGCGGAGGAGGCTACCAAAGGCTACGATGCCTTCATCTTCGACAGGGCTACGCAGAAGCCACGGCTTAAGTTGAAACACGCTGCTTCGTTCGCGGTGGAACACGAGCACAAGTCCAGGCGCGAATACACCACCCCAAAAAGTGCCTCTCGACCTAATGCTCCTACTAAGCGACCGGCAACTTCGACTGGAACTTCGACTGCGACAGCGGCGGCGACGGAGTATTCTACTGCCCCTGTGAAACGAAGACTCCCAATCAAGATCTCACGTCCTACTCTTACCTCGCTGGTACCTGATGACGCAGGGACGGTGAAACGACGGCTAGGTATGCAGAAATCTAGCACTGTATCGGAGCTCACTTCGCGAGAGCCGATTGATCTGTTTAGCTCCGCGGTCGCTCTGAAAGCTGTAGTGGCAAATAACAAATCGTCCTCGACTCAACAATTCAGTCCTCACGGTCGAGTCCACACAGACACACCGGCGGTCAAGATCACGCCGGTGGCAAGGATTCGGCAAGTTCCTGCCGACGCTGACATTAGAGGCACATCTCTGGACGCATACATGGATATGATGCGCATTCCAAGTGCCGACTCCCAGCCAGGTGTCGCGTGCGAGATACAGAGCTTCTTTTCCGACAACAGCATTGTGAAGCCGCGCCAAGGGCTGAGGAAACGTATTTCCAATTTGAAATCGAAACTTGCAGAATCTCGAAACCACCATAGATCACCGTTAAGCAAGCTCCCACGGGATGAACGGCTCGAGGATGACCACCACGATGTCATGGGCATTTCCTTGACTGCTGACGGCCAGCCAACAGGCACTTACAACGAGCAGTTCGCATCAGTGAGCAACTCGAAAGCTCACTTGCATGTCACAGGCAAGCGGAGATTGAGAAGCAAACTGGAAAAGTTCATGAAGGGCGCAAAGCACAAGCTCCGAACTTGGGGTAACCCCAAACGAAGACTTGATTGATTGAAGCCCTGCCAATCTGCTTGGTGAGACTTAGTTTGGTTTGTGGGAGCTGGCCAGTCCTGGTCTTTGCGATGGACGCTCATGTTTCATATTCGGGAGAGGGCTGCAGTTGGAAGACGGAGAGGTCTAGTGAGAGTTGTCGGGCATCATTCCACGTGGTGATGTGGGATTTGTGGGTAGTGTATCATTGTCCCAATGCTGCTCATCCGGGCATATCATGGTGTGAGGAGCAAAGTATACACAGAGAGGAGTTTGTGCGAAATACTTGTATGATACAGCGTGCGCCTTGTCTCTCGAGATCGCTCAGTTGTGGCCGGGTTCACAAAAGACTGATGGAAGTAATAACACAATACGCAGAGAATTATGCCTACAGCTTGATGCCCATACGTTAGAACACACATGTGATTACTCGAACTGCTGTATTATCATAAGCAACAAATAACACGCATGCGATGAACCACTGTTGCATACAAGTGTGCGAAGGCGGAGGGAGATTCATCAATTGGTAGTCAAGTAATCAGATGCGTGGCAGGTGGTGGCATAGTTACTACGATATCGATTTTCACTGTGCAGTCAGAAGTGGGCATGGAAATAGAGATGTTCGTGTCACACAAAGCCCAAGTCAAATCAGGTTGGTGAAGAAGTTTCGTATATTGAGCACCCGTAGTGATTAGGGCAGAGTCTTTCTGAATTGTTACCGGCCGAAATTGTGTCTCACATGACTTGGCAACGGCAATCCAACAGCTCCGAGTAGATATAATGTGTTTGAGTCATAAGTACCAAAACTGTGTACAGAAAGGTTCTTGTAGCTAGTGTAATAGGGCCGCGCCAAAGCACCCTGATGGGTGGGATTATCTAAAATTTCCAACCATAGTGTGTCGAAACCCAAATGTGGAGCTCTTCACCCATGGAAAAGAGAACTATCACTTATTGTACAATAATGAACACCTGTTGTATTTGTAAGGTTTTTGACTGATGGATTATGTCCCATCCGAGTAACTAGAATACGATCACTGTATCTGGCCCATTATCAACAACGACAAGAATTCTTCTGCTCTTGATGAAAACCGGAGTGGTGTCAAGTCTGACAGTTTGATGTGATGATGGCACATTGAATCCTGTCCGGGGCCGGGTGACTCCCAACACTCGCTAGCATGGGAAATGTTTCTGGGCTTCGATCAAAATAGTCGTACGGATGGATGGTGGCCATCCGGGTTCAAGACTAAGTTGCATTTCATAAATTTAGGGCAAAATAGACGAAAAATGCAGACTTATTATAATGAAGCCTCCCCTCTCGCTTTTCTCGCCTCGAATATTTCTGGCCACCTGCCCTCAGACTTCACATCTCAACCCCCATATGTGAATTGCACAGAAACTTAAACCACGCCAGATTTTTTTCATTATTCTGACCCTACATATGACGACATACATCATGAATACCTCAACCACGGCCTCATATGACAGAGCGGTTGGCGTCAAGCCAGCGACGCCACCAAAACAATGCATCTTCATGATCGCCTGTGGCTTCCTCAGTTGCAGGGTAATAGCCAACTTGACCAGATCAACCTTGGATGGCCCTCGCAAGAGATACAAGAAGCAATGCAGGGTATACCAACAATATATGGAAGACCAAGAGAAGCAGGATCGAGAAGACCCAAAGGTGAGTAACTCAAACCCATCATCCCCACCGGGATACGTGAGATTCTAATCCGAAATTCAGACATTCAAAGAGAACCTCCGCGAGGGGGCCAAACTCTTCAACGTTCGGCGAAGGCTCCGCCGACATCGATACGCAACCAAGGAAGGAAGCCCGCCACCGAGACAACCGCCGTGCTGCCCGCACTGGGATAAGGCGCGGCCCAAGACACAGAAAAAGACCGGCACGGAGCGCCTCAGGGTCTATGAGCCCGGGCATGTGAGCCGGCTAGAGAGGTACGAAGAGCGCCTGCGGGATCCGACTTCGAAGGAATCGAGATCCAAGGCCGCGCGAGAGGCCCGCTGCAGATTAACGGCGACTGCGTCGACCGACCGACCGGAAAAACTCGAAGCGGAGCTGGAGAGCATGTCCAAGAGGATGCAGGACATCGAGACGCGAAATGCGGAGCTGGTTGAGGCGTTGTCTGTGGAGCTCGCCAGGGCCAGACAAAACCAGCCTGAGGAGGACCTGGAAGAGGCGCACCGAGATGAGCACCTTCGCACCGAGGCGGCGAGCAGTGGAGGTAGAAGTCTCGGCACTATTGCACTGAAGGGGAGGGATTCGACAAAGAAGTTTGAGCGGCATGAATTCGAATGACCGCCGCATTCACCTGCTACGCAAGCACACGGACGAGTCAACACTGGCAGACATTTAGCCAAGTCCCTGCACCAACATCCAACGACCGGGCGCTGAAGGAGAAGACTGTTCGATTTGAAATTCGACCGCGTGGAGAACCAAGATTGCGTGGACAGAGAAACATGGCAAAGAAGGGATGAGCGAAAACAGATTGCAGATAAGACGGATGAGAGCGACAGACTTTGCACCAATACAACAACGGAGACTGTACCCTGCAGAAGTATTGGGACCGGTACAAACATGATTTTTGGATAGTGAAAAGCTCATTGTGCTTTTGGAAAACGTATATTGATGAGGATGGTTGGGTATCTGGGATCCGATTTGCTGCCATCCAGCAGCCATTCAGACCATCTAGAGCAGACTGCAACTCAGACCACGTTCGGACTAAAACTTGAGAATTCCTTGTAGTCTATCCCATGTGAGCATACTCAGAAGACGCCGCCTCCGATGATGAACAGCCGCTCCTCTTCCTTCTTGGCCCATTGAATGATCTTGTTTGCACCCTGGGTCATGACCGCCCGGGAGGCATTTGGCCCCGCGACGCAGTAGAACTCAAAGATCGGGGTAACCCACGCCAGGCTGGTGGCGTCCTGCCCCACGCAGTGCAGCACCTTCAGGTGCGAGTGGCGCGCGTGGAGCGAGGCGTGCAGCTGATGGTACAGCGACATGAGGCGCCTGCGCGAGACGAGCCCGTCACCGCTGCCTGCCTCCGCGTCATCATCCTCCTCAGCGCTGATTGGCGAGGACCCCTTTGACCTGGAGAACAGATCGAGCGACGACATGCAGAACTGCACGTTGGCGCGCGACTTGTACACGAAATGGCTCACTTGGCTGCCGGGTGCGATGTTTGCGATCTGCGGCCTGCCGGCCTTGGCAGCTGCTTTGATGATGTCGAGACTGCCGTTCTTCTTGAGGCTGCTTGCGACCTTGTCGCGCATCTCCTTCAGGTCGTAAAATGACTCTTTATCCGGACTAATGAGGATGATGGCGATTTCATCGTCGGGAGCGAGGGGAGCTTCTTTGACTCCGTCTGTCGAGGAGTCATCAAAGAAGCTGACGTACATGTAGAGATAGCCGCTGCTGTTGAATGCTGGGAGACAGAGAGGAACCCAGTTCTCGCCTCCTCCGGCTTTGATCCCGCCGGACTCGAAGAGCATATTGAAGATCAACTGCAGGTCGCTAGGGTGGAGGGAATGTCGCCGTGGCCGAATGACGCTGACCAATTTTCCGCCAGCAACGATGAGACCATAGAGCAACTTTTCGGTCCGGGTCTTGAGAAACGCGTTGTTGACGGCATGTCTCTGAGACTTTCGTATTCTTAGGCACTCCAAAGCGCCCAGAAGAGATGTTGCGGAGCCCTTGGTGAAGCTGTCCGCTAATGATGACAGGAGGGACTCTGTCCCTTGCAAGGGAGTCCGCAGATCTGTCGACGGCCGGTTGACAAAGATCTTTGTGAGTGTTGGGAGCGTCAAGGTGGAGAGGATCTGCATGTATAATGCTTTCAGCTGATCCCGGAGCTGGGCCTCGCTCTCGCCGAGTTTACTGATGGCAACAAAATAGAGAGGGCCTTCGGTCGCAACAACAAAACGGGCGTTTCCGGCCGTGAATCCCTGCAGCGGGTTCTTCATGCCCTCGTAGAATGATATTATAGTCTGGACCACTCCCATGGACGAGTTGATCAGACCGAGGTCTCCATGGCGGCTCCATATTGGCTTTCCAGCAGACGAAAGGATCATGTAGTGCTTAAGCTTGGACCTCCACAGGGCCAGCCTCCCATCGTCGTTCAGAGCCCCTTCAGCCGGTATCTCCTCAAACTCGGTCTCGAACTTCCCAAACCTGTCAGCGAGACTGGCTTGCTGGAAAGGCAGCACGGAGGCGGATTGCGACCTGAGCATTGCCCACGCCTTGCTGTTTTTATTCATCCCGCCAGCCACGAGACTGGCGAGGTCGGCAGGGGGTCGGAGAGTCGGCGAAAAGCTCATGATGCTGACGGAGTCGTCGCCGTAATCGCTGCCGCGACCAGGCAGCGCAGACCCTGGGGCGAAGCCGCCGAGCTCCACTGGCGTTGCACTGCCGCTGGGCACCCTGGAGGGCACCCTGGACGTGGGCTTGGGGTTGGGCGTCACAGCTGTGCCTTCAAAGGTGCCCCGTGAGCCATCGGGGAATGAGAGCGTCTGGACGTCGATGGAGGAAAGTGCAGTGGTCGGCTTCGAGAGGTAACCAGAATCGACGTGGACCGAGGGTCGCCTCGGGGGCAGCGGCGGTGGCCTTTCGTCGTCGACATCTGTGGCCATTGCTGTTGGGGAGCCTTTGCCAGCGGGCGGCTCAATGCGGCCGGCGCCGTCGTCGGATTGAACCATGTTGGGGGTCGCTGGGTGGATGTGTCATGTTTCGATTAATTCAGCCTGCTGGACGGGTGCGCGGCTGACAAGAAACCCAGGAACGATCGTAACTTTGGAGCGCGTCCATGCTGGCTCCTACCTTGCGGCGTGCTGGGTCTGCCATGATTAGAGTTGACGTCGTCAGGGGACGTCTCATCAAGGCAGCCCTCGGAACGGCGGTATACCGTTTTGGTGCATATCGGTATGACGTATCACAAGCAAGCGCCAAGCTAGGCGTGCTCAAGTGTTGCCAAAGTATGGTCGGTCGTCCTCTTTCTCCCTCTAATTGCTACTTACTACCTCTAGTGACTGTGTCTGCTTTTCTAAAGGCACTACTCTCTGTCATTCCGCCTTCATAACTAAACCTTCCCTACAACCCTGACCATGCCCCGACGCAAGGTTGCCCAAGAATTTCAAGTTGAGCATATGTTGACCGAGAAACATCCGTTAACATGACTGAAGTCTCTCCAGTGCACGCGTGTATACTGCAAAATGCTCCCCACCTCCTAAGTCATTAATAGTGGCCTTGCGGACATGTGACTCTTTATTGACTAGGTCCAGAGAAGGTTAATCGCGTATCATTTTGTTTGGTGCCATCCTTGCCAGGACAGGCTGGGAGAGACTAAAGATACGGGAAAGCTCCAGAATTCAGAGATGACTTTATGATGGTACAGGGCTAAAGGCAGAGAGTAAGCATAACCAACAACCCGTAACCAGAGGCGGTCATGGACAGGGCAATTGTCGGTTCGCCGCTTCAGACCACTTGTTTCCAATCGTGACGGACCCAACGCCGACACACCGAGCACCAAAGCAATCAAGATTGACGTGTCTCGAAGCAAACTCTCGGTCTTCTTGTGGGCTTCATTCGAGCCCGGCTTCTTTCGTACCCGCACCGTACTGGTTGAAACGCGGTTCTCCAGCCGGTCAGCGATGGCTTAACGCGAGACCTCTCCGCCGTCCGGAGCTGACTGAACATCCTCAGGAACCCCGCTCTTCTCCTCGTCCTTCTTGCGAGGGCGACCCGTGCGTTTACCATCCTCGACATGGCAATCGAGAATCAGAAGGGGCCGGACAGAAGGATCGAACCCCCGCTTGAGCGCCTTGGCCCACCAGATCTTCTGAGTGTCTGGCATCACACCGGTGTATTCGAAGATTTGGCGATGTTCGAAGCCGACAGCCAAAAGGCTAAGGATTTGTGAGCGGGTAGCAATCTGATACTGCATTGTGTGGTGGGGGACACCGGATGGCGCCTATTACGAAGAGAGATGGGCAAAACAATGTCTGCAGCAGATTCTCGACAGAATCCAATCCACTAATCTAAGAGACACAAGCGTGGATTGATGGGGGCCCTAACCCTGTGGTGATGCCGGGGCCCTTGATCCTTGGTAGAAGGCCTTGTTACTGGACTCGTAGTCCAGAGCCCTCGCCTTAATTCAAAGGACATTGATATATGAACCATACTTCCTGCATCTCAAGCATAGATGGCCATCGACAGGAAAACACGGGATCTCGTCCGCTTTCCCATAGTCAAGCATGTGATCGCTATAATATTTGGAGCTGGATGGAAATCGGCTTTAAAAGCATCAGTATCGGTATATAGAAAAGAACCAGTGGAATCAAATGATATATTACCGACATACCTGCCTATTTCGAGGGTGCTGAGGTACTATCCTGTTGCTGGGTCCCTGATCTTGATGGTCTCAACGTTTGAGCCCGATGCGAGCCATCCCAAATCCCCTGAGAATGCACCCGAGCTGACCCGACCGCTATGCCTATCAGCGCCTGGGGGCAAGGGTTCCAATCATCTCCCATAGCTGGCTTCGCGATCCAGGCTGGCTCTGTAAAGGTCTCGAGGTAGTGTTTTGCAAGAGGGTAGCTTGACCCCTCTGCGAGTCGCCATGTGCAAACTTAGGGAAAGGAAGAAAGAAATGAGTTCTAAATTCAGGCACAATTTATTTTACAGACTCTTGTCCCGAGTGCCAGAATCATTATACGAAGCCATGATGCTTTTGGAGACTTCGATGCCAAGTCTCCGCATGGTCTAGTCTTTGGGTGTCATAGCTGAGAGTTTCCGAATCAAAGTTGCATCTCAGGCCTCCACCTGTCACAGATAACCCAATCAACCAGCAGAGCTCTCAAAAAGTACTTACGCCTTTTTTTTTTCCTTCTGTGTTCTTTGCGGTTTGCGATTTTGAAATGGTAACATTGAATTCAATTCCCAAGCGAGGCGCCAGATTCTTGCAAAACATGTATAAATTCTCAAAGTAGAAACTTAACAAGTCAAACTCAATTGGTCGGCATTGGGCCAGGCCACTTTCCCTCAGGCCAAAGCTCGCCCTTGGGGGCCTGGGTGTAATCTCCATCCTCGAACCATTCCCTCCATTCCTCGTACAGGTGCGCCTTGAAGAAGGTGCCGCCGGCTCGCTCGCCGTGCACCAGCTCGTGCAGCAGCTCGTGCCACCAGCCGTCCTGTTCGGCCGCGTACTCAATCATCACCAACGCAATGATGCTCGGGCCCAGGTCCGAAAGCTCCCAGTACGCGTCGCAGTCGGTCGTATAAGCGGACGAGTTGTTGCTGCCGATATGCTCGCTCTGCTGTTCGGCCCAGGCGGCGACAAGGTTGTTGAATTTGAGCGTGCGCTCGTGGTTGAGGTCAATAATCAAGGCTGCCTGCTTCTCATCGTCCTGTATGTTTTGGAGTATGGAAAGGTTAGTCACGGGCTGTCTAGTTTAGAATTTGCGTTTGTAGTTCGCATTGACAATGAGATTTGCTTGGCGTTGCAGAACCTTGAAGTTGGCAATGTCACTCGGGTGGACCTTGTACTTGGTGTCCCGCTCCAGCGCATTGTCTGTGGCACGATATTGTCAGCTTGTAGTCACTACTACTGGCCGGGCAGTCATGGCACTTGAGACTTACACAGCTGACAGGCCATAAAGTTGTCAGGCTTGGTCAGTTGGTACACCACACAGGGTGTGTACTTTGGGCCGAGTTGGACCAGTGCCGCAAACTCAGCGCACTGGGTGCGAGTGATGGAGCTAGTAAGAGGGGCATGTGTCAGCCTTGGAATGAACAACCCCAGATATTGGGCAGGGCATGCGGAAGAGACGTGATTTGAAGTATAACAGAACAGAATAGAATAGAAAGCAAGAAACGTACTTGGAAGAGGACGCATTGTCTCCAGCGTACCAAGTGGCCTTCCAGGCAAGAAATGCCTTGTCGAACTTGGCCTTGGCGTTCTTGTCAAGCTTAGCAACAGTGCTGCAGGTCGACTCGATGGCCTCATTTTGGGGAGGCGGGATGCGAGCGTAAGAAGCCATGACAGACACTGGGGCATAGGCTGATTTTCAATGAGCGGGGTCTGACTTGGACTTGGATGAGGATGCGGCTGAGGGAGAGGCTTTATAACCGTTGGAACCTGCCAGCCCGAGGGCGGCAGGTGCCTGGGGCCTTTTGGCAACGGCAAAGATAGATGGAAGGATTGTGGCATCCGTGACGCTTACTTGAGTACTTTCTTCCAAAAGGCATGCAAACCAGTACTAAGTAATTGCGAAGACAGTGGTACTCACCTCCAACCCACCGATGAAACCAAACACTAGCTAACAACTCCATGGAGAAAGTCTACACCGAGATATATGCATCCTGCCTCTGCTCGACCGAGAAAAACTCAGGACAATATCATCATCTGTAAGCAATTCTGAAGATAACATGGGCAGAATAGAGGTTTGTGGGAATAATGGAAGCTTATAGGCACTAATATAGGTACTACTAAAGCACAATTGATTAAAGTGATTTAGTGTCTTTAAGTACATGAGAATAGTACTAATGTGTATGACCAGGATAACAATTGATCAACTCAAATTAATCATATGAATTAGGTGGTGTATGTCAATTTGTACATATGGGATGTGTTTAGTTGGGCGCCCTCTACTAGTAATTTTGTTTGGCCACACCTCTGTTTTCTTGTGTGTAGGGCTTCGAGTTGCATCACAGCCTAGAGATCACGAACTTCCGGTACCAAGAACATCAAAATACAGTAGGATAACCTGCTCTGGTATACCCGAGGACAACTGAGGAGCAGGTCATGGCGTTGCAAATATGCACATGTTCCATGCCCCCTTTTGCCGCTCTCGGAACGGCAAACGTCACCATATCACTGGCCCTCTCGTCCAAGTGCTCTGAGCTCAACATTGGCTAGACCGACCGAAACAAATCATATCGACCGCGATGAAACGAGCTGCATTCCTAAGAAGATCATCACAAGAACGCATTCCCCCGCCCTGCTGATCCATGCATACACTTCCACTTCTCAAAGCTGAATTAGGATAACAAGAACTTCTGTAAAGGTAAACCGAACTTCATCAGAGTTTCTGGCTTGAGCGGATAGCTTATAAGTGTCTCGTCCGTCGAGCCTGTGAGCCCGTGTGTGCTGAGCACACACTCATCACGACTGACACCACGTTCTTCGGACAAGGCCAGCTTCCCGGCCAATTCTGACATTCGAGGGTCCTCATCGTGCAATTTCCCAGTTTCTCTGTCCAGGAAACGATAGACTCCGCGTTTGTCTATGAAATCTTTGTAAACCTGCACGTGCCACTTTGGCGACAGTGGCTCAAGAAGTGCGGCAGCATCTTTCGTCTCGTCCACGTAGCACTCACCGATTACGTTATATCGTGAGTTTGCTGTAGGGCGTAGAACAAGGGGCGAGTCACACCCCAGAAGGACGACTACCATATCTCCTAGGTCACCTGTGAGCTTGTTGAAATTGTATGTGTAATCTGCGTCGCAATATGACTGGCCACGAACCTTGTTTTAGACCTCGTGGACCGAGCCCAATAAACCCAGTGCGTGTTTTGAAAAAGCCCCTTTTCTGTATCAAACTTGATACCCATTGCTCGTGAAATTGAAGACAGTTGTCTTGAGAGTTGTCTCCGGTAAGCTTGTGCAGATACTTGGGGTTGGCAACCTCCGTCTTCCAAGTTTTGACGGACGGTAAGGTTTCGTTTGGGAATCGATCTCGAAGGTAGCCTCCAGCCAGTGTATTGCAGAACTTCGCCAAGGCCACATTGTCCCCTTCATCGCAACCGTTTTCTGGGTCAATTCCTTGGATTCCGAAGAGTCGAAAGATGTTTTGTATGCGCGTGTCAGTATGATCAAGGCACACTTCTTCGGCAAAGTCCACAGTGGCACTTACAACACCACCTACTTCCAGAGTGTGGGAATCTGTAAAGTCAACCACAGCTTCAGAATCACCAGCCGCGTTCTGCCACTGAATAGGACTAGTCCACTGCTCCTTTCTTGAGAGATCTGGAACCCATGACGGCAGTCCATGTTCTTTGTTGCGTCCCTCGATTTGACAATCCTTGAGAATATTCAAATCTCTCCCTTGCTTCAGGTACGACACTGTCAAGTTGGTATAGACCTCGGCAGCTGTCAGCTCGTAATTGGGGGTTATCATAGTCTGAAACTCCAGGGGGAGAAGTCCTAGCACCCCATACACGTAGTCCCGCTCGTCGAAGCATTTTCGTCCTCTGATAAGGCGCAGGATGTGAGAGACTGTGGTATTTTTGTGGTATGTGTTTGCAAGATAGTCGATGGGTGTGACTTTCTCTCTCGATAGTGGCCTCGGTAAAGACTTTTTGTACTGTTATTTGGTTTTCATTAGCACGCAGCATAATCCTGAAATTGCAGGCAGTCGCCTGCCATTGTGATCGTAGCTTTTACTTACCCAGAGACATGACATGGCGCTCCTAAAATGAGACCACTGCATGTGCTCTCGACCACACTGAACCACAGCCCCGTGCCTCGCCAGTTGTATCTCTTGGATGATCCAAATCCGCCAAAACCAGGACCTGCCGAGAAGATTGTCGATCGCGGTCCACACTTTTTCGCTATATGGTACAACACACGTGCTCTCACACCAATATGGCTCTTCTGAATCAGGCGGGCAGATGAGCCAATTGTCTTTGGTCAGAATCACTTGCCTCCCTAGGTAAGCCAACTTGCACATGGCCAAATCACTCTCCTCTGACCCAGTTCCGAGCCACACTACAACGCGATTGCGTTTTCATAGATGGTTGACATCCTAGCAACTTGCTCTTTTCTCTCCTCCAAGTTTGACTGGTCGATGCAGATTGCATCTATCCAGAGTGTACGCGCCTTTTGTGGATAACGAAGATGCCTCATCGCACAGGCCAAGTTCCCTCCAAGCCGGAGAGATGATGTCGTGAGAGTTTCTCCGCCACAGTTCTCAACTATAGCATCTTCTTCAGGATCACTTGACCGCCAAGTGTATGACAGCGCTTCGTATAATGTACTACTGCTGGTCGACATTGGAGAGGCTGGCTTTCGGTATAGCGACGGATCGACTGATGCGTCTGGGTGGACCCATGCAGCATCCCAGATCGCGCCACTGGCACTTTCGTAATAAAATAATGTTTCATCGTCGACTGTTTCATATACAGACCAGTCAGGGGGTAAAGTCGACCTCAAACTGTCGGCATTTACTCGTGGCGAAAGATCTTTTGGGGTGTCGCAGACCGGGCCCAGCTCAGCTGTGTCGATGATGATCCTGATTCTGTCATGATGTTCCCCAGGCAGTAACGTAACCAGTCGTATAAAATTAACTTCGAGTGGACAATGTTCGTATTTACCCATGTTTCACGCACTGGAACACTGTGAGGGCAATGTTTTAAGTGGTACACAATAGGGAAGTTTGCCATGAGTGACTGTTCTAGCAATTTGAAAACAGACAGAGAACGTGAAAAGGGATTTGGGATCTATTAATCTCTCAAGCTTACCCGCCTGTGTTACCATAGCCGTACTGCCCTCTCATTTTGTCAAGCTGGGCGAATAGTGCTCAGTTTTTCGATGGCTATCAACCCGGGAACATGCAAAATTGCGTCCACAACAGGTATAGAGTAAGTTCATCGGAAACAAAGCAGCAACCCGCACCGCCTGGTT
Organism: Diaporthe humulicola; assembly: GCA_038088545.1. Classification (NCBI taxonomy): domain Eukaryota; kingdom Fungi; phylum Ascomycota; class Sordariomycetes; order Diaporthales; family Diaporthaceae; genus Diaporthe; species Diaporthe humulicola. The sequence continues at coordinate 132,612 of JBBWSL010000131.1, forward strand.
CATCTCAGCCCCCATGAAAAGATAGCACACCAAATCCAGGTTCACTTTACAAGCAACATGTGACATCGTTCCATTGGGTCTCGAATGCAAGAAATAGGCATTCCACAACAGCGGCTGAAAGTAATACAAATGCTCGCTAATGTCATACTTGATTATGAGTGGTTGGAAACCTCATATTACATCGTCACCGGTGCGTAAGCAACCACGCAGACCGATCATACCGGTCGAGCAACCGGTAAGGAAATTCAAATGTGCGGCAGGGCTGTCTGATAATAGACTCACTTCTGTTGATTATGTGACCGCCAAAAGAATATAGTATACTGATAGCGGGCATAGTGATGCATGGTCGTTCGGAGGGGTGTTGCTGTCCTTGATAAGACTCACCCACTAATTATTAAGGATACCGAAATAAGGACGAACCCTTGGATGGTATCAACTGTATTCAGTCAACGCCTGTGTCATGAGGGAGTGGCGGTGATATGCGAGTCACTCAAGCTTTTTGCTGACGTTCCTACGAGCTGGCTAAAATCTTCGGGCTCATGCTCAAGCCTGAGCCCACTTCTCCAACTGAGGAACATATGCATGTGATCCTCCTCAACTGGGAGTTCAGCACGAAGAATCCCACACCGGTCATTTCTCTATTGGAGAAGCTCTCTCAGCACTTGGGCGGAATTGCACTTTTGGCTTACCCTCTATAAGGGACGGAGCCTTGCGAAGGGATTTGGCACCCTGGGAGCATGAAGAGGAGCAAATTTACTTGACTGTTTCGATTTCATCACCAATGCTGTCGATTATCGCCATGTAACAACACGCATACATCAAGCTGGTACGACTGCCGCTGGACCAGCGCTACATACAAGAAAGAAGACAACACTTATTCGAGATGCTAATGCTCTCTGGAAAGAATCGAATCCTAAGTCTATTTACTTTTCCGATAATGTTCGACGGAGCCATGGAAGAATTGTTCGTAATCCCCCGCGAGGAGGGGCATAACATCATTGTGACCGTCCCTGGTGCCAACGACCATCAGCAGGACGCTGAACTACCGTGCAACAACGACGCCGTTGATGCTGCTGGGCACCAAGAGAATGCGGACAACTTGTGCAATGTCGGGTCCAATGCAGGGCACGAATGACCTCGGGAGCTTGGAGAAAGAGGCTCCACAAACATTAGAACGGCACCACTATTGTGTTGAGGACAAACCAGCGGAAGAAGATGAAACCCACGTGGCATTCAGGACTATACGAACGAACTACTTGTCTTCAGGCTATAACAACAGGGGAAGGCACTCAAGTAATAAACGCACATCGTCCATCTTGTCACCAAATCCGACGTCCCCAAGTGCTATATACCTAGTTAGTGGGTGTGGAGGTGCAGGTGTAAGATGTAGCTACTGGTGCTAAAATCACAAGTTCTCCTAGTAGAATAGAGGAGCAAACGGAGAATTTAAGTCTACTTGGTAGCATTGGGACAACAAACATTCTATCAACGGCTTGGCTTTTAATACCTAGGGCTTTTGTCACCTCTCCAAACGCTTCAGGCAGTCTTCTTTTCGTACGATTTCATGATGAGAGTTGGGTGAAAGCAAACAGGACGGAAGCGACAACGCTGCGCTGTTTGACCACGCGCTTAGGCACCATAGCGTCGTCGCCTACCCAGCTCTCCACCCCAATAAATACCAGGACCAGGACCCCGAATAAAGTGAGCAGGGCGATAATACGGCCGTCAGACCATGGGTAAGTGATACCTCCCCATTGGAGGGCAATGAGAAGGCAGGCGACGCAAGGGGTCAGGATCAGCAACCCGTACAGGTCCAATGTGCGGAAGAAACCCGCGAGCGTCAAAGGCGGCGCGGGCGCGATCTTTGGTGGGTGGACGAGAAAGAAGAACCCAAAGTAGCAGAAGCCGCCGATGGGGAGGTTCATGTAGAATGCCCACCGCCAGGTGACCTGCTCGGTAAAGGCCCCGCCGATCATGGGTCCGACGCTCATGCCGAAGCCCAAGACGCCGCCGATGATGCCAGTGACAAGGGGCCGGCGCAGGGGTGGGGTGAGGACGGGGATCAGGGCGAAGGACCCGACTAGGAGGCCGGCGGACCCGATGCCGGCGATTGCACGGCCGATGATGAGGGCAGGCGAGTTGGGGGCGGCGCCGCAGATGGCCGAGCCGACGAGGAAGAGGAACATGCAGCAGCTGTAGACCAAGCGGATGGGGTAACGGACGTTGAGCTTGCCGAACTGCAGCTGGGCGATGCAGAATGTCATGTAGTAGACGCTGCTATACCAGCCGAGGTCACTGAGCGACCTGAACTCGTCGGTGATGGTCGGTGCGGCCGTCGAGACAATACTGCCATCCTGCGCGAGGAAGTTAACCCAGTTCCGGTTCCAAGCCTGGTCAGGTTTGCCTGAGGATGACACAAAATGGGGTGGTCTGGTGGCATGACATGATGTGACTTACAAGAACAACAAGGAAGAGAACAATACAGATACAGGTAAAGGCAAAGATGAATTTGATGCCGTATAGGTACTGCGGTGCGGGATCGGTGCTGGCTGCGGCGTCGTCGATGCTCTTCGGTTCCGCTGGGCCTGGGGAGTGACCGCGCTCTTTGGACGACGCCGTCGTCGAGCCTGTGGTGTCCGCCATTCTGAGGATTTTTTCCAATGATTCGTTCGGGAGGTGAGCGACGGCGTGTAAGTCTGGCAGTCCTAAGGAGTGTTGAGACATTAAAGTCTGGTGAAAAGATGCACCCAGAGGACGGGAAGTAAAACAAGCCAAAAATCAAAATCAAAATAAGTTTCGTTGTCAATCCAGACTCGCAGGTTTGTTTGTAATCAGCTTGGTCGACGGGAATCTCTCAGGGGAGTAACCAGGTAATTACCAATGGTCCAAGTTTGTCTCTCCCAGTTGGGAAATGGCCGACGTTATTCACAGACCTGCGATTATGCATTTACCAGGATCAATAATATGACCGTCCTCCCACAAATATGGAAGGCAGCCTCAGGTCCTGATGAATTCTAATGCAACCAGAGAATTAATAATTAGGCCCTGCCGGGTAGGCAATTGCTCTACTCTCGCAGATGACATTGTGCTACATCCATGGCGACCACCTGCATGGAACATTGAAACCAAAGGAGAGTTCACCACCACTGTTGCCGTTGCATTGGTGGCATCGCCTTCATGCATAGTTCCAAGTGCGCCTCCAGGGGCAATTGGGTTGAAAAATGAGGAGAACGAGAATGATCTGCCATGCTCTTTGCCGAAATTGTTCGCGGTTCGCACCATAAACGGCTGGTATATGTTGAATCACAGCTGAATAAATCCCATGTCCCTTTAATCACAGCACCGGCGCCAGGCACCCGAGAGACGGAGATCGCAAAGTCCAACTCATACGTCTGCAGCGAGTCCGAGTAATTCAATCGTGCAACATGTTAATGTTTCATGCATGGATGTGGACACGGATGAAGCCATATAATCAGTTCCCCAAGTCCGCTTGAGACAACGACCCATTCCATTACGTATCCTGGACGGCCACGATAGCCGAGCGAACAGCCAGGTAGCAGACCTATCGGGGGTCTTTCAAGGAAAAGAAGACCAGAATAGGGTAGATCGTGACTATGGAGTGGCTTCGCAAAGGTAATTCTCTATAGGTAAATAGCCATCCAGAGCACTAGAGTACTATTTAGGTGGGTGAATATTAGCCGGGCCTTAATTCTCGGAGTAAATTCCTAGGGACTCTCTAGCCCCTTGAAGGCCGAATAGACCTAAACCTGGCACTCTTTAGCCGCGCGGCCAGAATCAAACTGCTTATTATAATCACTAGCTCAGCAACATCATGGTCTATATGGTGATACTAATAGATGTTGTGCTGGCTGACCCTCCCCCCCCCCGTACCTGCTATGGTATAGTAACCGCTGATATGGCTTGAAGCTAACAAGTAATCACACATCTTTACCTGTGTATATCATTACCCGGTCTATTTATCATCTATTTCGTTACTATCAAGGCATTGGTTTCCTCCCAAATGTTTATTGTTTATGTTAAAAACCGCGGCCCTTGTGGCTACATTTACGCCATGAAACAAAAAGGGGAAAGGGTTGGCAGATTGTGGGGGGGGGGGGGAACCTCTCTTACGACTCGGCCTGGAGCCGCTGCAACATCCAATGAGCTGCGTATGCCGTCTTCTTCGCATCGGTAAGCATGTCGGTTGCGCCGTCCACCTGGCCTACGCGCTGCGACAGCTGGTCCAGGAGGGTCAGGAGGTCTGTCACGTGGAGGGCCATGAGATTTTGTATGAGCCGCAGGCGCATCTCGACGCCCTGGATCTGGTAGCGCCCGAACGATATCTCGCCGTCAACCAGCGCCTCGGGAGAAGACTGCTGCGGGTTTCTGCTGCTGGGTTCCTCGGGGAAGGTGGGCGAGGGCACGGATGTGGATGCGGATGCGGATGCGGATGTCGACGGCGCCTCAGTGTTGGCAGCCGACTTGACCTTGTGCTGGTGTACCAGCAAGCAGCCGCACAGGTCGTTGCAGACGTGGGCGAGCTGCTTGGCGATGGTGGCCATCAGTATTGAGTGCCCCTGGCACGCGTTGCACGTCTTGCACGAGAGGACCTTATTGCAGGCGCTGACGCCGCTTCCGAGGCAGAAGAGCAGGCATTCGAGGTTGTTGGCGGTCTTAGGCTTGTCACCGAGGCGGTAGCGGCCGAGCCGCTCGAGGACGGCGGCGAGAGTGGTGAGGCACTGGCACCCCCCGCCTGGGCGGGTGAGGCCGAGCGAGGTCTGCCGGGAGTAGAGCGCGGAGTCGGGGCTGGTCAAGATGGAGGGGCTCACGGGTATTGATATGACGCCTGATGCTGTTGCTGATTCTGATTGTGTGGAAGGGGCCTGGGTGGGCAGTGGTCGTGCGGCCATAGTGCCCGGGACGGCGTTGGCCGGGGTTCCGTCAGCGAGCAAGACGGGACTGCTGAGGCCAAGGGTGGGCGATTCCTCGTTGAGATCCGTGAAGTCGTTGAAATCAAACCAATCGCTAGACCAGTTGGTACTGGGCGGTGCGTCTGAGGAGGAGCCAGGACGGGCCGAAGTGCTGTTGGCCGAGTCCGGGGCAGCAGAGGCGGACGTCCGGCGCCGTTCCCTATTCCCATCGTTCGCACCCCGGCGTCTTGCCTCCCCATTCTCGGCATCCCGGCTCCGTCGTGGGACCACGTTGACATTTATTCTCACCCTGCCGTGCTGGCTCGTGGTCGAGCATCTGTAGTTGCCGGCGGTCGATGATGACGGCGGCCCAGCAGTCTGCCGCCGCCGCTGCTTGGGAGCCCCTGTCAATTTGCCCCTGCCGGCCGTGCTACCGTTCCTGAAGCCTTCGCCATCCGGTCCATGGGTGCATTCTGCAGACGAGGCCAGGCACCGGCTACACCCGCCACGGTCGCCGCTGCACTTGAGCTGTGTGCTCCTGTGAGCTCCAGGCGCCGTGACCGATGAGGCAGGCGGCACTTACCTTACGGGCACGGCAGAGGCTGCATGCCTGTGATGCCTGGTCAGCAGGGCCGTTGACGTGTGCAGTTATGTGGACCGCATCGTCCTAACTTACTAGTAAGGTGTATCCCCGGGCATCGACACCACTGTCCCTTGACAGCTCCACGTACTCTGGTTCATTGAGGGAGTCGTTGAACCGGAACGTGCCAAACATGGTTGAGCAGCCCACTAAAGACAAGAACTTAGTAAACGACGGCCCAATTCTGACTGCTGGTGTGGCGCCTGTTGGAAGTGGTCCTATTTCAAGCAAGATACTTATAAGAGCACAAAGTAGCCTGTAGAGAGGCATTGCGGGGTTGACCCAGCAATCCAGGGGCGCTGTAGCTGTAGGACCCAATGACTAAGGCCCGGATTGCAGGTCGCTTTCATGCATAAGTCTATAGCAGTCCGAAACTGGTAGGGACGCTAATCTTGATCCAGAATTGTGTTTACTGTAGATACAAGGAGTATTAGTACCAGGCCATGAACCTTGTCTTTGGGTATCTCTATATCTAAGAGCTATTTCCGAGATGGAATGGGTATCTCGAAATATGGAAAATCGGAGCCAGGTTTGCCTGTGTCAAGATTATTTGATTTCATCCAAACATCGACCACAGTTGACACATCTGGAGACATCGCTTCAAAGCCTCTTGCTTGATGGTCCCAGATTGATGGCTCTCTGTTTCATACACCCAACCATATCTTGCACGTGTCTCTCTTACTTCTCCTCGTGTGTGAATGTATGTGCTTCTTAGTTTGGAACTTTTGTTGAGCCGATTAAGTATGCCTAGGCTTCCCTGGTTACAAGAGGGTTGGTGAGGTATGGTTGCGGCTTGCTGCCTCATGAGAGGTCTCCACATCACCAACTGGCTGCTCCAGTATCAACCACATGTTTTAGTGACCAACAGCAAAACACTAGCGGAACGAGGCTCATTCTCAATGCCCAGCATTTGCGAAGTATGCAATGGAACATCAAGTTTGGAAAGATCTCCACACAGTGTTTTATCAGAGGTGATTGTTTCTATTCCTTTGGCCACCCATGTCGTTGTACACATGATGACCAAAAAAAGCTGACACGCTTTGCAATCATGTTGCACCACAGTACGGAATTTCGGGTCTGGGCCGATTTACCAGTACTGGGACACTAGAGATCCTACCCTAGGATAGTGTAGAACCAACCTGCATATTGCCAGACCCAACCGAGTGTTGGCAAAGGCCTACGCATCTTCAAACAAGGATCAAGCTGATCAATCAATGCACACCTGTGCTCCTTACAAATATCATGGCTTACCCTCGCTTCTGCCCAGTCCTCCACCGCGATCAGTGTTTTCCCTCCATTCGACAAACATCAATTCCATCTTCTCCCCCCCCCCAAAATGTCTCCAATTCGTGACGCACTCATTCAAACAGCCAACAGCTACATAGAAGGCTTCAACACCAACACTGCCGAAGGAGTCATAGCCTGCCGCACAGCAGATTGCAAGCAGATTATCCTTCCGTCCAGCGTCCCTCCGCCATGGAACAACCCACCCCGGACCAATGAGGAATACCAAAACTTCGTCGTGCCCGGGTTCAAGATGGTGCGAAACGTCAAGATCAGCCTCGCCAAGGGAGAGGACATGCTTGTCGATGAGGTGTCGAACAAGGTCCTGCTGCATCTCACGTCTACCGGCGAGACGGATGCTGGCACCTACGCCAATGAGTACATGATTGTGCTCAAGATGACCGAAGATGGGACACAGATCAAGGAGATTGTGGAGTTTATCGACAGTGCTACCACGCGGGACATCGCAGCGAGCATGGCTCAGCTGTTCAAACCAGAGTGACGATGGGGCTTGGGGGCGCCGACGAGGCAATGACACATGCCGGTTGGCGGTCATTCAGGGGATAGAATAACTAATCTACTGCGAAGTATCCTACCTATTAGGCGATTCCAAGCTTTACTCCCCGTTTCATAATCTGTATATGCCTTCCTTTATTTTAAGGATTGGACATCTGGAACTAGCCTGTAAACGCGACTGCAGGACTATAGTCCACCTACCTCCGCTAGCCCTGCGGTGCTTAGCAGACTAGGCTGAACAGTACAAATTGCCCGCGGGATCAGTGACTATCAAGACAATCGCTATTGTGAATCATTGACCTACCACTAGTAGTGGCACTGGCCGACAGACACTATGGATTTTGTCTTTGTTGCACACAAATCGCCGTTACCAAGCCCTTCAGTCTAGGCCCGACTTGATATAAAGCCTTCACCCAACGGGACCGAGCGAGGCAAGTCACTCGTCCCGATCCAGTGCCGTTAGCTCTGGAGATGGCGCTGGAACCACAAAGTCTTCGCGAATCGAACTGCCGGCATTAGTGGCTCCAGTAGACGAAGCCGGATCCTTCTTGTTTACCAAGTCTAGAATGGATTGTTCATAACATAGCTCGAGCCTACTCGCGGGCAAGCCGTGCTGATCGGCCAGACCATGCGCTCGATCCCGGAACTGCGGGATTAAGAAGTCTAGCACGGAAGACTTCAGCATCGAGCCCCATTAGAATTTCGCAAATCGATCTTCAATTCTGCAGTACACTTCTATTGTGTGCCTCGGCAGCTGGGTTCCACTTGGCCTGGCTAACGAATCCCATGGCTGGCTGGCTGGCTGGCTCACCTACTGTGATCGATAGCCACGGTACGCATTGGCATGCCGTTCGGCCGTGGTATGATGAGATATCGGATAATACCAGCTGTATAAACTTTCAATCAGAGCCTTTGAAAGACTCCCCAATGAGCGACTATTGAATCATCACAGCTTGGGGCGGCTGACCTTCACCGGATCGAAGAGGACCTCATCGAGAAGGAGCGCATCGACCTTGAACCTGTGGCCTTCTTTAAGAGCAGCGACACAAGCCGTTGTGCCCACTATGTACATGCGGGCGTGGTGGCTATAAAATCCGAATGAATCCCACACTCCGGTGACGGACCGTCGGTAGAGCCGGAAGACTACATCTTAGACGGATCAGGTCCCTTCCACCAGGCCGGGCCCATCAGTGGCTAAAGGCGAGCCGGCACAGGTATTCTCAGTTCCCGACCCTACTGTTTACCTAGTTCAGGAACAGAGACGATGATCTATCTACGAAATGGGACATGTGTTATGACAGCACATGGTCCGCCGGTAACTTGGGCCCACTCACGGACTGGACACAGCACGGTGGTTCTTGTGGTGGCCTCGGAGAGCCCCTTTTGCCTTCCTCTAGAAATTCTAGCTATTTTTGTATTGACTCCATGACATTTTTACGGATAAGAGCCATGTAACCCCGGTTAGAGGGTCCTCGCTCTCCCTGCCCTCACCTTTCGCTGTCTTGGGGTGACTTGTATCACACAAACTTATTGCGCTCATCATGTACTCAACGCAACAGAGGCGGCCACAAACTCCAGTAAGCCAGATCATTGAGGACTATGCCTCTATCACATCAGAGGATGAATCCATACACACCAGATCAGCGCCGCAAAGCTACCAGCTGGTCAACGTCCACCAGCCGAACGGCAGCTTGACAACAATCAGACGCAATCTATCCGCACGAGAATCAGGCGACCGGCGGCATGTCATGGCATCTACCTCTGCTCCAAGAGCGGCAAAGGGAGCCTGCAGAACTGTGCTTGCCCGTTCCTCAGACGGCAGTTATAGGAGGGTTCAACGGCCTGTTCGTGACTCGGAACTCTTCATGAGATCACGATCTCGTAACCTGGAGAGTGAACCAAATCCTCGAGATGAATCGGTCAGGTCCTCATCTATATATGACGATGATGCTAGTCGTGGCACAATGATCTCCACCATGACCTTGGTTGAGACCGCGTTGGCCGAACAACAGACTTACCAAAGGTCCCGAGGCATTCAAATAAATGGACATTCGGCAAACGGAAGCTCTGCGACTGGAGCCAGCGGAACATCGGGCAACATTGAGATTGGCCATATCGACGAAAACGAGGAGTTTGAACGGAGTCGCAGATATTCGGCCAGTGATTACGGAGACGCGGGTGGCCATGCTGCAGATTTTGAACGTGATGACAACCTGCCAATCCATCGCAGCAGATCTGGTAAGCCCAAATCCTGACTCTCGCAAAGACTGATGCTGACTGAGTCTAGCACACGAAAGCTACAACACCTCGGGTGCCAGGGCTGCATTTCGGGAGTATGGGCCAGCTGCTCATGTGGCTCTGCCCAGCCCACTAGCTGCAGTACGATACTCGGACGACAGCAACGCTTCGACTAGATTCACAGAAAAACTACAAGGTCAGGCAAGAGATGCATATATGGGGAATCCGCCAGATGAAGCTGCTATGAGGCCTTGGCTGCAAGGCCTCGTCCGCTTGTGCTCCTATGTACTGGCAAGCTGCAGCATTGTTCTACCTGTGGCTTTCGTTGCACTGAGCATCGTTGTCATTTTTATGAGGGGGCATCCAGTGTCCTCGGGCTGGTCTTCGGTCGCAGATCTCGTCGAGATTGCGGCCGCCATCTGGCCCATTGTCTTCGCTACAACAGTAGCCCAATGCTTCAAAGCCGGAATCATCCTGCGGCGGAACGGCAACACAACCGGACGTGCTGGCGGCGGCTCAAAGCGGGATCTAACTTTGCCTCGCCTCGAAGCGTTGTGTCTTCTCGTGTTCCTGGTTTGGTGCCTGTCGCCGATCGGACCACAGGCAGCCACGCACATGTACGGAACCACCCAGGTGGCCTTACAAGGTCATCGCGACGTTCTGTACATGGATAACACGGGGCACAATCAAGTCTGGGATCCGAAATCGTCAAACACATTGTCACCGAGAAGCCGCTCCGAGCTGATCCAAACTATCGGTGCCAAGTACATCCGCAGCCTCTCACAGGGCAACCTCAACAACGCCTTCGGCGAGCCGACTTCCATTTACTCACCGCCGAAATCGACATTCATCGACTCCATTGTATCTGCGTCTGGGTCAATGAACGATGCCGATTTGCCGCATGGCATACGTGCTCGCGATGAAATAGTCAGCAGCACCCAGGGAGGTGTGCCAATCGCAGCGGACTTCGAGGCACTGAATTTCTCGATGACCGCGTCTGCCTTCGACTTCAAATGTGGAGATTGGACTCTTATGACGAGGTATCTTTCCAACGACACATTACCGGAGCAGATATCCTACAGCGCTTCTCAGACTCTTGGACTGAGCATGCCCGGCCACGATGATTCGGGGGCACCTCCAATGGTGCAATTCGTCTCGTTGAACAGGAAGTCGATTTCTAATTCCACGACGTTGAGGAGGAGGCGTCGAGATGCTGCAAATCTGGCTGTCGACCAGTGGGAGTACTCGTCGATCAGCTGCAGCTACGAACAGGTCTTCTACAATGTTCCCATGCAGTGCAACCGAGATAACAGCACTGGTCTGAACAAATGCGCCCAGTCAGGGGCTGCACAGCTTATGGCCTCTGACGATACCTTAAACACGCCCTTGGGCGATTTTGCGCGGGACTTTGTCTGGTCTGGAAACTTGCCGACCACAGACATGGCAGCAACAGCGAGTAAGTTCTCCGAATCTCTGTCTACGTTTGTCACTGCAGAATCTTTGAGAGCAACTCTAACAACAATCTAGCTGAGCGATATATTCAGCGTGGTGGCCCGTCCGACACAAACCCCCTCACGAGCCCTTTGAGAGCCAGAGACGTCCGCAACTCCAGGTTCAACCTCTCAGCAACCGTTTCCCCTGACGAATTCGCCCAACGCTTCGGCCGCTTGTTCAGCACCTGGGTCGGGCTGGGCTACTGTCCACAATGCTCGTCAGGCATCGTGGTCAACAGCACCACGATCCCTGCTAAACTGCAGCCTCGCTACATAAAGGCATCCTCCACGGTAACCTGGTCTGGCGAGCGAGTATATACGGTCAACTGGGCCTGGATGGCAGTTTTCATAGTGTTCACGTCTATCCTGCTCGTCGCTGCGGTCGGCGCTATCGTGGTCGAGACGATGGTTGCTGCAAAGGTCGCCAAGGGGAAGAAGACGGCGAGACGTACCATTTCGAAGAGTGACATTTTTCCACTACATCTTCCGACGATGTACTCGACCTTTAGCAGTGGTCAGAGGTCACCGCAGTGGGGGAAAGGTGTGATGCAGGACATGGATGCTGCCACAGGTGCTGGCTACTCTGGGAGGATGTATGGCTAGGGGTGGGATTTCAATGTATCATGTACCCAAGTAGAACACGGCCACAGAGATCAAAGAGTAATGAAACAATAAGATCATAGCTCACATCGTATTTTGAGAGATTCTGCCTTCCTCTCCCATAAGGATCAATGTCGTTCTACTATAATATTTAACAGGGCAAAGGGTTACAAGTAGAGTAAAGAAGTATAAATATGATCGCTGCCGCGTGTGCCTATTCGTGCAATCCTGTACCTCCTGCGCCGACTGCCGGGTGCAGCAATACGAGGCACAGCCCAACGTACATGTGGCGCCAACGGCTGCGCCCCCAGGAGGCATTCACTCTCTCTTGTTATGTACTGTCTGCCAACTCTCACACACTTTATCTGTGTGCCGATGTGGTCGTTCTACTCCACTTTTCTTATACACTCGCCATGAGCCAGGGGATGGAGATAATAGTGAAGCGTCACCGTCCTCGAGCCCTGCGTTGAGAACCAACACATGTCACGCGCACCAAGGCACATGCACATACCAACGCAATTGGACCCCACCTGAGCCTTGGCAATGACTGTATATTTGAGAGATTGACAACTTTGTATAAAGACTATCGACACTTTGGAGGTATCTAGATAGAAGCCCCGGGAGTACAGCCGAGGAGATAAGATTGTTCTAACACCAAAAGGAAGAGTTCAGGCAGGTGGTCTAGCAACAGTTCAATCGCAGAACACATCTGCTTCATTGTTTCGTGATTCAAATAGCAAATACGCGCGTCTACATCCTCTTGGCTGTCAGCGCTAAGAAGCTGGGTTCGCGATTGGGTCGTTCGCACTGGGATGCAACCAGGAGGCAGCCAACATTTGAGAACTGAGACTGAAAAGGCGCTACGGAGGCATTGATTGATCTTCTTGTCTGCACATGTCTACCTCTTCCATGAGGCTATCTGCGACCCACGACATGCTCTGTTCAAACAAGTTCTTCTCGTCGCCGCCATTAGCACCAAGACCATGGCCTCAGCAATTGAGGATGCACGACGCTTAGCATCGCAATTAGCAGCCGAAGACTCGGCTCCCGGCCGGACAGCACGTGGCCCGGCCTTTGCTCTGGGCCGTCTGATCAAATCCTCTACGTCGGCACCACGACAAGGTGGTCGCACAGCGAGCGCGGCAGATGCCCCAGGGCGGCGAGAGGCCTTCCTCAATCAGCTCGAACGGGGGTCGAGACACGTCCGAAGCACGGGACAGAGCAGCACCACAGCAGCGACTGACAGAGCCGCGGCACAGCAGGCGTCACCATCTCCCTCTCCGCCGCCATCGTCTCCTGCCGAAGCCTCGCCTCAGGACCTGCCGCAAACAACACCAAGACGTGGCTGGAGCATTGCAGTGCTGTGGCGCCTTGCGCGGAACATCGACCTCGAAGCCGCGGCCGAAAACAACCCGACCGGATTCCTGGGCATTCTCATCGGCTTAGCCGGCTTGATTGTGGCCGTGCTTGCGTTCTTGTGGGCTATCATCCAGGGCGTTGCCGCCCTGGTGCTAGAAGCTAGGTCAACCCCGGCCGAAGGGCTTATGAACCACCCAGCAAAGAGGAGGATTGAAGCTGCTTGGGCAGATGTTAAGCGGTGGGGGAACGACTTCGCAGGCGCTGTGGGGTCGTTGATGCCGATTTCTTCCCTTCACAGGACGCATGCTCGGCAATGGGATCGATTAAGGTAGGAGAAGAGGTTTGGGTAGCGAAGTGGAAGCCACATTTTAATAGAAGAAATCTAGAGACTTTAGGGGTCATGGAAAGATACCCGTTGGGGCACACTACCCTATGGTAGAGTTTCAGCTACATTGTATATATATATATATATATATATTAAATATCTTCAGTTAATAACTCGGCCATGTTCATCAATGTATTTATCGTTTTACTATCCACTCGTGTTCCTGATTACTCATTCTGAAATTTATTTATAAAATTCATAATAGCTTTCGACATCACTTACACGCTCTCACTAGTATAGCAATCATACTGCTATACGTGTTTTCCGATCCTGGAGCTCTCATTACGGCATGGCATTCTACTATAATTTATCTAAGGTGTGTGATTATAGTGCCTGATAACATCTTCCCCCGGCTAGTTGGGACTGGATATAACATTTGCATGTGACAAAGAATGGCCCTGGAGAAGGTGAGTGTTCCAGTACGGCCGAATAAGCCTCCACACACCATCCCTCTAGATCTTGATGCAATATGCCCGGCAGCGTTCTACATTGGTACATTTCAGCTAAATTAGTGAGGTTAACTTGACTTTCAAGATTCTATTGACAGTGCCGAGGTCAGCTGCTCATGTTTCGAACCTTTCGGTGACAGCCATGTCGAAATGATCGGCAATGTCGGAGTGACCAACTCCTGAAATAGCCGTCCTCTCCTCATCTCATAAGCTCGTGCGTTGGAACAACGTGATTGAAGTGGGGCAAATGAGCATCATAATTATGTACAAGCTCGGTAATATCTCGGCCGGTTGGGTTCGAAACAGAGTGTTCTCACCGAAGCCAAGGCCACCCTGGGGCATGGGAGCTGGCATCGAGCAAGGATGACATTTCTTTTGTAAATTATACAACCGATCTGAAGACTACCTGACAGCCAAGAGTGCAGAGTTAAGAGAAACCCCATATCATAGCGGGCATCCCGCGAGGCGTTCTCGGCGGGCTACGGGAGAGTAAGTATCTCGATCTCTCTGGGGCTGCGCGGAGCGAGGAACTGTGCTCACCCTCCATAACAAGATTCTGCACTAAGCTGTCTGGCCATCCCGAAGTGTCTGCCTTGCACGTGGCTTTCCTGCCTTGAGTCCTCAAACACTGGCTTGAAGCATCATGGGGTCAGCCCGTCGAGGCTAACGATTGGTAGATAACAGGGAATCTGGTGGGTCAGAGCCGCATCTTTCCTTTACAGAGTCGGTCAAATTTCGTACTGAGTAGAACAATCAGGCATCCAGTCTTAGGGCCTGATCATAAAGCCAACATAGTATAGCCTTCCGGCCTGAGAAGTAACCTTTATACTAAGGCACTTAGTAACCTTAATAAGAAGTACCTTATTAGGGTTTATAATCCTTACTACCTATTAATTTAAGTGTAATTATATAATTATAATATTCTTACTATTATAGCTAATAAAGTATTTCTGTATAATATAGGGAAGTTAGTTATAGTATATAATACTATATTACTACTTTATTACCTATAATAATATACCTTAGTACTTATTAGCTATTAAAATAAATATTAATAATCTTTTAAGCTAGCTTAATAATAGTATTAGTAACTCTTTAGGGCTATTACTTACTACTAAAGATAAGAAGGTTTATAATATTTAAAATATCCTTTTAAATAATAAGAGGGTATTTAATAAGGTATATAATAATAATCCTTTTAAGATTACTTTTAATAATTTCCCTATTATACTAATTATTAGCTAAATACCTTATAAGCTAAAAATAAGTATAAGGTTATTATTAATTTTACTACTTATATTAGTAATAGCTATAAAAAGGAAGATAATATTATTAGCTAAGAGGATACCTATAGTAAAGTATTAGTAATATAGTAATATATTAATTTTTTCCCTATAAGCTAATTACTATCTACTTTTTATAAAGTTATTATAAAACTAAACCTAATAATTTATAAAATATATAGTAGTTTATAAAGTAAATAAGCTAATAAGGCTAATAAATATAAAGCTTTAGGGGCCTATATAATAAAATCTTGTTAGTATATTATTTTTTAAATACTCTTATTTTAATTAAATACTAATAATAATAAAAAATAAGTACTAGATTAAGTAAAAGAAGTATTTATACTTTATTACCTTTTTAGTATTATTTAGTACCTTATATAATAAGGAAAGTGGCTTAGTATAAAACTTAAATAAGAACTTTAAAGTAATATTTATTAAATACCTAAATTTTAAATAGCTTTATACTATATTACTAGGGGATTATAGTATTTATAATAATATATTTTTCTAAAAGAAGGTTAGTGGAGTAGATATTAATATTATAATATTAAAGGAGGTTTTTAATAATAAGGATATTAGTTTAGTAAATAAAAAGGTAATTAGGGGTATATAAATAAGCTAATAATATTATAGTTATAAGGATTTTAGTAATTCTAATATTACTTTTATAAGAAAAAGTATATTAATACTTTTAGTTAGCTTAAAAGTCCCTATAATAGTAAACTAATAAGCCTAAAAAAATATTAATAATATATTAGGTAATTATTTAATAACTACTATTTTTTAATTAATAAGGCCCATAGGAGCTAAAGCTATTATAGTTATATTAAAAGATTTATAGGCTTACTATAAAGGAAAGGATAGTTAGCTAGGTTATTATAAAATTAGGGTAGTTTTATATAGCCTAAAATAGTTTATAGTAAACCCTAAATAAGTAGTATTATAGAGTACTATAAGTAATAATATTAAGGACTTAAAAATAAAATTATAAGTAAAAAAATATATTAATTATTAACTATAAAAGGAAATAGTATAGTATTAAGGCTAAGGTAAAAAGTTAGTAAATTTATAAATAAGAAGTTAATAATAGG